>SJYT01013249.1:51094-70091 GCA_006410635.1 Cephalophus harveyi | reverse complement strand
GCAGGTCAGGTGGTCTGGTATTCCCATCTCTTTCAGAATTTTCCACAGTTTATTGTGATCCACACAGTCAAAGGCTTTGGCATAGTCAATAAAGCAGAAATAGATGTTTTTTCTGGAACTCTTTTGCTTTTTCGATGATCCAGCGGATGTTGGCAATTTGATCTCTGGTTCCTCTGCCTTTTCTAAAACCAGCTTGAACATCTGGAAGTTCACAATTCATGTACTGCTGAAGCCTGGCTTGAAGAATTTTGAGCATTACTTTACTAGCGTGTGAGATGAGTGGAATTGTGCAGCAGTTTGAGCATTCTTTGGCATTGCCTTTCTTTGGGATTGGAATGAAAACTGACCAGTGAAGTCTAGAAACTTACTAATGTTATTTCCCATTCCTCCCATGCCTAACTGGAAATTATTTAGTTTCCTGTTTCTTCTAAACTATTACATATTGGTATGTTGGTGTCAAATAAGATTTAAAAATTTAAGCTCCAGACCTTCACACTGGAGCTACTTCCAAACCTGATGGAGAAATCTTCAGAAATCTTAGATTTGGCCAGTGAGAGTAACTGTAACAGACTACTTTGGAGAGAGGGGGGCATGTTCACGGGAGGTGAGAGGAAGTATGACTGTTGGATAGTAAGAGATAGCCTGAAGAAAGTATTTCTAGTTTTACATCAAGTTGTCTATCACTCCCAATCCTTCCTTAACTCACCACCTTGATTAGTTCAGGTGACTGTTTCCTGCTATCTTCCTTGCAAAAAAGAAAAATGCCATTTCTCAGGATTCCTTATAACTGTAGCCAAAGGAGATAGAAATTGGTGGAGTTTTCTGAAAAAAAACTTTTATCTTTAATATCTAGGCTTTCACAATTACTTTACCAATGTAGAAATAACAGTATATGTTTCTTTCTTGCCTTTTCTACAAGCTGCTGTGTTGACTAATCCATGTAGTATCTATGCACACAGCATATTACATTTCTGGAGGCTGTTACTTCTATCTTGGTTACCAGTAATGCTTGGAAGGTTATGGGGCAAGTGGAAAATAGCAAATCCTATCTACTAGAAATGTTTTGTTCTGGTCTCCCTCTAAAAAGGATGAGGCAGGTTCAGGGGATGTCTTCTGTCAACCATTTCCCTTCTTTGGGTATTTTGGTTTCTTGGTAAATGCTATTTGCATGAAGGGGCAGCCCCCTGCCCCCCTTCTCAGAATTGCTGCCATTGAGGCAGAACTTTTAGGAGTGGCAGGTTAACAGGTATTTTTTCCTCCCATTGAAATAATAGTGGTAAATGTCAGAGTTCTTGACAGATGCTTGAGTGTGCTCCAAAGTAAGCAGGCCCTGCTGATAAGTGGGTAACTGAGGTTTATGCTTCTGTAAAATTCACTCTGTCTAAGCAGCTGCCTAGAAGCACTTCATTTTTATATCAACTATTTCTGACTGGATGCTTCACCAAGTTGACAGATCTCTGGTAGTTATTATTTGCTCAGGGAAATCTGTTGGTGTCCAAATTTTTCAGAAGGTTGAGCTAAAATAGATTAAGTTATAATAGGTAAGGTAAAAGTTATGTCCAACCTAGATAGCATTTTCAAAAGCAGAGACATTACTTTGCCGACTAAGGTCCGTCTAGTCAAGGCTATGGTTTTTCCTGTGGTCATGTATGGATGTGAGAGTTGGACTGTGAAGAAGGCTGAGCGCTGAAGAATTGATGTTTTTGAACTGTGGTGTTGGAGAAGACTCTTGAGAGTCCCTTGGACTGCAAGGAGATCCAACCAGTCCATCCTGAAGGAGATCAGCCCTGGTATTTCTTTGGAGGGAATGATGCTGAAGCTGAAACTCCAGTACTTTGGCCACCTCATGCAAAGAGTTGACTCATTGGAAAAGACTCTGATGCTGGGAGGGATTGGGGGCAGGAGGAGAAGGGGACGATAGAGGATGAGATGGCTGGATGGCATCACTGACTCGATGGATGTGAGTCTGAGTGATCTCCGAGAGATGGTGATGAACAGGGAGGCCTGGTGTGCTGCGATTCATGGGGTCGCAAAGAGTCGGACACGACTGAGCGACTGAACTGAACACATTGCCACTGAAGTCGGGACATCTTTTACTGAGGATGATAATCCAAACTATTATTAATATTTCAACAAATCTTCCCAAGTGGCACAGTGGTAAAGAATCTGCCTGCCAATGCAAAAGACACAGGAAACATGGGTTTGATCCCTGGGTTGGGGAGATCCCTAGAGAAGGAATGCAACCCACTACGGTATTCTTGCCTGGAAAATTCCATGGGATCTCAAAGAGCTGGACATTACTGAGCATGGACGCATGCAAGCCTTTCCTATTTCTCAGATGTCTCTCATCCTTTCCTAAAAAATGCTCCCATACCTCCTTCTGTTCATGGAGTATGAGTGTTTTATCCTGATTTCTTTCTTATTCTTTTCTTGGGTTTTTCCTCTCACGTGCTTGGCTGAATTAATTTTTTCTAATTAGAGATTTTAGGTATTCTCAAAGCAGAGTCATACATTTCTCCTTTGATTCTTTTCCTTCTTTCCTCTTTATCTCTTGTTCCTACATTTTATACGGTTCTTCAAATATTTCAGTCTGAAATTGAAAATACACAAGGGATTTCAATAATCCCATGAAGTCATATATGTATATATACAGATTTTTTTCACAAAGTTATAGTTATATAATGATCTCATTTGTTCCCATTATTACATGGTGTTTGTTTGAAAAAGTTGCTCAAATAAACATTTAAAATCTGTTACATTAAAATATTTACTTTTTTTCTTCTTATTTGGTTGTTTGCTTTCAAAAGTACATTTTACTTTTAGCCAGTTCTGATATAAATGTTAAAATTTATATTACAGGGACCTAGAGAAGATTTTGCAGCTTCCCTTATAGCTCAGTTGGTAAAGAATTCACCTGCAATGCAGAAGACCCAGGGTTCGATTCCTGGGTTGGGAAGATCCCCTGGAGAAGGGAAAGACTACCCACTCCAGTATTCTGGCCTGGAGAATTCCATTGACTGTCCACGGGTTCGCAAATAGTCAGACAGGACTGAGCAACTTTCACTTTCAGAGAAGATTTAAACTATATAGAGAGCAGAAAATTGAGGTCAGAGTGTTAGATGCCTTCTTCAAGATCATGTAAGTACACTTATATAATTAGCTCTGTAGCTGATATGTTGTTATCCTTGAATAATTCACTGTGCTGAATGTGAATTTTTAATACTTTATATTAACGTCTGAATTGCTTTCAAATTCATTTAAAAAATCAATTGTAATTCAAAACAGCTATTTTTAGCAAAGTCCAGTGGAGTAAGTACTTAATTTAGGCAATTTGAAGAACTTTTACATTCATAGTCATAAATAACTGGTTCATTATTTTTCATAAGAATGTCATATTAAGACAATAGTTAATGAATCTTTCACTGAAAAGACCTGAGCCACCATAGCCTTTGTACTCAATGATCGTTAAAATTATTTGATATATAATTTTGACTCAGGGCACAGATGCATATTATAACATTGTCTAAAAAACAAATCCAAAGTAAAACTGCAGTTATGTAATTATAGTGTATTAGTTTTCTATTGTTGTATGACAAAGCACTACAAACTTAGTGACTTAGACTAACACTCATTTATGAGCTCATATTTTTGTGTTCAGAAGTATATATGGGCTTGACCAGGTATACATTCAGGGAGTCACAAGGTGGAAATAAAGCTACACACTAGCCTGAACTATTTTCTCAAGGCTCTGGAAAAGAATCCTGTTCTAAGTTTATACTTCTTGTTGGCAGAGTTAATTTCTTTGGTGTTGTAAGACAGATGTTCTCATTTTATTGTTGGCTGACAGCTAGACTGTACTCTCAGTTCTTTGAGGCTGTCTGTGTTTCTCANTTTTCTGTTCCTTTAGAACACTTCTGGGAAATTGTTTACCTTTCTATAATGGCAGAATTACATTTAAAATTTATATTTTCTAGGTTAAATTTTAACCAAGTTGATCACTGTCCTCAAAACAATCAGAAAATATTCTTTTGGTTGTTTGAACTAAGGCACACTATTTTCTAAATCTGTTTTATTTTCGAAGAGCATAAATTGAATCATAGTTCTGGCTAGTTCAAGTCCCCTTTTTTCTCAGGTAATAATTTACAAGAACCTAAATCTCATATATATTGTTTTCCTTGCAGAGATTTAGATTACTGTAAATGTCTTTCAGGCTCATCTGTATGTAATCACTTCAGTCATGTCTGATTCTTTGCTACCCTATGGACTGTAGCCCTATGGGCTCCTCTGTCCATGGGACTTTCCACGTAAGAATATTGGAGTGGGTTGCCATTTCCTTCTCCAGGGGATCTTTCCAAGAAAGGGATTGAACCTGTGTACCTTATGTCCCCTAAATTGGCAGGTGGGTTCTTTACCACTAGCACCACCTGGGAA
Organism: Cephalophus harveyi; assembly: GCA_006410635.1. Lineage (NCBI taxonomy): Eukaryota > Metazoa > Chordata > Mammalia > Artiodactyla > Bovidae > Cephalophus > Cephalophus harveyi. Next base: position 65,660 of record SJYT01013249.1, on the reverse strand, counting down.
GACCTTAGGTTTATATAAATTTATTTAATAATGGGGGCTCTATCTGTTATATATACACTTCCTTCTTATCCAATATAAACAAAGTATTAAAGAATTTGTCACTATCTCATGTGATGTGTCAATTCTGACAACAGATCATTCATGAAAGGCAAGCTGTTTACTCCACAACTCCTGAAGATAGTATTCTACTTCTATTGAAGATTTATCTCATAGCCCTCATTTATGACATCAGAGGGGAAAAAATATTTTTTATTATCCCTGTTTGTTGTGTCTTAGTTAGATTTGTTTCTTTTTCTGTTTGAACATTTTTTGTTGTAGTTTCTCATGGAACTCAGATACAGTGTTACTTATACATTTCTGTTCAAGAGAAATTACTAATATGGTTCCTTAAGAAGTGTTTATCATCTATCCATCCACAATCTTTTTCCTTTTATCCTTACTCACCACCATTTCCTGTTGCTTTATAGGTTGCCATTTTAACAAATCTTTGAAAACATAAGTATACTTGAAAATATGTAGTGTTAACTTCTGTATGTTTATTTTTACATGGTATAGATCTTGTTCCACCTATTTTCATCCATGACTATTTGTGTGTGTATGTTTCTGGGATTTACTTACAGTGTTTCTTACACATCTAGTTAATTCCTTCTAACTTCTGGACTGTATTCTTTAGTATATGTATATATGTGTGTGTGTATATATATATCTCACATTTGACTTTACTTCCCTAATAATGGAATCTATATTGCTCCCAAACCTCCAACACTAGAACCATATAACAGTCCTGGTCTGCATACTTTAAACTCACTTTGTGTGAGAAAGAAATGAGGTCCTATATTGTTTAACCCACTTAATTAAAAATTTTTGCCTTTTATACAGTTATAGTCAAGTTGAAGAGTTTCATTCACAGATCTGGTTACTTATAACGACTCTGTTTCCTTTTTGTTTTTTCATAAGCCTGGTCCCTGGTACTCCTGGTGAAAGAGATATGCCTAATTTTTCATGTGTCTTCTGCTAGAAACTAGTTGCTCTGGCCACGTAGTTGTTGGGATAAACTCCCTTTCATTTTTATTATAAGCTAATAGTCTAATATTTACTATCAAGGCAATAGTGAAGAACTCTAGTAAATTTCATTTTATTTTTTTCCCCCAATTTTAGGAAATTCTAAATTTCCCTGCACAGACAAAACTGTACTCTCCAAAAATCTCGTAGTAAGTGGCACTTCTGGCAATGTGATAGAATTACAACCCAAATCATTTGTAGATTGAGCATTGTGTGATAGATGACCAGAAATGTTACCCATAAGACCGGTTCTAAAATTTCTTCTACTAACAACTATATGCAAATGGAAAATCTAGAATAAATGGACAAATTCTTGGAAGGCTGTTTCTTTCTCAGACTGAACCAGGAAGAAATAGAAAATATGAACAGACCAGTCACAAGCACTGAAATTGAAACTGTGATTAAAACACTCCAACAAATGTCCAGAACCAGATGAATTCATAGGCAAACTATATCAAACATTTAGAGAAGAGTTAATACCTATCCTTCTGAAACTTGTCCAAAAAATCACAGAGGAAGGAACACTTCCAATTCATTCTATGAAGCTACCTACCTATCCTGATACCAAAACCAAAGACACCACAAAGAAAGAAAATAGTAAGCTTCTATCACGTCTATCTTCTAAACATAGAGATAAAAATCCTCAACAAAATAGTAGCAAATTAAATCCAATGATACATTCAGAGGATCATGCACTCTGAGCAAGTGGAATTGATCCCATGGATGCAAGAATTCTTCACTATATGCAAATCAATCAGTGTGATGCACCACATTAACAAACTGAAAAAATAAAAACCATATGGTCATTTCAATAGATGCAGAAATATCTTCTGACAAATTTCAACACCTACCTCAACATAATAAAGATCTTATATGACAGACTCACAGCTAACACTATCTTCATTGGTGAAAAAACTGAAAGCATTCCCTCTAAGATCAGGAACAAGGCAAGGAATGTCCACTGTTGCCACTTTTATTCAACATAGTTTTGGAAGTCCTAGCCATGACAAATAGAGAAGAAAAAGAAATAAAAGAAATTCAAATTGTAAAAGAAGTAGTAAAACTGTCACTGTTTGCAGAGGACATGTTACGATACATAGAAAATCCTAAAGATGCTACCAGAAACTGCTAGAGCTCATCAATGAATTCAGTGAAGTTGCAGAATATAAAATTATTAATACATGAAACTCTCTTGCATTTCTATATACTATGAAAGACCAGAAGGAGAAATCAAGGAAATAATCCCATTTACCATTTCCACAAAAAGAATAAAATACCTAGGGATAAACCTACCTGAGGAGACAAAAGACATGTACTCTGAAAACTATAAGATGATGATCAAAGAAATTGAAGCTGACACAAACAGATGGAAATATATACCTGTTCTTAGATTAGAAGAATCAATATTATCCAAATGAATATACTACCTAAACCAATCTACAGATTCAATGCAATCTCTATCAAGTCACCAATGGCATGTTTCACAGAACTAGAACAAAACAAAAAAAAAAATTTTTAACTTTATATGGATACACAAAAGGCCCCAAATAGCCAAAACAATCCTGAGAAACAAAAATAGAACTGGAAGAATCAGACTCCCTGACTTCAGACTATACTACAAAGCTACAGTAAACAAAACAGTAATATAAATCACACAAATATATATCAAAACAGAAATATAGGTCAATGTAACAGGATGGATAACCCAGAAATAAGCCCACATATATGTGATCAATTAATCTACAACAAGGAGGCTAGACTATACAACGGAGAAAAGATAGTCTCTTCAGTAAGTGGTGCTGGGGAAATTGGACCACTACATATAAAAGAACAAAACTAGAACATTTTCTAACATCATACACACAAACTCAAAATATATCAAAGACCTAAATGTAAGACCAGACTCTTAGAAGAAAACATGGGCAGAACCCTCTTTGAAACAAATCATAGCAATATTTTTTTTCAACCACCTCCTACAGTAATGAAAATAAAAAAAATAGGGCCTAATTAAACTTAAAAACCTCTGCACAGGAAAGGAAAACATAAGCTAATTGAAAAGATAGCCCAACAGAATGAAAGAAAATGAAAATCCCTTGCAAATGAAGCAAGATTTATTCATTCAAAGATCTGCAGATTATACAAATAGCTCATGCAGCTCTATAAAGGAGGTCCTTAAAAAACTAAAAATTGAGCTTCTGTATGATCCAGCAATCTGACTCCTAGGCAGTTATCTGGAGAAAACTATGGTTCAAAAAGATACATGCACCTAAATGTTCTTTGCAGTACTATTTGCAATAGCCAAGACATGGAAGCAAGGTAAATGTCCATCAGCATATAAATAGATGATGAAGATATGGTACATTTATACAGTGGACTATTACTCAGCCATGAACAAAATGAGGCAATACCATTTGCAGCAACATGGATGGACCTAGAAATTATCACACTAAGTGAACTAAGATAAACAGAGAAGGACAAATATATAATATCACTCATATGTGGAATCTAATTTTAAAAACACAAATGACCTTATTTACAAAACAGAAATAGACTTACAGATATTGAAAACAAACTTATGGTGACCAAAGGGAAATCATAGACAGGGTAGGGGGGAATAAATCAGAAGATTGGGATGAATATACACACACTATTATATGTAAGATAGATAACCATCAAAGACCTACTGGTAGCATAGGGAAGTCTACTGAATATTCTTTAATAATCTATATGAGAAAAGAATCTAAGATAATGAGTATATGTATAACTGAATCATTTTACTGTATTCCTGAAACACAACATTGTAAATCAACTATACTCCAATAAAATCAAAATTAAAATTTCTTAGCAGCTACATTCAATATGAAACTCTGTCCTCAGAATATGTCCACCTTAGTAGAAATAAAGGAGAACTTATGGCAGAATTTACTAACTTTACAAGGTCTTCCTAAATGTATTCAAATAAACCCTACTCTTTCAACTGTCAAACAAATGTAAATTAAATCTTGTTATCAACTCTCTATAGCAATGTAAATGTCAATGTAAATGTCTTTGTGTATATATATTACTTCACATTTTTTCTCACATTTAGAACATAGTGCAGTCTGTTTCAATCTGGTGACTGTCACTCTGAACCTCTTTCCCTGAGAATTTCTGCAATCTTGGGAGCAGATAAAAAAAAACTTTGTCATAAGCAATACAATTAACTTTTTTTCTATTCAATGTCTCTATTAAAAATAACTAAAAATTTTTATTTTTTATTTTATTTATTTAGGTAACTAATGAAAAAAATAACTAAATAGGTCAACTTCTATCCTAGAGAGATATATCTGTGCAAGTCTGTGCAGTTGTCAGAGTAATACATGTTGGAATAGAAATTAAGCTGACTACAGAATTAGCTCTATTTCTGTATAGGCCTCAGATTCATGGAACAATTTCTTATGTCAAAGCACATGAGGACATTTTGAGGGCCCAAGAGAATTTCTTCTGACCTTCTTATTGTTTTTAGACATACCAGGGAATAGTGTAGTATATTGCTCATCTTGAAATTATGATTTATGATTGATGTAATCAGATGTAAGGATTAAAATACAAATAGTTAAATTTTAAGTGTAAAAATATTTAAGAAAATTGTAGTTTTCTATATAAGATTTGGTTGAAGGTATAAATGTTTTCGGAGCAGGTTAATTTATCACTAATGAAGTGTACCAAGACATAAATAATAAATGGTAAAAAGTAAATAGCTAACAGGAAATTAAACTCAATAAGATATATAATAGCCTTCAAACTAAGGAACCATCATGTATTTTATCCTAGTTTCTCTCTTAAATCATCATGGAAAGATGGAAAATCATTTGACCTTAGTTTCTCTTCTGTGGGAGAACAGAAGTGCTTTGAGAAAAATGAGGGGATATATGACTCATGAAAATAATCACAAAGTCTTTGTATATTTAAATATTTTTAGTGTTAAAAATGATAAAACATATATAGGAAGAGATCAAGAAGTCAGCGTAGGAGGACATAGAGCTTAACCCCACAAAACACACATAAAGTACATCTATATTTGGAACAATTCTCATGTTAAACTAACTGGAAACTGGCAGAAGAGATGCTACAACCAAAGCTGCAAGAAAGAACTCCACACAACCTGGTAGGTAGGACAGCAATAAAAGGTATTGAGTCAGGACTTGCACCATGGGAGGGATCCATAAGAAAGAGAAGAGAAGGTTCACATGAGTGGACACTTGCCTTGTGTAGCAAGCAGGCTGAGCTATCATCTGGGCATCCCAGTTGTGGGATACCACACAGAGGGGACAGGCTTCCTTGCCTCTTAGGAAATCCACCGAGACAAAACTCAAGAGGAGTGCAGGCATGCAGGCTTGCTAACTTAGGGTGCAGAGAGCTTTTCACTGGTGATTGCCACCTCGCCACACTTCCCAGTAGAAACAGGTGAACATCCCAGCCTCGTTCACTTCACACCACAGTCTGGCTTCAGATCTGAGTTGACACTTGTTTGGGCTATTCAGAGAAAGACCAGAATGCCTGAGGTATGAGCCGAGTGGCGCCATGGAGGCTCCACACACATGGGGCAGCACCAAAAAAGAAGCAGCTAAGCCCTGAGGCTGGCAAATAGATCCTAGGAGATGACCCATCTAGCTTTACAGAGACAGCCTGGAGGGGACTAGGTGTGGTCTGGGTGGGGTGATGATGGCCATTGTCAGCCCCCTTGGGACTAAACAGCAGTTCACCTCCCAGTGAGAGTGTTTGGCTCCTTTCACTCTCTCGACTGTATACCTCAGCTTAAGACTGGATCTGAGACAAGTCCTGAGAGAAGACTGCCAGAGACAGCCCATATCATAGGCAGCAGTGTAGCCACTTCAATTCCTGTAGGATGCAAAATTAACATACAGAAACCTGTCGCATTTCTTTATACTATTAATGAAATATCAGAAAGGGAATGTTATAAAAACCCTATTTTTAAAATCACATCAACAGAAATAAAATACCTAGGAATAAACTTAACCAGAAGGTGAAAGACCTACACACTGAAAACTTAAAATATAGACAAAGGAAATTGTAAATGATTCAAGAAATGGAGGGATATCATATGCTCTTGGATTGGAAGAATTATTGTTAAAATGGTCATAGGACTCAAAGCAACTTATATATTTAATGCAATTTCTATCAGAACTTCTGTGACATTTTCCACAGCACTAGAAAGAATAATCCTAAAATTTATGATACCGCTAAGGGCCCAGAATTGCCAAAGCAGTCCTGAGGAAAATAAAACAGGAGGAGTCCTCCGTTCAGACTTCAGACTCTACTACAAGCTATAGTAATCACAACAGCATAGTACTGGCACAAAAACAGACATACAGAACAAGAGAACATAATGGAGGGCCCAGAAAAAAACCCACACACCTGTGGTCAATGAATCTTCTACAAAGTGGCAAGAATTTACAATGGAAAAAACACAGGTCATGTTGGGAATGCTGGACAGCCACACATAAATCAATGAAATTAGAACATTCCCTCACACTATATACAAAAGTGAGCTCAATGTGTTTTAAAGACCTCAGTATAAGACATGACACCGTAAAACTCCTAGAAGAGAATATAGGCATAACGTTCTCATACATAATCAGTAATACTTTCTTAGATCAGTCTCCCAAGGCAAAAGAAATAAAAGCAAAAGTATACAAATGGGACCTAATCAACTTAAAACCTTTTGCCCAAAGGGGATCATTAACAAAATGTAAAGACACCCACAGAATGGGAGATAATATTTGCAGATGAAGCAACCAACAAAGGATTTAATCTCCAACATATACAAATAGCTCATATATCTCAATATTCAGAAAACAAACAACTCAATCAAAAAAATGACCTAAATAGACACTTCTCCAAAGGCCAAACAGCACATGAAAAGATGGCAACTTCACTAATTATTCAGTTCAGTTCAGTTCAATCGCTCAGTCATATTATTAGAGAAATGCAAATCAAAATCACAACAAAGTATCACATCAATCTGGTCAGAATGGCTATTATCAAAATTCTACAAATAATAAATGCTGGAGAGGGTGTGAAAAAAAGGGATCCCTCCTATATGACTTGTGGAAATGTACATCAGCATAACCACTACGGAGAACACTATGAATGTGACTTAAAAAACCTAAAAACAGAGTTAATGTATGATCTAACAATCCCACTCCTGGGTGTGTATATATGTGTATATATATATATATGGAAAAAGTGAAAACTCTAATTTGAAAAGATATATGCACCACGATGTTCACAGTAGCACTATTTACAATATCAGAGACATGGAAACAATCCAAGTGTCTGTCAACAGACAACTGACTCAAGATCTAAAGATATGCAAGACAGCAAAAGAGACACAGATGTATAGAACAGACTTTTGGACTCTGTGGGAGAGGGAGAGGGTGGGATGATGTGGAAGAATGGCATTGAAACATGTATACTATCATGTAAGAAACGAATCACCAGTCTATGTTCGATGCAGGATACAGGATGCTTGGGGCTGGTGCACGGGGATGATCCAGAGAGATGATATGGGGTGGGAGGTGGGAGGGGGATTCAGGATTGGGAGCTAATATACACCCATGGTGGATTCATGTCAATGTATGGCAAAACCAATACGGTATTGTAAAGTAAAAGAAAGTAAAAATAAAATTAAANACCAGTCTATGTTTGATGCAGGATACAGGATGCTTGGGGCTGGTGCATGGGGACGATCCAGAGAGATGATATGGGGAGGGAGGTGGGTGGGGGGTTCAGGATTGGGAACTCATGTACACCTGTGGCAGATTCGTGTCAATATATGGCAAAACCAGTACAGTATTGTAAAGTAAAATAAAGTAAAAAAAAAAAAAAAGATCTGAAGATATACATACACACACTCACACACACAGCAACAGTAGAATATAAATCAGCCATATAAAATGAAATATTGCCACTTGCAGTAACATGGATGGATCTAGAGAATATTATACTTCATAATGTCAGACAAGAGGACAAATAGTATTTGGTATCATGTATATAGAGAATGTAATAAATAATACAAATGAATGTATATACAAAACAGACAGATTCACAGTACAAGAGAATAAACTTATGGTTTCCAAACTGAAGGAGGAGGGATGGAGGGACAAATTATGTGTATGGGATTAAGGGATACAAGCTACAATACATAAAACAGATAAAACAGGACATACTGTATAGCACAGAGAATCACATCCAATATGTTGTAATAACCTATAATGGATTATGATCTGAAAAAAAAATCTGAATCACTATGCTGTATACCTGAAACTAATACAATATTGTTAAGTCAATTTTAGTTCAATTGGGAAAAAAGTGATAAACTACCAAGTTGGTAGACCAAAATAATTCAAATAGTTTCTTTCAGATTATCATAATGAATAGATGCAAATCAATGCAAAGAAATTAGAAAACTCCCTGGTGGCCAATGTGAGTGAAAACTGTGAAGTGTAAATGCGTGGATGAATGGAACTACAGCCATATCAAACAATTGCATTTCCCCAATAAAAAATGTACCCTGCCCTTTCCCTTGGGTATACATTTTTTTTCATTGTCTCCCTTGTTATTTCCTACTTATTCTCTAGATTATGACTCTGCTGCCATCCTCTGAGCCCACCATTAGCTGATAACTTGTACAGGTTGTTGTTCTCTTTGTTTCCAGAACTCTGTGTGTCTATCCCTTGTAACATATCCTACCTTAAACTATTGATTTTGCTCCCCTGTTCCCTTTGCCAGACTTAAAATTCTTTGGGGTTCAAATTTTTGTTTTGTTTATTTTCATCCTTACTACCTAGCACAATTCTTAATGCATGATAGTGTTTTGAAAAGAGATGGAAGGAAGGTGAAGAGGAGAGAAAGAAAAAGCAGGGACTGAAATAGAAGAAAAAACATCTTAAAATGTCTTTAAAGAGTGAGAAATATTAACCTTAATTTCATTTTTTAAACAGCTGTAGTCCTTGTGAAATAAAAGGAGAAAACTGTCTGAGGCAGAAGTTGCAAAGCATACACAAAAGAAATATAGTGATTTTATAGTAAAATTATGTAGCTGTTTATGTAAAAATGCCTAATCTTCCAGTAGTCATGCAGTAGACTAATGTATCCCTTAAATACCATACAGAAGATATACTGATAGACTATGTGGAATAATTTGTGTAGCACTTTCCATTTAAAGCATCTAGATTAAACATCTAAGGATAAGAAATGAATATATGATGGGAAAAAACTAAATAGAGCCTCATAATTCTATGGGTCATCACTAGTAATATCAACCGATACATACAGAAAGGAAGTGTATACATACACAGAGAAGAGAAAGAAAAGGGGGCAAGAAGTACATTTGAAGAGTTAATGGGCAAATTCCCAAATTTGAAGAGATATATGAATCTACACATTCATGAGGCAAAATAAATTCCAAGTAGGATAAACTCAAATATTTCTATGATTAGGATTATCATAGTAAAAATGTCAAAAACCAAAGAATGAAAGACTCTTGAAAGTAGCAAGAGAAAAATAATCATCACATATAAGGAATCTTAAATAAGATTAACAGCTAACTTCTAATCAGAAACCATGCGGGCCAAAAGCAGCAAATAGCATAGTCAAAGTGCTGAAAGAAAAGACTGTCACCTCCAGGTGGCTAATGAACACATTAAAAATGCTCAGCATCACTTTTTATTAGAGAAATGCAAATCAAAACTACAATGAGGTGTCACCTCATACCAGTCAGAATGGCCATCATCCAAAAAAATCTACAAACAATAAATGCTGGAGAGGATGTGGAGGAAAGGGAACCCTCTTGCACTGTTGGTGGGAATGTAAATTTGTACAGCCATTACGGAGAATAGTATGGAAATTTCTTTAAAAACTACGAATAAAACTACTATGACCCAGCAATCCCACTACTGAGGACATAACCTGAGAAAATCATAATTGAAAATAGCCAGGACATGGAAGAAACCTAGATGTCTGTCAACAGACGAATTGATGAAGAAACTGTGGCACATATATACAATGGATTATTACTCAGCCATAAAAAGGAATGAATTTGGGTTAGTTCTAGTGAGGTGGATGAACCTAAAGCCTATTATACAGAGTCAAGTCAGAAAAAAAAATATTGTATATTAATGCAGAAAAAATGATATTGATCAATCTATTTGCAGGGCAGGAATACAGACCTAGACATAGAAAACAGACTCATGGACACAGTAGGGGAAGGAGAGGGTAAGAGGAATTGAGAGAGTAGCACTAGAATATATTTATATTACTATGTATAAAATAGATAGCTAATGAAAAGTTGCTGTATCATGCAGGGAGCTCTGCCTCGTGTTCTGTGACAACCTAGAAGGGTGGGATGGGGTGGGAGGTGTGAGGGAGTGTCAAGAGGGAGGAGTCATGTGTATACCTATGGCTGATTCATGTTGATGTATGACTTCAACACAACATTGTATTTAGCCTCCAATTAAAAAATAAAGTAAAACAAAACAAAAAATTCTATATCCAACAAAATTCTTCAAAAATGGAAGAAACATTAATATATTCTCAGAAAAGTAAAAAAAAATGGGGAGAATCCATTGCTAGCACCCTGCCCTACAAAATTACAGTAATCAAGATAATCTTTCAGGCTGAAATGAGAGTACACAATAGTAGCATGAGTCCACATGAAGAAATAAAGGTATCTGCATAGGTAGATATAAAAAACAGTAACATATATTTTTGTTAGCTTTGTTTTCATATCTGATTTTAAAAACTGGCATAAATCAATAATTATAAAAATGCTTATAACAATATAACTTGTATGACAATAATAACATAAAGGAGGAAGGAATAAAGGGAAGTTATAATGAAAAAGGAAATGAAAATATGATGGAAAATATGTATATGCACAGGCTTCCTGGGTAGCTCAGCTGGTAGAAAATCCACCTGCAATGCAGGAGACCGGGGTTCGATACCTGGGTGGGGAAGTTCCCCCAGAGAAGGCATAGGCTACCCACTCCAGTATTTTTGGGTTTCCCTAGTGTCTTAGATGGTAAAGAATCAGCCTGCAGTGCAGGAGACCTGGGTTTGATCCCTAGATTGGGAAGATCCCCTGGAGGATGGCATGGCAACCCACTCCAGTATTCTTGGCTGGAGAATTGCCATGGACAGGGGAGCAGGAGCCTGGTGGGCTACAGTCCATGTGGTCACAAAGAGTCAGACAGGAATGAGCGACTAAGCACAGCACATGTATATGCACATGGATAAATATACACATATGGATATATACATAGTTCAAAGTTGATATTTGAATGACAGGCTTTGGTATTTATGTATTTATTAAGTCAAGATAACTTATTGAGCATGAGGGTTTAATCTGTACGTGTGAATAGATGTATATATATTCATTCCTGTGTGTAGTTAGTGTGACATTATATTACATTTGGGGGAATGGATATATTTTGTTGAAGTAGAAACTGTTAAACAACTGCCCTATACTATAATTCTAGTTTTACATTTGGAGAACTTGAGACAACAGTTATTTATGTATGTGCATGCGTGCTGTTGCTTCAATTGTGTCCAGCCTATTTGCGACCCTTTGGACCATAGTCTGCCAGGGTCCTCTGTGCATGGGATTCTGGATACTGGAATGGGTTGCCATGCCCTCCTTTCAGGGGTTCTTCCCAACCCAGGAATCAAACCTGTGCCTCTTATGTCTACCTGCAAGGGCAGATGGGCTCTTTACTTCTAGGGTCAACAGTTATGTATGTACCATCATACTCAGATAACTTTTCTCTTTTTCATAACTGAAAAACAGAAGGTAATTAGAATCAGTTATTGTTAAACAGGAAATTAAAACCTATTCCAAGTAAGTGGAGTATTTACAAATTATTGGGAAGAAACTAAGTTATAAATATTCTGCTTAATTACATGTTTTGACACTTTTCAGTTGAACTTTCAGTTTTCTGGGGATACCGCTGGGATAGTTATGCCAGAAATTTTATGCTTCCTCTTGATGAGTCAAAATCGTCAGCTGGATTTAATTTTATTTTTTTGCAGTTCAAAATTATTTTCTGTAAGAGCCTTTCCTTTGTAACACAGAGTAGAAAATTCTGAAAAAATATAGATGTACCTATATAAAGTGTTATATGTCTCCTTCTTACGTATGGATTCAGGTCCACATCAAAATATCAATTTCTTTCCAGGATACAGTAAATTGCACAATCTTAATGTCCTCCTGATTTTTTTTTAATTCATCTTTGCATGTGTGTGATATGTTGCTTAATCACAGACTAGTTTCTTTGGAGATATTTGTCAGCCTTTAATTCCTCATTAGATAGCAAACAGACTTAATCAGTCCTGAGCATGAACTCAGGTTCTAAATTGGGTACTTTTCCCTGAGCATTGCATTATATTTACATACCAAGATTTCAGTGCTTATACCTGGGGATTCTGCCTGTATACCAGGGAAGTACTCTCAAACCTTGGAACAGATAGGTCCATCTATCGTCTCAGCCAAGGTGTTCTTAAATTTATTGGCAATGCAACACTTCTCACCTTGAGAAATCAACAAACATGTAAAGTCTCAAAAATTTATTCTTTGGTTCCTATACCCAGGCACCAACTCTTCATTGTATAAAACTATTTGCCACTCTTACTTTCCTGATTTCCACTTAACTTCAGCTCTCCTGTCCCCTGGTTAGTGTGTTTACATATAACATTTCTTGGAAAAAATATCCAGTCTCTCTTTCAGATACACTCTTCTTCTCCCTGCTTCTCTCCTCATAATGGTATCTGTGTGTAAAATGGGGGAAGGAAGCTGTGAAACTCAGGTGACACCAAGAAAAATTGGAGTCAGTATCTCGCTCTATTGCCCAGATGACGTGCCTTGTCCTGCTGGCATTTGCAGCTTATTTGGGACTGTCATAACTTAGTCTTGTCTCCAGCTTCCTGTGCTTTTCACTAGCCTGTAGCTAGTTGTTCTGCTCTTAACCTTTCTTATGGAGTGCTACACTTTGCCACAGAGTCCCGTCCAGGCCTGAGATTTGTCAGAGCATCCACACCACAGGGGAAGTCAGGACTCCTCAAAACCAGGGCTTTTCTTTATCTGACCACGCTGGACTGCCATATTCATTTGTTCCCCAAGTTAGTGACATTTTTCTGAGGCTCAAGACAGGAAGTAAGTTCTGTGCTCTACTCTATCATGAGTATTTATCGAAGGTTTACCCTCCCCTATCTAGATTTGGCCCAGAGAGTGAAAAATCAGAGCATCAGTCCCATCAGTCCCAGAGTCAGAAAAAGAGTAAGATTTTCATTCCTCACAATCATATCTATCTACTAGTAAGCACCAAGAATTCTTGCTGAGTAGGAATATCTTTTTTATCTATATGGATGTGAAGCAAGTAGATAAATGTATTTGGAAAATCCTCTCAAGGCCATTGACTCCATTGTAAAGTTATTATCTAAAAGATAAGTGGCAAGGCAAAACTATTTTAACATGAAGTGTTAAAAGAAAATAAATTTGTCTTGCCACTTACATTTTAGAAAAAATTCACATCTTTAGCTTCTGGTTTAAAATCAATAATGTTAGCTTATCCCTCTATTGTTTCACTTTTGGTTCTTCCATTATCAAGTACCTGGAGGAGGTGGGTCTATACAAGAAGGCTTTTTTGTCACCATTAAGATAGCCAAAGTCACAACAACAAATGAAGTCAGAGGGAGATCCAAATTGGAGATAAGGGGTGGCATAGCTGTTTTAGTCAATCTTCATTTTTAAAGTCAGATTTATTAAGATAGAATTCACATACCATACAACTCTCCCATTTAAAATGTAAAATTTTTCAATGTTTTTCCTTGCATATTGGGAGGTTTGAGCAAATATCATCACTGTCACTTTTAGAACATTTCATCACCTAAAAGAGAAAGTTCATGCCCTTCAGCTGTCATTCCTTATCACCTCTTCTCCCTTTCCCCAGGCTTAAGCAGTAACCCACTTTCTGTCTCTATAGATTTCTCTATTCCAAACTTTCATATAAGTGGAATCATATAGTGTGTGGACTATTATGACTAGTTTCTTTTTTCAAGGTTCATCCAAGTTGTAACACTTAGCAAGTACATCATTCCTTTTTGGCCAAATATTCCATTTTATGGATATGTCATATTTTGTTTAGTCATTTGTCTGCTGATAGACATTTCAATTGTTGCTACCTTTTGGCTATTGTAAATGTCAAGTGGGCCTTAGAAAGCATCACTATGAACAAAGCTAGTGGAGGTGATGGCATTCCATCACCTCCAGTTGAGCTGTTTCAAATCCTGAAAGATGATGCTGTTACAGTGCTGCACTCAATCTGCCAGCAAATTTGGAAAACTCAGCAGTGGCCACAGGACTGGAAAAGGTCAGTTTTCATTCCAATCACAAAGAAAGGCAATGCCAAAGAATGCTCCAACTACCGCACTCATCTCACATGCTAGT
>SJYT01013249.1:29613-50316 GCA_006410635.1 Cephalophus harveyi | reverse complement strand
GAGTGACTGAACTGAACTGATGCAGCAATAAACACTGGCATACTTGTTGCTGAAAACAGAGACACAAACAGATGTTCTAGATATATATCTAGGAGTGAAGTTGCTGGGTATGATAATCTGCTTAAATTTTGAGGAATAGCCAAACTGTTTTCTACAGTGTCTATGATATTTTACACAGCTGCCAAAAGTGCTCAAGAGTTCCAGTTTCCCCAAAGCCTCACCACCATTTGTTATTTTCTATTTTCTTATAATAGCCATACTAATAGCTGTGAAGTAGTATCACATTATGGTCTAAATTTGCATTTCCCTAGTGATACTGAGCATCTTTTCATGTACTTATAAATCATTTTTATATCTTTGGAGAATTATTTGTTCAAGGCCTTAGCCTCTCATTTAATTGGGTTTATGTTTTCTTTGTTGTTGTTGATTTGTAGCAGCTCATTATATATTCTTGATATTAATCTCTTACCGGGTATATGATTTGCAAAAATCATGTTTATAGTTTTAATTCTTAAATTTAGGCCTTTGTCAATTCTGTTAATACTTAAAAATGGTATGAACTTCATTCTTTTGCATCTTCATATCCATTTATTCTAATACCATTTGTTGAAAAGACTATTACTTCCAGTGAATGGTCTTGGTCCCCTTGTTGAAAATAAGTTTATCTTAGAAGTGGGGATCTGCTTTTTGTCTATTTGTATTACAGAAGAATAGCTTCAAGAAAAACATCTTCATGGATATTCTTTTTGTCTATTTGTAGTACAGAAGAATAGCTTCAAGAAAAATACCTTTATGGATATTCTAAGTGTTGACTGGTGATTGGATTACAACCAATAGGAAAATCAGTGGTAAAACCATTTTTAGAAAAACAGTTTCTAACCATTTATTTGGTGACTCATTGCTGAAGTTAATTCTGTAGAAGCTGTTGACAATTAGGTATGGACAGAATGAAGATTTGTGCTTCTGACTATTTTTTCCAAATGCTTTTTTTCCAAAAGCCAAAAAATGAGTATGTCTGAAAACTAACAGTAATGTGATCACAATCAAAGCTTTGACCCTCAAACAGGGAATATCATGCCTCAGAGTGTATAAGCAGCTCATGTGTAATTTCTACTGACCATGAAATTACAACACAGAACAGATCTTTGTCAGCAATGTCACAACTGCTTTAAAGGTGAAGGTCATAATACAATATACAAGGTGACAAATTACTGAAACCCTTATGATAAAGATACTCCACAGTACTTTACAAAGATCTGAATACTCATCAAAATGTTGCTATATTCAAATTAGAACCAATAAGGAAAGTTTAAATATGTTACCTAATAATTCCTAGAACCACTTATTATATATTAATACAATTTAATTTGTGTGAATTACATAGTACAGGCATCACTTTTTTCTTTTAAGTATTTCAAATTCTTTAACTGTAATTTACAGCAAGGTGAAGTATGAGTTTTATTCTCCTTAATCAAAGAATCAGGTAAGTAAACTTAACTACTCTATGGAATAATTATGAGCCTTTGAGTGTGTATGTGTGTGTGTGTGTTTATATGGATGTGATCATGTGCCAAGAAAAACTCAGAAGCAAGTAATTAGGTTGGAAACTGCTACTCCTAATGAAGAGTCAAATATTTATTAAGAAAACTTAATGAGTTTTAAAACTAGTATACATTATTTAGACACAACATGGACACAGTTAATAGCTTAAATACTTCTAATTAGCATTAATAAATGTATTTACTGAAAACCCACAGAAATAATACTCCTGCCTCCTCTTGGATGAAGTAACCACTTCATTAATCTTAATATCAATGCTCTCCCACTAGTATGTAGTACTCGTAGTTAATAATAAGAAAAGCAGTACTGCTACCAAAGTGTCTTCCCACATTAATATGGCAACATTAATTGTTGCCTCTCTCCTAAAATAGCTTGAAAAGAAAAATCATGTGTTCATTTTTTTCTGTTTTTTTTTTTTTTTTTTTCTGAAAGAGTGCCTAGTGACAATTCGCAGCAAGAACTGAGTAAACTAAAGTCAAGATAACTACTCAATTATTAAAAAGCCTACATTCTGAAGTATTCTTTCAGCATTGTTATGAAGAAATAATTATTTCCTGCTGAATCTTCACACTTTCCCAGCTCTGGCATAAAGCCTGTGGCTTCCTATATGAATGCCAACAGTCTTAACAATGAGTTCAAGCTTTGACATTTTAACTGGTCTTCTTAATTTCTCTCCAGATATTAGAGCTTAGGAACAAAGAAAGTTGAGGTGAGGTGAACAGATAGAGAAATTGGGTGGCAAACTAGGCTGGCCAACTTAGGCCATATTAGTCTTCCTTGCAGTTCAGTTCAGTCGCTCAGTCATGTCCGACTTTTTGCAACCCTATGAATCGCAGCATGCCAGGCCTCCCTGTCCATCACCAACTCCCGGAGTTCACTCAGACTCCTTGCAGTTAGTCATGACCAAATGATCGAGATATGGACAATGAAATATTAAAGACAATTTCTGATAGGCCTTCTGAAAAGCTTTTGTAAAAGGAATGAATTCAGCTGGCATGCAATTTTCTATCTTTCTGCCTTAACTTTGCCTACTAGTTCCAGGGAAGCAGACATAATGCCTGCAGGATCATCAGTCATCTTGTGGTCATGAGAACAAAGCCCACGTGCTAAGAATACAGCAGAAGAGAAAATAAGAAATTAGATCACGGGCACATACAGTCATCCCAGAGCCCAGCTCCAAATCTCTTGTTTACTTAAGGAATTAAACTTCTCTCAGTTTAACCAATTAGCGTTTTATGTATCTAGATCTAAATATAAATTAAAATATACAAGAGATAAGGTGCCTGACCCCAGTATATTTAGAGAATTTAGCACACAGGTCTTTAGAGTAAATCCCACTATCATCTTTGTTCTAGTCTGAAAGTCAAAAATTACTTTATCTGTTGGTTTTGAGACTTAAAAAATCTTAATATACCTACTTGTCAATAAAGGCCCCAACCAGAGGAATAAAAATGTGAAGAAAAACAACAAATCTAGAACCTGAGTATTGAGGAGGACTATGAAGGCAACTGCTCCCTGCTATGGTAAAGTCCCTTAAAGCCAAAGCATACTGTTCTGGCACATGTGGGTGTGTAATGTAACTGGGAAACACAGAAACAAACATTGATTTGTTTTCTTGTGACTTTATGAACATACATTTTTAATCAAGGTAAATAATATGAGTATCTCTTTTTCATGGAAAGACCCATCTCTTCCACATTAGATCACTTTTCTGGATTTGGGAGAAGGCATTTTTGTTCCCTTCCTTTGGGATCCAGTGCTCCAGTGTCTTTATCCAGAGATTCTAAGTTGATGAGGGGCATAGTGCTTCACTAACTTGTCTCAAATCAGCACACAGGTGAACTCACATGATTTCTTGTAGCATCATAGAAATACCATGGCTCCCAGTACTAATCATCCATTTATAGTCTCCTGTCTGAATTTCTGATGCCTAGTTCTTCCCATAAAAGCCTGAGCCAGACTTGCCTGTGGGTGTCCAGGAGTCTCTGGTGGAGGTGTGGGTTGACAGTCAGGGGCACTGAATACAACCGTCCTGGGAGCCAAGGCATGCTGACTTAAGTCCTTTTGAAGAAGGTTGCCATTACCCCTACCATAGTGTGGCCTCAGGCCAAACTACAGAGAGGGAACACAGTCCCACCCATCAGCAGAAAACTGGATTCAAGATTTACTGAGCACAGCCCCACCAACTAGAGCAAAACCCAGCTTATTCCACAGCCAGTCCCTCCCATCAAGAAGCTTCCACAAGCCTCTTATCCTCATCCATCAGAGGGCAGACAGAATGAAAACCACAGTTACAGAAAACTAACCAAACTAATCATATGGATCATAGCATTGTCTAACTCAATGAAACTATGAGCCATGCTGTGTAGGGCCACCCAAGATGATGGGTCATGGTGGAGAGTTCTGACAAAATGTGGTTCACTGGAGAATGGAATGGCAAATCACTTCAGTATGCTTGCCTTGAGAACCCTATGAACGGTATGCAAAGGCAAAAAGATATGACAATGAAAGATGAACTCCCCAGGTTGATAGGTGCCCAATATGCTACTGGAGAAGAGCGGAGAAATAGCTCCAGAAGGAATGAAGAAGTTGAGCCAAAGCGGAAACAAAGCTCAGTTCTTGATGTGTCTGATGGTGAAAATAAAGTTAGATGCTATAAAGAACAATACTGCATAGGAACCTGGAATGTTAGGTCCATGAATCAAGGTAAATTGGAAGTGGTCAAACAGGAGATGGCAAGAATGAACATCAATATTTTAGGAATCAGTGTACTGAAATGGACCAGAAAGGGCAAATTTAATTCAGATGATCATTATATCTACTACTGTGGGCAAGAATCCCTAGAAGAAAGGAGTAGCCCTCAAGTCAACAAAAGAGTCTGAAATGCAGTACTTGGGTGCAATCTCAAAAATGACAGAATGATCTCTATTCATTTCCAAGGCACACCATTTGGTATCACAGTAATCCAAGTCTATGCCCCAACCACTAATGCAGAAGAAGCTAAACAGATCGGTGAAGACCTACATGATCTTCTAGAACTCACACCCCCCAAAATTTCCTTTTCATCATAGGGGACTGGAATGTAAAAGTAGGAAGTCAAGATATACCTGGAGTAACAGATAAGTTTGATCTTGGAGTACAAAATGAAGCAGGGCAAAGGCTAACAGAGTTTTGCCAAGAGAACACACTGGTCATAGCAAGCACCCTCTTCCAACAACACAAGAGACAACTCTACACATGGACATCACCATATGGTCAATACTGAAATCAGATTGATTATAATCTTTGCAGCCAAAGATGGAGAAGCTACATACAGTCAGCAAAAACAAGACTGGGAGCTGACTGTGGCTCAGATCATGAACTCCTTATTGCAAAATTCAGACTTAAATTGAAGTAGGGAAAACCACTAGACCATTCAGGTATGACCTAAATCAATCCCTTACCACTATACAGTGGAAGCGACAAATAGAATCAAGGGATTAGATCTGATAGATGGAGTGCCTGAAGAACTACAGATGGAGGTTCATAACATTGTACAGGAGGTGGTGATTAAAACCATTCCCAGGAGAAAGAAATGCAAAAAGCCAAAATGGTTGTTTGAGGAGGCCTTACAAATTGCTGAGAAAAGAAGAGAAGCCAAAAGCAAAGGAGAAAAGGAAAGATATATCTGTATTCAGGTCAAGAAGCAACAGTTAGAACCAGGCATGGAACAATGGACTGGTTAAAAAATTGGGAAAGAAGTATATCAAGGCTGTATACTGTCACTTTGCTTACTTAACTTATATACAAAGAACATCCTGCAAAACGTTAGACTGGATTAAGCACAAACTGGAATCAAGATTGCTGGGAGAAATATAAATAACCTCAGATATGCAGAAGCTACCACCCTTAGGGCAGAAAGTGAAGAGGAACTAAAGAGCCTCTAAATGAAGGTGAAAAGAGGAGAGTGAAAAAAGTTGGCTAAAATCTCAGCATTCAAAAAATTAAGATCATGGCATTCAGTTTCATCGCTTCATAGCAAATAGATGGGGAAACAGTGGAAACAGTGACAGACTTTATTTTCTTGGCTTCCAAAATCACTGTAGATGGTGATTACAGCCATGAAATTAAAATATGCTTGCTCCTTGTGAGAGGGTAACAGGCAGGAAGGCCAGAGGTCTCCAAACGGAGGAAATAGCCTGCAAGTCTCAAACATTTTTATCTCTCTCAAGGGGCAGGAGGAAACAAACTAGCGATATTTTTTTCCTTCTCTATACAAATTTAAAAGGATGTTTCTCTTAAAATACTGTGTTGCCATAATGACACCTGCTTTCACCTGAAGTTAGCTATTCTCAAACCTTGAGTTAACCAATGCATTTTTCTTATGGAAATGTTTGTCTTAAGCTATGTTAATGTACTATACATTTACACCAGACTCTGTTTTCAAGTCGGTTCCTACTTGATAAACCAGTATGTTATACTCAGATATTGTTCCCCTAATCTATGTAAATGAAAGTATTTGTATGGTAATCTGCCCTTCTACAAGATTCAAGTTAATAATTTTATGGCCCCGCATGAATTGTCTGGTGCCAAGATTATCCCCAAATGCCTCTTATGACTGAGGGGCCTGATGCCATTCTGAGTTTTAAGACATTCCTTTCTTTCATTAACAGACTGCTAGTGACTATATAACATCCAGCTGAAGACTAGCAGGGGGGTACTCTTTCTGCCCCCTTCTGATGCCTATGTCAGACGTTTCTCTATCTCCCTTATGCTTTAACAAAACTTTATTACACAAAAGCTCTGAGCGATCAAGCCTCGTCTCTGGCCCCGGATTGAATTCTTCTCCTCTGGAGGCCAAGAATCCCGGCGTCTTTTCATTCAGCAACAACCTTTCACTTGGAAGAAAAGTTACACAAACCTGGACAGAGTATTAAAAAGCAGAGACATTACTTTGCCGACAAAGGTCCATCTAGTCACAGCTATGGTTTTTCCAGTAGCCATTTATGGATGTGAGAGTTAGACCATAAAGAAGCCTGAGGATCAAAGAATTGATGCGTTTGAACTGTGGTCCTGGAGAAGACTTTTGAGAGTCCCTTGGACTGCAAGGAGATCAAACCAGTCAATACTAAAGGAAATCAGTGTTGAATATTCATTAGAAGGACTGATGTTGAAGTTGAAGCTCCAATACTTTGGCTACCTGATATGAAGAGCCGACTCATTAGAAAAGACCCTAATGCTGGGAAAGATTGAGGGCAGGAGGAGAAGAGGACAACAGAGGATGAGATGGTTGAATGGCATCCCCGACTCAATGGACATGAGTTGAGCCAGCTCTGGGAGATAGTGAAGGACAGGGAAGCCTGGCAGGCTGTAGTACATGGGGTTGCAAAGAGTTGGACATGACTGAGGGACTGAACAGCAACAAGTTCTGCCAAGTTGTAACAGGAAGAAAACAAACTAGAACCTTGATTTTCAACCATGTTTGAACATTAGAATTGTTCTTTTAAAAAATGATGCTTGAACCCCCAGTCTTTCCTATAAATCAAAATACTGATGCCCTCTCTTTAATTCTGTATATGTTTTCCAGGTGATTTTCATTAGCAGTTGAAGTCAAGAACCATTGAGTCAGAAGCTAGAAAGGTAGTTACAGAAATTCTTGGCCCTGGACTAGAGATATAGGCACAAATAATTAGGGCTTTTGGAATGTTAGGCCACTTACTTTTTAATGAGTGTTAAGGTGAGTAAGGTGAAGTCGCTCAGTCGTGTCCGACTCTTTGCGACCCCGTGGACTGTAACCTACTAGGCTTCTCCGTCCGTGGGATTCTCCAGGCAAGAATACTGGAGTGGATTGCCATTTCCTTCTCCATGGGATCTTCCCAACCCAGGGATCGAACCCGGGTCTCCTGCACTGGAGGCAGACACTTTAACCTCTGAGCCACCAGGGAAGCCCCTTAATGAGTGTTACTTGCTGCTTAAAAATCATGCAAGGTACGCCCATTGTTTGTAAAGCAAATTTCTAGGCCTGATTTTCCAGCCTCTTCATTCCTCCCATAGACAGTTTATGATCCAGCCAGTTTACATCGTCTCTTGTCTTATCCACCTCCCTTCCTGACTGTTAGCGCCCAGAGAGCATGAACTGTGGCTTTTCATCTCTGTGGACCTAAGGATAGCCCAATGCCAGACACAAATAAGGGACTCAAAAATAAGCCCAGAAGTGTGTGTGTTTATGTGACCATCACATTTTGGTCCATAGGCCAATATGAAATGAGGCTCACATGTTTTCATGGATAAAGATTCACTCCTTCAATATTTATTGTGACATTATCATAAAGCTGACATTGTGCTAAGACCTGAGGACATCCTATAAAGCAGGTGTGAGTTGCCTTAGAGGAACTCATATTTCAGTGTGTGCCATTTACAAATACTGAAAAGCCTACAAGTGAAGTGAAGTTGCTCAGTCGTATCCGACTCTTTGTGACCCCATGGATGGTAGCCCACCAGGCTCCTCCGTCCATAGCATTTTCCAGGCAAGAGTACCGGAGTGGGTTGCCATTTCCTTCTCCAGGAGATCTTCCTAACCCAGGGATCGAACCTGGGTCTTCTGAACTGCAGGCAGACACTTTACCATCTGAGTTACCAGGGAAAGCATACAAAGAGGTGAGAAAAACATGCTTTGGTTCAGTGTAAGAAACAATAAATATAGACATTAGATTAAGTATTATTAACTATTATTACTCTTTATGTTTAATTATAATGCAATACATTAATAAAAATATTGTTAGACACATGTCAGATTGACTTTGTTGTAAGTCATCTGTAAGAACAACACACACCTACATGTTCTTAGGATTTCACTCCCAATATATCAATACTATGGCTGTTTGCCAACAAATTGATTCAACTACTTGTTTCTGGGGAAGCTTCATAATTTATGTGAAATTTCATCCCTTACTTAAGAAAGGATATTTCACAGTAAATAAATAAGATAAATGAAGTTTCATAGGGAGAGAGATATAGGAAATAATGAATTAAATAATGTGGGCATAAAGAAGATGGATTTGGAAAGATTGGGAATGGATGGAGGGAGTTATATTAGTACATAAATGTATATGTACATGTGAACCCCACACTACTGTATTTAAAGTAGATAACCAACAAGGACCTACAGTATAGCACAGGAAACTCTGCTCAATATTCTGTAATAATGTAAAAGGGAAAAGAATTTGCAAAAGAAGAGATAAGCATGTATATGTATAATTGAATCACTTTCCTGTATGCTTGAAAATAACACAATATTGTTAATCAACTATACTACAAAAGAAAATAAAATAAAAGCATATTTAAACTTTCATTGTATTAAAAGGTACCCCTTGTACTATTTTAAAAAGACATATTAAAGGAAAATATTTTTCTTTAATCATTAATTACTCATTTTTCCTTCTTTCTAACCGATATGTATGTGATAACCAGAGCTTACAAGGATGTTGACTCTAAGCTATGGGAAAGGGTGGTTAAATATAGAACTAAAATATTAAAACAGATTTAAGAGATGCAGTTCAACATCAGGATTTCTTTGATGAGAAATGTATCTCTTTCAATATAGAATATGTTTTACTTTTCAAAGTTATGTCAAATTGTGCAACTCTTTAGGTTTTACATATCATGAATCAAAGTTCTGGAATAAAAGGGGAGTGTAAGGTGAAAAGAACCCTGGGCACCAGAAGCAGAAGAGGACAATCCAAAGACAAATGGACTTTCCTGGACAAAGATCAGATCTCTCCCTGGAGGGAGAGCTGACCTCCCACAGTATAGCCATGGCTACATCAGCTGCTTGCTGCACTTTTGCAGATCAAAATCATGAGCCAAATGCCCTGTAATGAACTGCCCCAAGCTGCCACTGTGCCCTCTCAAGACTGATTTTGATTGAAATGAATTTCTTCAAAAAAGAAAATAGCAATGCCTAAGGCAAACATCTTTGTCACTAGTATTGACAGTGTGGCTCTAAAATGTGGGCTTGCTCTGGGTCTGGCATCTTTTGAAACATATAAAAACAAGAATGGAGCGGACATACAGGGTCTCATTTCACTCTGAACAATATAAGTTACTCTGTGGAATTCATGAAAGCAAAATTAGAAAGAGATGAAGGCTTTGGTTAGCCTGCAAGTCCTGCCTGTCCTTCTCTATGATTGGTTTGCTTTTCATTTTCTGAAATACATCCTAGGGTCTCATAACCAACTTGCTGCCTCAGTTGATATATGTTCTTGTCACTGGGAAATGTATTTCCAATTCCTAAGTAGAAGCTGAGTATACAAGTAAAATTACATTCCAAAGCAACACATACATTTGACATGTTGCAAGTCTTTTAGTGACCTGCTTTTCATCCCTTGAGTTAAAATAGAATTAAAGGAAAATATGACCAAAGGTGTATATATAGTAACAAGGAAGTACATGGTGAAACTCTCGTTTTGTCCACAAGATTTATCTCAGAGAAAATAACTCAGCAATTACTTTATTTTGCAATAAAGATCTGTTGCTTTGTAGACAATTGAGCACAAGATAGATTCTGCAATGTATATTTAATTAATATAGATTTTCTGGCCTAAGCAATAGACTCAACAAGTGCCATCAAATGACATGGGTCCAGATTTTAGTTTGCCACTTTAAAGAGAATCTACTTTTAAACACAAAGCTTTTTGAGAATCCTGACAGGTACTGCCTCAAGGTTTACATTAACAGTTCATAAGTTATATTGATATTATGTACCTTTGACGTGGTGTGATGAAGCACTTTACCTCGGTGATTTTTTCCCCCAAATTCATAACTACAATCTAAAACATCAGATGATTCCCAGTGGAGGGACATTCTTCAAAGTATCTGAACATTGCTCTTCAAAACTGTCCAGGTCATAAAAGCAAGAAAAATCCTAAAAACTGTCACAATCAGGAAGAGCCTCAGAGGACGTGAGAATAAATGGAATGTGATACCCTAGCTGGGATCCTGTGGCAGAAAAAGGACACTGCATAAAAACTAAGGGAACTGAATAAAGGAGAGAGTTAGGTTAATACTGATAGCTTATAGGGAATGGTGTTGGATTTGTGATCTCTGAAGATTTAGCTTTGGGACCAGGGACGAGGCTTGATGACTCAAGAGCTTTTGTGTAGCAGTGAGTGAAGAGTGAAGTCGCTCAGTCGTGTCCAACTCTTCGCGACCCCGTGGACTATAGCCCACCAGGCTCCTCAGTCCATGGGATTCTCCAGGCAAGAACACTGGAGTGGGTTGCCATTTCCTTCTCCAGGAGATCTTCCTGACCCAGGGATTGAACCCAGGTCTCACACACTGCAGGCAGACGCTTTTTATTAAAATATAAAAAGGGACAGAGAAAGCTTCTGACATAGACATCAGAAAGGGGACGGAGAGTGCCCCAATCAATCCCTAGCCTTAGCAAGGAAATTATATACTTTTTAATTACTTATTACAATAAATCAAAAAAGAATATCTCAAGGTTGTAAAGATCTTACTAGACTCACTCCCACAATATACATTTTAAGATAACAGGATTAGTCAGAAGGTTTTCAGGAAGCAGAAACTTGCCCTCAAGCAGGATGCATTATTGTATAAATTTTCACTAAGGAATATAGGGAAAAAAAAGAAAAAAAAGTTTGTCCTTTCCTCCTCCTTGAGAATTCCAGACCCCTGTCTCCTCCTCGGGGACCCTGGACTTCTTATCAACTTGCCTAGGAATTGACTCAATACTAATGCATCAGTTCAGTTCAGTTACTCAGTCATGTCCTACTCTTTGCGACCGCATGGACTGTAGTACTCCAGGCTTCCCTGTCCATCACCAACTCCCGGAGCTTACTCATACTCGTGTCGATTGAGTCGGTGATGCCATCCAACCATCTCATCCTCTGTTGTCCCCTTCTCCTCCCACCTTCAACCATTCCCTGCATCAGGGTCTTTTCAAATGAGTCAGTTCTTCACATCAGGGGGCCAAAATATTGGTTAGTTGTAACTAACATACCATATTAATGTAAGATGTTAATAACAGGGGAACTGAGTATAGAATATATGGGAGCTCTCTGTACTATCTTTGCAACTTTTCTCTAAAATCTAAATCTGTTCTAAAATTAAAAAAAATTAACTGTGATGCTTTATTTTCCTGTACTAATACTGTATTAATATTGCAAAATTTATTTTACAAATGAGAAAATTGAAAGTCATAGAATCTAAATGGTTTGAACTACATGACTGCACATGGAGATAAAGGAATAAATCTCTGAACTTGGGTCTGCTCATTTCCAAGGGCAAAGCTCTATTGAATAGGTTTAAAGCCTGAGCTGCTTACAAGGGTTTGAACACATATCCTAACAACAGCGAGTCTCATTAACTTCCTTTCTTCAAGTCTTTGTTCAAATCTCACCTCCTCCAGTGAGTCTGTTCTTACCACATATTTAACACAACATAGATCTTCTGCTTTCTTTACCCGTAACATTTTATATCTTCTAACACATCACAGTTTACTAATTTATTATCATGCTGGGCAAAGTAATGTCTCTGCTTTTGAAAATGCTATCTAGGTTGGACATAACTTTTCTTCCAAGGAGTAAGCGTCTTCTAATTTCATGGCTGCAGTCACCATCTGCAGTGATTTTGGAGCCCAAAAAAATAAAGTCTGCCACTGTTTCCACTGTTTTCCCATCTATTTCCCATGAAGTGATGGGACCAAATGCCATGATCTTCGTTTTCTGAATGTTGAGCTTTAAGCCAACTTTTTCGCTCTCCTCTTTCACTTTCATCAAGAGGCTTTTTAGTAGGTTGGTCATAACTTTTCTTCCAAGGAGTAAGCGTCTTCTAATTTCATGGCTGTAGTCACCACCTGCAGTGATTTTGGAGCCCCCCAAAAATAAAGTCTGACACTGTTTCCACTGTTTCCCCATCGATTTCCCATGAAGTGATGAGACCGGATGCCATGATCTTTGTTTTCTGAATGTTGAGCTTTAGGCCAACTTTTTCACTCTCCATTTTCACTTTCATCAAGAGACTTTTTAGTTCCTCTTCACTTTCTGCCATAAGGGTGGTGTCATCTGCATATCTGAGGTTATTGATATTTCTCCCGGCAATCTTGATTCCAGCTTTGTTTCTTCCAGTCCAGCGTTTCTCATGATGTACTCTGCATATAAGTTAAATAAGCAGGGTGACAACATACCGCTTTGACGTACTCCTTTTCCTATTTGGAACCAGTCTGTTGTTCAATGTCCAGTTCTAACTGCTGCTTCCTGACCTGCATACAGATTTCTCAAGAGGCAGGACAGGTGGTCTGGTATTCCCATCTCTCAGAATTTTCCAGTTTATTGTGATCCATACAGTCAAAGGCTTTGGTATAGTCAATAAAGCAGAAATAGATATTTTTCTGGAATTCTCTTGCTTTTTCCATGATCCAGAGACATATGCATAATCTAATTCTACAATTGCCCTCAAAACCACTTGTCTACTTGAGATTTTGATGATTTGCTCTGACTGCTTTTTCAGTTCAGTTCAGTTCAGTCTCTCAGTTGTGTCTGACTCATTGCGACCCCATGGACTGCTATACGCCAGGCCTCCCTGTCCATCACCAACTCCCGGAGTTTACTCAAACTCACATCCATTGATTCGGTGATGCGATCCAGTTATCTCATCCTCTGTTGTCCCCTTCTCCTCCTGCCTTCAATCTTTCACAGCTTCGGGGTCTTTTCCAATGAGTCAGTTCTTCGCATCAGGTGGCCAAAGTATTGGAGTTTCAGCTTCAGCATCAGTCCTTCCAATGAATATTCAGCACTGATTTCCTTTAGGATGGACTGATTTGATCTCCTTGCAATGCTTTTTAGTAATCAAAATAAGTCACACACTTGGCTATGACTATTTAATGTGGCTGCCTAGTATTATTTACCAAAAAAATGCGAACCAAATTTTTATTGATTTATATAATTTTATTATCAGTCCTTCCAATGAATATTCAGCACTGATTTCCTTTAGGATGGACTGATTTGATCTCCTTGCAATGCTTTTTAGTAATCAAAATAAGTCACACACTTGGCTATGACTATTTAATGTGGCTGCCTAGTATTATTTACCAAAAAAATGCGAACCAAATTTTTATTGATTTATATAATTTTATTATGAGTCTCTCTCTGTATCCATGGGAACACACTTGATACTTCCTGAACAGATGGTGGCAGTTACTAACAAGCTCTTATGTTACATGGTCATTAGTTGGGTTTGGACAAGGAAAACAGAAATCATTCAGATTATTTGAAACTTTTAAGTATACAAAAACAGCAAAGGTTTACTGTATAGAACAGGGCATTATACCCAATATCTTGTAATAACTTATAAAGGAAGATAATTGGTAAAAGAAAGCAATGAATCAAAATGCTCTTCACCTGAATCTAACACAATACTTCATTTGTTTATTAAAAAAAAAAATAACTGTGAATTTAAAGCTGAGGATATTTAACAAAGGAAATGAATTACTGGGAATGGAAGAGGCTGAGAAGGAAAAAATAACCAATACATGGCTCTTTTTTTTTTTTTTTAATATCATCCATTCTCATTACTTTGGCCACCTCATGCGAAGAGTTGACTCATTGGAAAAGACTGTGATGCTGGGAGGGATTGCGGGCAGAAGGAGAAGGGGACGACCAAGGATGAGATGGCTGGATGGCATCACGGACTCGATGGACGTGAGTCTGAGTGAACTCCGGGAGATGGTGATGAACAGGGAGGCCTGGCGTGCTGCGATTCATGGGGTCGCAAAGAGTCGGACACGACTGAGCGACTGAACTGAACTGAACTGTTTACTGTTTATTAGAATATGTTATAGGAGATCACAGACTTTTTTTTTAATTTTAATTTTTTAAAATTTTATCTTTACTTTATTTTACTTTACAATACCGCATTGGTTTTGCCTTTTATTATATTCACTGAGCACACCAAATAGTGCCTAGGACACAGAAGCGTCTTAATAAATGTCTCCTAAATGACTGAATCAACCTGGCATTTCTGAGGAAAAAGCTTCTGTTCTTTGAGTAAGGTCATTGCATGTTCTCAATTAGCATGAGTCATTCTACAGAGGTGGGAAATTACTTGATTTTTTTTTCAGCCTCTTCATTTTAATTTACTTGTCATAGCATGTTTTCAAGTCATCTTTCCTATATCACTTTTTTGTGTGACTTTGACCCTTCGTTCCTCTGAGTCTTCTTTCTGAACTCATATTACTAACATTAACTACACAAAAAGAGATAATAGGTGTTGGTGAGGGCTGGAAAAAAGAAAACCCTTGTTACACTCTTAGTGGAAATATTAATAGACAGTTATTATGGAAAATGGTATGCAAACTCCTCAAAAATTTAAAAACTGAACTATTATTTCTACTTGTGGACATATATCCAAAAGAAATGAAATCACTGTCTTGAAGAAACATCTACCTTATCCTGCTCATTGTAGCTTTATCCAAAGTCATGATACAGACACAACTTAAGTGTCTGTGAAGTGTTTGTTATCATCATTACAACTTGTGTCCACTATCATCCTTACTGCCACCACAGTTTGGTTTCAGGTTTCACAACAGGGAAGGAACACAGCCCAACCCATTAACAGAAAACTGGATTAAAGATTTACTGAGCATGACCCCGCTCATCAGAACAAGACCCTTTCCCCCACAGTCAGTCTCTCCCATCAGGAAACTTCCATAAGCCTCTTATCCTCATCCATCAGAGGGCAGACAGAATGCCAGTCTAACTCAATGAAAC
The DNA here is from genome assembly GCA_006410635.1 of Cephalophus harveyi. Classification (NCBI taxonomy): domain Eukaryota; kingdom Metazoa; phylum Chordata; class Mammalia; order Artiodactyla; family Bovidae; genus Cephalophus; species Cephalophus harveyi. The sequence continues at coordinate 34,990 of SJYT01013249.1, read as the reverse complement.
TATGAGCCATGGTCTATGGGGTCACCCAGTTTGGATAGGTCATGGTGGAGAGTTCTGACAAAATGTGGTCCACTGGAGAAGAGAGTGAGTGAGTGAAGTCGCTCAGTTGTGTCCAACTCTTTGCGACCCCATGGACTGTAGCCTACCAGGCTCCTTTGTCTATGGGATTCTCCAGGCAAGAATACTGGAGTGGGTTACCATTTCCTTCTCCAGGGGATCTTCCCAACCCAGGGATCGAACCCGGGTCTCCCTCATTGGAGGCAGACGCTTTAACCTCTGAGCCACCAGGGAAGAAAAGGGAATGGCAAACCACTTCGGTATTCTTGCCTTGAGAACCCCATGAACAGTATGAAAAGGCAAAAAGATATGACAGTGAAAGATGAACTCCCCAGGTCGGTAGGTGCCCAATATACTACTGGAGAAGAGTGGAGAAATAACTCCAGAAGGAGTGAAGACACAGAGCCAAAGTAAAAACAACATCCAGTTATGGATGTGATCAGTGATGGAAGTAAAGCCCGATGCTGTAAAGAGCAATATTGCATAGGAACCTGGAATGTTAGGTCCATGTGCATGTGTACGCTAGTCACCCAGTTGACTCTTTGTGACCTCATGGACTGTAGCCCACCAGGCTTCTCTGTACATGGAATTCCCCAGGCAAGAATAGTGGATTGGAATACCATTCCCTTCTCCAGAGGAACTTCCCAACCCTGGGATCAAACCCTGGTCTCCTGCATCACAGGAAGATTCTTTACCATTTGAGCTATAGGTAAGTCTAATGAATCAAGGAAAATTGGAAGTGGTCAAACAGGAGATGGCAAGAGTAAACACCAATTTTTAAAATCAGTGAACTAAAATTGACTGAAGTAGGTGAATTTAATTCAGATGAGCATTATATCTTCTACTGTGGGTAAGAATCCCTTAGAAGAAACGGAGTAGTCCTCATGGTCAATGAGAGAGTCCAAAATGCAGTACTTGGGTGCAGTCTCAAAAACAGCAAAATAATATTTGTTTATTTCCAAGGCAAACCATTCAATAGCACAGTATTCCAAGTCTATGCCCCAACCAGTAACACTGAAGAAGTTGAAGTTAAGCTGTTCTATGAAGATCTACAAGAACTTCTAGAACTAACACCCAGTAAAGATGTCCTTTTCACCATAGGGGAGAGGAATGGAAAAGTAGGAAGCAAAGAGATACCTGGAGTAACAGGCAAATTTGGCCTTGGAGTACAAAATGAAGCAGGGCAAAGGCTAACAGAATTTTGCCAAGAGAATGTGCTGGTCATAGCAAATAAACTCTTCCAACAAGACAAGAGGTGACTCTACACATGAACATCACCAGATGGTCAATACTGAAATCAGATTGATTATATTCTTTGTTGCCAAAAATGGAGAAGCTACATACAGTCAGTAAAAACAAGACCAGGAGCTGACAGTGGCTCAGATCATGAGCTCCTTATTGCAAAATTCATTCTTAAATTGAAGAAAGTAGGGAAAACCACTATTCAGGTTTGACCTAAATCATATCCCTTACAGTTACACAGTGGAAATGACAAACAGATTAAACGGAATAGATCTGATAGACAGAGTGCCTGAACAACTATGGACAGAGGTTCGTGACATTGTACAGGAGGCAGTGATCAAGACCATTCCCAAGAAAAAGAAATGCAAAAAGCCAAAATAGTTGTCTGAGGAGGCCTTACAAATTGCTGAGAAAAGAAGAGAAGCCAAAAGCAAAGGAGAAAAGGAAAGATATACCCATTGGGATACATTGTTCCAAAGAATAGCAAGGAGAGATAAGAAAGCCTTCTTCAGTGATCAATGCAAAGAAATAGAGGAAAACGACAGAATGGTAAAGCTAGAGATCTCTTCAAGAAAACTAGAGATACCAAAGGAATATTTTCATGCAAAGATGGGTACAATAAAGGACAGAAATGGCATGGACCTAACAGAAGCAGAAGATATTAAGAAGAGGTGGCAAGAGTACACAGAAGAACTATGAAAAAAAGAACTTCATGATCCAAATAACCACAATGGTATGATCACGCACCTAGAGCCAGACATCCTAAAATGTGAAGTCAAGTGAGACTTAGCAAGCATCACTACGAACAAAGCTAATGGAAGTGATAGAATTCCAGTTGAGCTATTCTAAACCCTAGAAGATGATGCTGTGAAAGTGCTGCAGCAATATGACAGCAAATTTGGGAAAGTGAGCAGTGGCCACGGGACTGGAAAAGGTCAGTTTTCATTCCAGTCCCAAAGAAAACCAATGCTAAAGAATGTTCAAACTACCACACAATTGCATTCATCTCACACACTAACAAAATAATGCTCAAAATTCTCCAAGCCAGGCTTCAACAGTAAGTGAACCACGGACTTCCAGATGTTCAAGCTGATTTCAGAAAAGGTAGAATAATGAAAGATCAAATTGCCAACGTCCATTGGATTATTGAAAAGGCAAGAGAGTTCCAGAAAAACATCTACTTCTGCTTCACTGACTATGCTAAAGCCTTTGTGTGGATCACAACAAACTGTGGAAAATTCTTCAAGAGATGGGAATACCAGACCACTTTACCAGCCTCCTGAGAAATATGTGTGCAGGTCAAGAAGCAACAGTTCAAACTGGACAAGAAACAAAAGGCTGGTTCCAAATCGGGAAAGGAGTACATCAAAGCTATATATTGTCACCCTGGTTATTTAACTTATATGCAGAGTGCATCATGCAAAATGCTGGGTTGGATGAAGCACACTGGAATCAAGATCACCAGGAGAAATATCAATAACCTCAGATATGCAGATGATACCACCCTTATGGCAGAAAGTGAAGAGGAACTAAAAAGCCTCTTGATGAAGGTGAAAGAGGAGACTGAAAAAGTTGGCTTAAAACTCAACATTCAGAAAATGAAGATCATGGCATCCGGTCCTATCACTTCATGGGAAATAAATGGGGAAACTGTGGAAACAGTGTCAGACTTTATTTTTCTGGGCTCCAAAATCACTGCAGATGGTGACTGCAGCCATGAAATTAAAAGATACTTGCTCCTTGGAAGAAAATCTATGACCAACCTCGACATCACATTAAAAAGCAGAGACATTATTTTGCCAACAAACGTCCATCTAGTCAAAGCTATGGTTTTTCCAGTGGTCATGTATGATGTGAGAGTTGAACTATAAAGAAAGCTGAACACCGAGGAATCGATGGTTTTGAACTGTGGTGTTGGAGAAGACATTTAAGAGTCCCTTGGACAGAAAGGAGATCCTAAAATAAATCAATCCTGAATATCATTGGAAAGACTGATGCTGAAGCTGAAACTCCAATACTTTGGCCACCTGATGTGAAGAACTGATTGATTGGAAAAGACTTGGATGCTGGAAAGACTGAAGGCAGGAGTAGAAGGGGACAACAGAGGGTAAGATGATTGGATGGCATCACCAAGTCTATGGACATGAGCTTGAGCAAGCTCCAGGGGTTGGTAATGGACAAGGAGGCCTGGAATGCTACAGTCTATTGGTCACAAAGAGTTGGATATGACTGAGCAACCAAACTGAACTGATACCTAAATTCAACTGCAAAATAAAGTAAAACTAACTATAGTGTCAGTAGTCATCGATATGCAATTGTATCAGCTTATTCTGTGTTATTCTGAAATATATTTCTATAATACCATTCTTAATTTTTATGTAGCTTGTAAAATTAAGAAAGCAGATCTTACTTTTTACTATGCATTTTTCTAAATATTTATATGTGGAAACTGATGTTATCACAGGATTACTAAGGAAGCCTAAAAGGGTCTCCCTCCTTCTTTTCTTTCATTCTTATTGCATTGCCTGTCTCCTGCTGTTGAAATTAAAGAACATTTCACAGCAAAATGTAAGCCATTGTTATATCCATTTTCCCTTGAAAAAAACATATATATTAAAAAACCATACATGAGGGTAATAAAATAGCTTACATAAATTATATGTCTAAAGGGATTAGGTAGTATTTGTGCCATGCATTATCTATTATATTCACTATTTCTGCAGTTGAAAAGTTTGGGTTTGGTGACACCTGATTTCACCTGATCAGAGAACTTTTATGGAAGCTGTTGCATTTATATGTAACCATAAAATTTCAATTTTCAGAAATTAAATTTTCATGTGAAGTTTCTGTATCTCCCCTCTAGTGTAGTCAGCTCAATGTGTTTTCAAAGCCACTTCATATAAAATGAGGTTATTTTGAATACAAGACAAAGCTAAAGTTGTAAACCTCCAAGACTGACCATTTGTTATCAATATAAAAAATAGAACCTAACGATCTATAAGATCTTTTTCAATTATACTCTCCCCTTTCATGCATTCAACAAGTGGTTTTGAGAAATTACTATACAAGAGATTTTGTATATATATACACAAAAGATTTTTTAAAGCACTGTGGAAGCTATGTAGATGAAACAAGAACATTGTCCTTGGGTTGCATGCATGCCAAATTGCAACAGATAAAGCCAAATAGAGAGCAATACACCCCTCAAAAGAACATAATAAAGTACAATATCAGGATATCTCAGCAGAGAGAGGAAGAAGTAAAAGACACCTACTGGAGGAATTCCAGTAAGACCCTGAAAGATAGATAGCATGAAATCAGACTAATTGTGGTATAAAAAGTTAGTGGAGATGCATTTTCATGAAAAAAAGTACTTGTTATACGTGAACACTTGGGTGAAAATCAGGAGTATACATTCCAAGTGAGGAATGTATGTAGAAGAGGAGAATGGGTAATTAAGCACACCATGAAAAATATTAACATTTAAGGCAATGATGAAAAAGTGGACACTAGTAATTAAGCCAAATTAGAAGCAAAACCAAAAAATATTCAGTTCAGTTCAGTTCAGTCGCTCAGTCGTGTCCGACTCTTTGCGACCCCATGAATCGCAGCACGCCAGGCCTCCCTGTTCATCACCATCTCTCGGAGTTCACTCAGACTCACATCCATCGAGTTAGTGATGCCATCCAGCCATCTCATTCTCGGTCGTCCCCTTTTCCTCCTGCCCCCAATCCCTCCCAGCATCAGAGTCTTTTCCAATGAGTCAACTCTTCGCATGAGGTGGCCAAAGTACTGGAGTTTCAGCTTTAGCATCATTCCTTCCAAAGAAATCTCAGGGTTGATCTCCTTCAGAATGGACTGGTTGGATCTCCTTGCAGTCCAAGGGACTCTCAAGAGTCTTCTCCAACACCACACTTCAAAAGCATCAATTCTTCGGCGATCAGCCTTCTTCACAGTCCAACTCTCACATCCATACATGACCACAGGAAAAACCATAGCCTTGACTAGACGGACCTTAGTCGGCAAAGTAATGTCTCTGCTTTTGAAAATGCTATCTAGGTTGGACATAACTTTTCTT
>SJYT01013249.1:8506-28970 GCA_006410635.1 Cephalophus harveyi | reverse complement strand
TTTCTCATGATGTACTCTGCATATAAGTTAAATAAGCAGGGTGACAATATACAGCCTTGACGCACTCCTTTTCCTATTTGGAACCAGTCTGTTGTTCCATGTCCAGTCCTAACTGTTGCTTCCTGACCTGCATACAGATTTCTCAAGAGGCAGGTTAGGTGGTCTGGTATTCCCATCTCTTTCAGAATTTTCCACAGTTTATTGTGATCCACACAGTCAAAGGCTTTGGCATAGTCAATAAAGCAGAAGTAGATGTTTTTCTGGAACTCTCTTGCTTTTTCCATGATCCAGCGGATGTTGGCAATTTGATCTCTGGTTCCTCTGCCTTTTCTAAAGCCAGCTTGAACATCAGGGAGTTCACGGTTCACGTATTGCTGAAGCCTGGCTTGGAGGATTTTGAGCATTACTTTACTAGCATGTGAGATGAGTGCAATTGTGCGGTAATTGGAGCATTCTTTTGCATTGCCTTTCTTTGGAATTGGAATGAAAACTGACCTTTTCCAGTCCTGTGGCCACTGCTGAGTTTTCCAAATTTGCTGGCATATTGAGTGCAGCACTTTCACAGCATCATCTTTCAGGATTTGAAACAGCTCAACTGGAATTCCATCACCTCCACTAGCTTTGTTCGTAGTGATGCTTTCTAAGGCCCACTTGACTTCACATTCCATGATGTCTGGCTCTAGGAGAGTGATCACAGTATCATGATTATATGGGTTGTGAAGATCTTTTTTGTACAGTTCTTCAGTGTATTCTTGCCACCTCTTCTTAATATCTTCTGCTTCTGTTAGTTTCAGACCATTTCTGTCATTTTTTAGATTGCATCCAAGTACACATTTCTGTCATTTTTTAGATTGCATCCAAGTACACATTTCTGTTATTTTTTAGATTGCATCCAAGTACTGCACTTTGGACTCTTTTGTTGACTCTGATGGCTACTCCATTTCTTCTAGGGAATTCTTGCCCACGGTATTAGATATAATGGTCGTCTGAGTTAAATTCATCCATTCCAGTCTGCTTTAGATCGCTGGTTCCTATAATATCGACATTCACTCTTGTCATCTCCTGTTTGACCACTTCCAATTTGGCTTGATTCATGGAGCTAACATTCCAGGTTCCTATGCAATATTGCTCTTTACAGCATCAGACCTTGCTTTTATATCCAGTCAAATCCACAGTTGGGTGTTGTTTTTCCTTTGGCTCTGTCTCTTCATTCTTTCTGGAGTTATTTCTTCACTGATCTCCAGTAGCATATTGGGCACCTACCGACCTGGGGAGTTCATCTTTCAGTGACCTGTCTTTTTGCCTTTTCATACTGTTCATGACGTTCTCAAGGCAAGTTCACTAAAGTGGTTGCCATTCCTTTCTTCGGTCAGTCCTCTGCAAGTTCTGTTGGTTCCATTATGTATTAATGGCAACCTCCTCCAAGAGAACTTATGCCATACTCAGGTCTGCTGCACCCAGAGCCCCTGCACCAGGCCACTGCTGACCTGTACCTCCACAGGAGACACTCAGACACAGTTCTGGATCAGTCTCTGTGGATTGGGCATGCATTTCATGCCCTTGCCAGGTCTATCTCTTGTTTGACCACTTCCAATTTGCCTTGATTCATGGACCTGACATTCCAGGTTCCTATGCAGTATTGCTCTTTACAGCATCGGATCTTGCTTCTATCACCAGTCACATGCACAACTGGGTATTGTTTTCGCTTTGGCTCCATCCCTTCATTCTTTCTGGACTTATTGCTCCACTGATCTCCAGTAGCATATTGGGCACCTAATGACCTGGGGAGTTCCTCTTTTGATATCCTATCATTTTGCCTGTTCATACTGTTCATGGGGTTCTCAAGGCAAGAATACTGAAGTGGCTTGCCATTCCCTTCTCCAGTGGACCACATTCTGTCAAAAAATATTAGCCTTCTATCAATCAAAGGAGGAAAGAATCTAAAGAATGAGATCAGCAATGTTGGATTCTGGAGAAGGGTCTATTTAGTGAGCAGTGAAATGAACCACTGGATTAATGACTTTTAGTTCACTGATGATCTTATTAAAGTTGATTTCAAAATGAAGAAAAATTAAATTGAAATGAGTTAAAGAGTAGAGGAAGCTAAAGTAGTGGAAAATAATTAGAGTCTTGGCTTATATAGTGTATCAGAGCAGGAAAAGAAGAACAGATGGTAGTTTGAATGCAAGGCAAGTTTGCCTTTTAAGGATGAAGGCAGTGCTAACACCATGCAGACAGAAAGAATGGAATCATAGAAAAGGAAAGGATGAAGACACAAGATTAAAGTAACTTTTGAAACAATCACCAAGGAAATTGAGAGGGGTGACAGTATGTGGGTGGAGTTAGCACTTTGAAGAAGGTGACATATGACTTCCCCTGCAATGAAAGTGTAATTCATGTGCTTTTAGGGGACAGAGGAGCCTGGTGGGCTGCAGTCCATGGGGTCGCTAAGAGTCAGACACGACTGAGAGACTTCCCTTTCACTTCTCACTTTCATGCACTGGAGAAGGAAATGGCAACCCACTCCAGTGTTCTTGCCTGGAGAATCCCAGGGACGGGGGAGCCTGGTGGGCTGCCGTTTATGGGGTCTCACAGATTCAGACACGACTGAAGTGACTTAGCAGCAGCAGCAGCAGAGCAGGCAAGTCACAGTCTCAGGCAGATTATATCCATTTGTCTATGAAGAAAAATACAAGGCCCTCCTTTCTTTAAAGAAAGAAGGAGGGCAATAGAACTTTAATAAAGTGATTATCTACAGCATGTCTGAACTTTTTCTGTAATCATTTGGAACCAATAGAAGTGATTTTGCTGTTGTTATTTAGTTGTTCAGTCATGTCCTACTCTTTGAGGCTCCATGGACTGTAGCCCACCAGGCTCCTCTCTCCATGGGTTTTTCCAGGCAAGAATACTGGAGTGGGTTGCCATTTCCTTCTCCAGGGGATCTTCTCTACCCAAGGATTGATCCAAGTTTTCCCTCATTGTAGGAGGATTCTTTACCANCATGTCCTACTCTTTGAGGCTCCATGGACTGTAGCCCACCAGGCTCCTCTCTCCATGGGTTTTTCCAGGCAAGAATACTGGAGTGGGTTGCCATTTCCTTCTCCAGGGGATCTTCTCTACCCAAGGATTGATCCCACGTTTCCTGCACTGGCAAGCATCTTCTTTACCAGTGAGCCCCCAGGAACACACTATGTATAAGACAGGTAACTAATGAGAACCTCTGGGTACAGCTCAGGGAACTCTACTCAGTGCTCTGTGGGGAGCTAAACAGGAAGGAAATCCCAACAGGAGGAATATTAGTATACATATAGATGATTCACTTTGCTGTACAGCAGAGACTAACACAAGAATGCAAAGCAACTACACAGCAATAAAGTGCAGTGAAATGAAAGTTGCTCAGTTGTGTCCGACTCTTTGTGACCTGATGGACTATACAGTCCATGGAATTCTCCAGGCCAAAATTCTGGAGTGGGTAGCCTTTCCCTTCTCCAGGAGATCTTCCCAACCCAGGGATTGAACCCAGGTCTACCCACATTGCGGGCAGATTCTCTACCAGCCGAGCCACAAGGGAAGCCCAAGAGTACTAGAGTGGGTAGCCTATCCCTTTTCCAGCAGATCTTCCTGACCCAGGAATCAAACTGGGGTTTCCTGCATTGCAGGCCATTCTTTACCAACTCAACTATCAGGGAAACACATACTGCAATAAAACTAATTTTAAAAAAAGAACTGTTATTTTTTTAAAAAGAACTTAAAATTGTTCTTAAAAAAAAAAACTTAAAAAAAAAAAAACTTACAAAAAAGGAACTCAACTCAGTATGAGGTACTATGAATTAAAAATTTTAAATGAAGAATAGTAGACAAGTTAGGAAACTACTGAAATTGTTCATGCAAAATGCAGTGAGTGTTTTATTTGGAAGCATTAGTATTAACAGTAAGAAGAAGCAAAAGCAAAATGTGGCATTTAGCAATTATTTTCTTATGCAAATTTTTACACCTAATATTTATTTTTCATTGTCAGTCTGAGTTGATAGAATAAGTTTTGCATAGCTTATCCCACAAATAAAAAAAGATTAGAGAAAATAGATAACTCTCTAACACCAAATTGATTGTCAGCCAGAGTGAGGAGAAAGTTGCCCTTATTTTCTCTCCATAATATCATTAATCTACATTAGTCACTACCTCCAATCCAGTAATCTAGTGTGACACTTTTTTCACTCTTTTCTATATTCAACACCAAAATCTGTAGATTTTCTTTTCTTCACATGACCCCAGGTTTCCCTTCCACCACTTCCCCACACTCTTGTTTTAATTTAGATCCTTATCGTATCCAACCAGAACAGTAAAAGAGGCAACAAGTGATTTCCAGATCTTTCATTGCACCCTTCCCCATGAAAATCTTGACGTAACACTTTCCTCTCTGTAGAAGATAAATTAAAATTTGACTTTTTGCATGAATCTTAAAGCATACTACTAGACGATAATGGCACCCCACTCCAGTACTCTCGCCTGGAAAATCCCATGGACGGAGGAGCCTGGTAGGCTGCAGTCCATGGGGTCGCTAAGAGTCGCATACGACTGAGCAACTTCACTTTCACTTTTCACTTTCATGCGTTGGAGAAGGAAATGGCAACCCACTCCAGTGTTCTTGCCTGGAGAATCCCAGGGATGGGAGAGCCTGGTAGGCTGCCATCCATGGGGTCACACAGAGTCGGACACGACTGAAGCGACTTAGCAGCAGCAGCAGCAGATGATAACTTGTTTTCTGACTTATATTATTTTCCATAAGACTGTGTTCAGGTTCTATTGATCCATTCCTATATCCACATTTACAATACTTTTCTCTATATAGTAAAGTTAGAGACTTAAGCAAAAGATCCAATGGTCTTACTAATTTGGATGACTGTTCATAAGTTTGAAAAATCTAGGTGATCAATTCAGACAAGATTTCCTTTAAAAATTATGGAAATTTTTATTATTTTTGTTTTCTTTTTTTCTTGTGATATAATTAGTCTTCATGACCTCTGTAGTGACTAGAAAGAAGATGCATAGAGTTTTCAATAAGCTTTAAAATAATATTTTTTGTAGTTAGCAGTAAATTCCTGAGCCAGTCAATCGAATGATCGTAAAGATTTTAATGGGTTTCTCTGGTGGCTTAGATGGTAACGAATCTGCCTGCAATATGGAGACCCAGATTTGATCCCTGGTTTGGTGAGATCCCCTGGAGAAGGGAGCAATTAACCACTTCAGTATTCTTGCCTTGAGAATTCCACAGACAGAGGAGCCTGGAGGCCTACAGTCCATGGGGTCACAGAATTGAACACGACTGAGTGACTAACACAACAAAAATTGCTTGAAAGCCTCATACTAAACTTGTGCTTATCCTAGCATGCAAAGGCATAATTTTCTAATTCTAAAAGTCTAATGACATTGGAATGATAAGCCAATTAATATAACTGTCTATTCTTTCTATTAACAATACTGTCAACTTCTTTGATATGTATATGAGGCAGGATATTGAGATGTATTTCTTTTAAATGAAGTGTTTCTCTTCAGTGAACACATTTCTAACTTGTAGCTTCTAAAGGATCACCCAAGGCAATTTTATCTGATGTAGATCTGAGACATGTCCATTATCAACTAAATGAAAAAACTTTATGGTCCTTGCCACAAAGCATTAATGTGATTCAAATAAAGTAATCTTGATAGTCCTTGCAGTTTTTGTGAAAGATTTTCCCCTTTATGACCTTTGCTAGCATATTTGAGTAACAAAATTGAAAAAGATTAAAAATAATAATTTTTCCAATTGGTAGAGTTTCTAAATTAACTTGATGGAAGCAACATCAGCATATTTGTGGGACATCAGTTTTCACTGCTTCATTCCCTTTTAATTGATGAAAGTTCCTGAGATGACACAGAGAACCCTCTTTGTATTCCAGCTACAGGTATTTCCATTAAATTAGTCTTACCTATGCTCCCTCAAAGAACAATAAATGCATTCAGTTCAGTTCAGTTCAGTCGCTCAGTCGTGTCCGACTCTTTGCGACCCCATGAATCGCAGCACGCCAGGCCTCCCTGTTCATCACCATCTCTCGGAGTTCACTCAGACTCACATCCATCGAGTCAGTGATGCCATCCAGCCATCTCATCCTCGGTCGTCCCCTTCTCCTCCTGCCCCCAATCCCTCCCAGCATCAGAGTCTTTTCCAATGAGTCAACTCTTCGCATGAGGTGGCTCTTTAAATTGAAATCAGAAGTCACTCATGCTTCTGTCAAATCAGTTGGAACTGGTTTGAAAGCTCAAACTGAAGTTCATATACTCAACAAATCAAAGGCTAAATGAACTGTCTGAAAGTCTAACAGAGTGTGATGAAAAGCAGTGCAATTTTTCATGTAAGTCAGCCAAGTTACCTCTACATAATATGCTGCAACTGCTATAGTGCTTTATATTATCATTTCACTCTTGCTTGGTAACTACAGAATGTTTCATGGCACCCTTAATAGTAACAGAACTTAGAGAAAAAGCAAATCTCCAGTGTGCATAAATATTTGTGCTTATAAATGTATCCTATAATATTTTCAAATAGTTAGAATTATGTTATGCTTCTATTAACATTTTTTAGGATTTTTCTTAGTGTGATAGATCTATGATGTTTGGTTTGTATTGTTGCTTTGCTTTATCCCAAAATACTTCATGTGGCTCTTAAGAGTCATTCAGCACTCCTAACTATCCAGTAATCTTGCATGAGTTTAAATCTTATATATTTCTCTTACTATCTGGATAGGGAGACATTCACATATAGAACTAAGTAGGTTATGGCTTTATATATATATATATATATATATATTTATTCCAAACAGAAATTCTGTACATATTCTATAACAACTCATTTTAGGAAGAACAATATGTAGATAAGCAAAGAAAGTGCTCAAAGTCTCATGTCTTAATTACTCAGGGTCCACTAGAGTCTCTTGAGTTTGTCAATATACTTCTTTGGGGACACATAACGAACTAAGTACAGAAGTTCTGATGTAATCTGACCAAAGAAGAAAAGGATGAAATACTTTTCGGTTTAGTGTAATACTTTCATGCAGTCTTAACTTTATGAGAGTATTATTTTTATTAGCAGCTGAATAGAATTCTTTATGCATATATACTACAATCTTACCTTAGAAAAAATTATTTTTAATTCAAGCTATCCCTTTCCATATATAAAAAAATGGCTCTTGTGTTTAAATGTATGAATTTGTATTTGTCTCTACTTAATTACCTATTCATAAATTTTTATAAATGCTAGCCTGGCAAAGCTATAACATGAACTATTGAGTAAGACAAATCTGGGATAAATTATTTCCTCTGCAACCAGGTGTGCCATTTGATTTTCATATGTCTTTTTAAAAAATCAAGAAAAATTTTGTCTATTTTGGGTAATTATATTACCACTGAGATACAGTGTATTAAGGTACCTAGTCAGCATACAGTGTGTGAGTGCTAAGTTGCTTTAGTCGTGTCCAACTCTGTGCAACCCTGTGGAATATAGCCCACCAGGCTCCTCTGTCAATGGGATTCTCCAGGCAAGAATGTCTGGAGAATGTTATGCCCTCCTCCAGGGGATGGAACCTGCAGTCTTCTGCATTGGCAGTGGGTTCTTTACCACTAGCACCACCTGGAAAGCTCAGTCAGCATGTAATTACTCTAAAATGTAGTGATTAAAATTATGATTTGCTATTTCTGCTCAGTAATTTTGGAAACTTGATTCTGTCATCTTGCATAATAGAGGCCCCACTCTACCCCAAATTTCACAACTGTGCTTTATGTTGCTCTGCATTGAAATTATTGATACAAATGTTAAGGAAAAACAATGACAAGGTAGAGAGTGTAATGCAATAAACACTTCATTTTATATTGAAATATATTCATTAATATATTTCAATAACCAGCACATAGTCAACCATCTATAGATCAGTAATGTGTGATATTTAATCCCATAGATAATCGCAAGGTATCAGAAGGCATTTTGTCAGACACTGTTTAAATGCACACAAACATGTATGTACAAATATACATACAACAACAAACAACAAACACGGGCATATCCATACCAGTTTTAAGATAAAGTTGATATATCATTCTAGCAAGCCTTGTCAGGTGAACCTATAGTAAATCTTGGTTATTTGACAATTCTGCCACTAATTATGCACATAAAATTTTGTTAGATAGTTCTTCAATATATTTCTTCACTTCTGTTATCCACTATTTTTTTTTTTATATTTTTGGAAATTAAAGGAATGTTTTCTTATCTGATTTCTGTTATGATTACTTGAGTTCATCTGTGATCATATCTTCTATGTCTATTCTCCAGCAGAAATTCAAAATCATTTTTCAATCTACAAAAATTTCCCTCACTCTATTAATATTGCCTTTCTTGGTGCAATGGAGGGAAAAAAAAGAAATTCTCAGAATTTAAAGGAGCGGGGGAAAAAAAGATTAAAAAAAAAAGAAAAAGGAGCAGATAATTTGGTATGTGGTGATTGATTACATGTACGTTATGCCCACAAAATGCAAAAGTCAAGTATATTTCTATTATATTTTTAAATAATATAGATTAGCACCTATTGAAGACAAATATCCATTACAATGAACTGTCTGCATGCATTTTTTGTTTAGAATTGAAATGGGTCAAAAATGTATTAGTGAAAAATTTTGAGAACTTCTATAGATATAATTGCAAAAGGTACAAAAGCTGTTAGTAAAAACTATTATTTTGTATATTACCTTAATTAATAAAACACACTTTCCATTAAGCAGATGTTTCCCTAGACCTAGCTCTCATTTTTTTGATGATTAGGATTACACATTGTCTTTATTTTTTGTCCCCTCTCACTTGAACATCCCCCCCACAACATCCCTCCCCATCCTACCCCTTAGGTTGTTACCAAGCCCAAGTTTGAGTTCCCTGAGTCATACAGAAAATTCCCATTGGCTATCTATTTTACATATGGTAATATACATTTCCATGTTACTCTTTTGGTACATCCCAACCTCTCCTTCTTCCCCCTCACAGCCATGTCCGTAACTCTGTTCTATATGTCTGAGGATCACACCTTGTCTTGATGGCTTAAATTGTCTCAGTATTGGTAATGGCAGCTTACATGTTTCTGTGAGTAGCACGAAATACATATATATATACACAACGTAAAAGCCTTCTTAATTGAACAATGCAAAGAAGTAGAGGGAAACAATAGAATAGGAAACTAGAGATCTCGTCAAGAAAATTAATGATACCAAGAGAACATTTCATGCAAAATGGGCAAAATAGAGGACAGAAACAGTATGGACCTAACAGAAGCAGAAGATATTAAGACGAGGAGGCAAGAATACACAGAACTATACAAAAAATGTCTCAATGACCTGGCTGACCATGACAGTGTGATTACTCACCTAGAGTCAGGCATACTGGAGTGGGAAGTAGGCCTTAGGATGTGTTACACAAACAAAGCTAGAGGAGGTGATGAAATTCCAGCTGAGCTATTTCAAATCCTAAAAGATGATGATGTTGATGTGCTGTACTCAATATGCCAGGAAATTTGGAAAACTCAGCGGTAGCCACAGGACTGAAAAAGGTCAGTTTTCATTCCAATCCCAAAGAAGGGAAATACCAAAGAATGTTCAAGCAACTGTACAATTGAACTCATTTCATATGCTAGCAAGGTAATATTCAAAATCCTTTAGGCTAGACTTCAACAGTATGTGAACCAAGAACTTCCAGATGTACAAGCTGGATTTAGAAAAGGCAGAAGAACCAGAGATCAAATTGCCAACATCTGATGGATCGTAGAAAAAACAAAAGAATTCCTGAAAAACATCGACTTCTGCTTCATTGACTACGCTAAAGCCTTTACTGTGTGGATCACTATAAACTGGAAAATTCTGAAAGAGATGGGGATACTAGACCTCTTTACCTGCCTCCTGAGAAACCTGTATGCACATCAAGAATCAAAGGTTAGAACCAGGCATGGAACAATGAACTGGTTCAAAACTGAAAAAGGAGTATGTCAAGGCTGTATACTATCACCCTGCTTATTTAACTTATACACATCATGCAAAAATGCTGGGGTGGATGAAGCTCATGCTGGAATCAAGATTTTGGGAAAAATATCAATAAACTCAGATATGCAGATGACAGGACACTAATAGCAGAAAGCAAAAAGGAACTAAAGAGACTCTTGATGAAGGTGAAAGAGGAGTGTGAAAAAGCTGGCTTAAAACTCAACATTCAAAAAATGAATATCATGGCATCCAGTCCTATCTCTTCATGGCAAATAGATGGGGAAACAATGGAAACATTGACAGACTTTATTTTCTTGGGCTCCAAAATCACTGCAGATGGTGACTGCAGCCATGAAATTAAAGGACACTTCCTCCTTGGAAGAAAAGTTATGACCAACCTAGACAGCATATTAAAAAGCAGAGAGATTACTTTGCCAAAAAAGATCCATCTAGTCAAAGCTATGGCTTTTCCAGTAGTCATGAATAGATGTGAGAGTTGGACCATAAAGAAGACTGAGCACCAAAGAATTAATGTTTTTGAACTGCAGTGTTGGAGAAGACTCCTGAGAGTTCCTTGCACAGCAAGAATATCAAACCAATCAATCCTAAGGGAAATCAACCTTGAATATGCATTGGAAGGACTGATGCTGAAGGTAAAGCTCCACTACTTTGGCCACCTGATGTGAAGAGCCAACTCACTGGAAAAAGACCCTGTTGTTAGGAATGATTGAGGGCAGGAAGAGAAGGGGGCAAAAGAGGATGAAATGGTTAGATGTCATCACTGACTCAATGAACAATAAGTTTGAGCAAACTCTGGGAAATAGTGAAGGACAGGGAAGTCTGGTGTGCTGCAGTGCATGGGGGTCACAGAGAGTTGGACATGACTCCATGACTGAATAACAACAATACAATGTATATTTACGTGTGTGCTTAATGCATTACAGAAGCTTTTTTTAATATTTAGGCTTTATTCTTTATTCATTTTTACACATGTGCCAATATATCCTTGAGAGAAAACATAAAAAAAGAATAATAGGAGAACTTTAGCAATTAACTTTCAGAAAGTGGAGGGGAAATAAGAATTACAAGGTAAAATATACTTCCATAGTATCTCTCAATGGAAATTACAACAAAATTTAATTATCCCAAAATTATGGGGGAAAAGCTTACCAGCTTTACTACTCAATGGTAGTTAAGTTTTGAAATTTAATATTTTGGTGCATGTTTTTGCAAGGTTTTCTTAGGATATTCTGAGCACTTACCTAGCTGAGTATATAGGTAGAAACTGGATCAGGACAATGAAGTGAAGTGAAGCCTCTCAGTCGTGTCCGACTCTTTGCGACCCCATGGACTGTAGCCTACCAGGCTCCTCCATCCATGAAAATTTCCAGGCAAGAGTACTGGAGTGGGTTGTCATTTCCTTCTCCAGGTCATCCTCCTGACCCAGGGATTGAACCTGGGTCTCCTGCACTGC
The DNA here is from genome assembly GCA_006410635.1 of Cephalophus harveyi. Lineage (NCBI taxonomy): Eukaryota > Metazoa > Chordata > Mammalia > Artiodactyla > Bovidae > Cephalophus > Cephalophus harveyi. Next base: position 17,449 of record SJYT01013249.1, on the reverse strand, counting down.
AGGCAGACGCTTAACTGTCTGAACCACCAGGGAAGATCAGGACGATAAAAGCTCTTTAATTTCTACACAGGGACATCCCCAAGTTTTTCCAAGACCTAAAGAACATACACTAAGCCCAGTGCTCTCTGCTCTGATTTGAACCAATAGACAATTCCCAAGCCTTGAATTCAGCTTCTTAGAAATCATGATTGCAGGAAAATCATGCACCACATAAGAGTGAAATATGAGAAGGAAGAAATGGAGTAGTGTCAGCAACATGGTGAGACAGAAATTCTCATGCTTATGCCTTTATAGAAACATTATTTTCATGACCATCCACATACGAGAATACTTTCGCAACAGGTAAAGGCTGCAGGTGAAAGAAGACAACTAAGTACAGCACAGAAATAAACACTTTTTACAAATGCACTAATGACTATAGACAGGAGGTGTTATATCACCTCCCTCCACCCTCTCCCAAGTCTGGGCAGCCCAGCGCCTCTGAGAGACACTTTCCGTTTGGCAGAAGGAGGGTGAACTGAGCACTGACCTCCCCTCACTACCAGGCCAACCACCTTGGCCTCAGGCACCTATGACCTCAGGCTCCTGACTGACCCCAGACTCCAAATTGGCAGTTGTGACCCCAGCACGTATGGCACGTATGCCAGTCCCTACAGATGCAGCTCTGGTTACAGTCCAGCAAAAACTGGTCCTCTTGGCTTACAAAATCCAAGCTGGTACCTGTGAATCCAGGTACCACACTGGCACCCATGAACCCAGGCTCCAGATCCAAATCAGCACTCACAGACAAACTCTAGGCCAGCACCCTTGGTTTTGGGGTCCAGGTCCACTCCAGTGCCAGATTTGTTTATGGCCCTGGGCTTCAGGTGTTGAAGCGATCATAAGGAGATACTCCACATCCAAGGACAGAGAAGCCCCAGCAAGATGTTAAGTGCTGGAGCAACAGTGAGGAGACACCCCATGTCCAAGGGCAGAAAAGCCCCAGCAAGACAGTAGGAGGGGCTAATTTGCATTTACAATCAAACCCCATTCCCACCAGAGACACTCAGAGGGCTCAAACAAACCTTGTGTGCACCAGGACCCAGAGACCCTACAGAGACTGAGACAGAACTGTGTTGAGTGTCTCCTGAGGAGGCACAGGTCAGCAGGGGACTGCCACAGGGGCAGGGGCTCTGGGTGCAGCAGACTTGGTTACGGCATAAGCCCTCTTGGAGTAGGGCACCATTAACCCCACCATAGAGCTGCCAGAACTTACACAGGACTGGAGACTCTTGAAGGGCACAAACAGAAACTTGTGCACACCAGGACCCAGGAGAAAGGAGCAGTGACCCCACAAGAGACTGACCCAGACTTGCCTGGGAGTGTCCAGGAGTCTCTAGCAAAAGTGTGGGTCAGTGATGGGCTGCTGCAAGGTTGGGGGTACTGAGTATAGCAGTACATGCATGAGACCTTTAGAAGGATGTCTCCATTATCTTCATTACCTCCACCATAGTTTGGCCCCAGGTAAATAACAGGGAGGGAACACAGCTTCACCCATCAACAGAAAATTGGATTAAAGTTTTCTGAGCATGGCTTTGCCCACCAGAGCAAGACCCAGTTTCCCCCTCAGTCAGTCACTCCCATCAGGAAACTTTCATAAGCCTCTTATCCTTCTCAATCAGAGGGCAGACAGACTGAAAAACAGGATCACAGAAAACTAACCAATATGATCACATGGACCACAGCCTTGTCTAACTCAATGAAACTGTGAGTTATGCCTGTAGGGCCACGCATGATGGATGGGTCATGGTATAGAGTTCTGAAAAAATGAAGTTCACTAGAGAAGGGAATGGCAAGCCACTTCAGTATTCTTAATTGAGAACCCCATGAAGAGTATGAAAAGACAAAAATATAGGACACTGAAAGATGAACTCCCCAGGTCGGTAGGTGCCCAATATGCTATTGGATATCAGTGGAGAAATAACTCAAGAATGAAAAGATGGGGCCAAAGCAAAAACAGCACCCAGTTGTGGTTGTGACTGGTGATAGAAGCAAAGTCCAATGTTGTAAAGAGCAATATTGCATAGAAACCTGGAATGTTAGGTCCATGAATCAAGGCAAATTGGAAGTGGTCAAACAGGAGATGGCAAGAGTGAACGTCAACATTTTAGGAACCAGCGAACTAAAATGGACTGGAATGGGTGAATTTAATTCAGATGACCATTATATCTATTACTGTGGGCAAGAATCCCTTAGAAGAAATGGAGTATCCATCATAGGCAACAAGAGAGTCCGAAATGCAGTACTTGGATGCAATCTCAAAAATGACAGAAAGATCCCTGTTTGTTTCCAAGGCAAATGACTCAATATCACAGTATTCCAAGTCTATATCCTGATCAGTAATGCTGAAGAAGCTGAAGTTGAAAAGTTCTATGAAGACCTACAAGACCTTCTAGAACTAACAAGCCAAAAAGTTGTCCTTTTCATTATAGGGAACCGGAATGTAGGAAAAGTAGGATCAAGAAACACCTGGAGTAACATGCAAATTTGGCCGTGGTGTACCAAAAGAAGCAGGGCAAAGGCTAACAGAGTTTTGCCAAGAGAACGCACTGGTCATAGCAAACACCTTCTTCCAACAACACAAAAGAAGACTGTACACATGGGAATCACCACATGGTCAAAACCAAAATCAGATTGATTATATCCCTTGCAGACAAAGATGGTGAAGCTCTATATAGTCCGCAAAAACAAGACTGGGAGCTGACTGTGGCTCAGATCATGAATTCTTTATTGCAAAATTCAGACTTAAGTTGAAGAAAGTATGGAAAACCACTAGACCATTCAGGTATGGCCTAAATCAAATCTCTTATGATTATACAGAGGAATTGAGAAATAGATTCAGGGGATTAAATCTGATAGACAGAGTGCCTGAAGAACTATGGAAAAAGGTTCATGACATTGTACAGGAGGCAGGAATCAAGACTATCCCAAAGAAAAAGAAATACAAAAAAGAAAAATGGCTGTCTGAGGAGGACTTACAAATTGCTGAGAAAGAATAGAAATGAAAAGTAAAGGAGAAAAGGAAAGATATACCCATTTGAATGCAGAGTTCTAAAGAACAACAAGGAGAAATAAGAAAGCCTTCCTCAGTGATGGGTGCAAAGAAATAGAGGAAAACAATAGGATGGAAAAGACTAGAGAACTCTTCAAGAAAATTAGAGATACCAAGGGAATATTTCATGCAAAGATGGGCTCAATAAAGGACAGAAATGGTGTGGGCCTAACAGAAGCAGACGATATTAAGAAGAGGTGGCAGGAATACACAGAAGAACTGTACAAAAAAGACCCTGATACAATCTTCATGACCCTGATAATCACGATGGTATGATCACTCACCTACAGCCAGACATCCTGGAATGTGAAGTCAAGTGGGCCTTAGGAAGCATAACTATGAACAAAGCTAGTGGAGGTGATGGAATTCCAGCTGAGCTATTTCAAATCCTAAATGATGATGCTGTGAAAGTGCTGCACTCAAAATGCCAGCAAATTTGGAAAACTGAGCAGTGGCCACAGGACTGGAAAAGGTCAGTTTTCATTCCAATTCCAAAGAAAGGCAATGCTAAAGAATGTTCAAACTACCACACAATTGCATTCATCTCACACGCTAGCAAAGTAATACTCAAAATTCTCCAAGCCAGGCTTCAACAGTACGTGAACAATTAATTTCCTGATGTTCAAGATGGATTTAGAAAAAGCAGAGGAACCAGAGATCAAATTGCAAACATCCCTTGGATCATCAAAAAAGCGAGTGTTCCAGAAAAACATCTACTTCTGCTTCATTGACTATGCCAAAGCCTTTGACTGTGGATCACAACAAACTGTGGAGAATTCTTAAAATGATGGGACTACCAGACCACCTGGCCTGCCTCTTGAGAAACCTGTATGCAGGTCAGGAAGCAACAGTTAGAACTGGACATGGAACAACAGACTGGTTCCACATAGGGAAAGGAGTATGCCAAGGCTGTATATTGTCACCCTGCTTATTTAACATATGCAGAGCACATCATGAGAAATGCTGGGCTGGATGAAGCACAAGTTGGAATCAAGATTTCCGGGAGAAATTCAATATTCTCAGATATGTAGATGACACCATCCTTATGGAAGAAATTGAAGAACTAAAGAGCCTATTAATGAAAGTCAAAGAGGAGAGTGAAAAAGTTGGCTTAAAGATCAACATTCAGAAAATCATTTCATGGCAAATAGATGGGGAAACAGTGGAAACAGTGACAGACTTTGTTTGTTTGGATCCATAATCACTGCAGATGGTGACTGCAGCCATGAAATTAAAAGATGCTTGCTCCTTGGAAGAAAAGCTATGACCAACCTAGACAGCATATTAAAAAGCAGAGATATTACTTTGCCAACAAATGTCTGTCTAGTCAAAACTATGGTTTTTCCAGTAGTCATGTATGGATGTGAGAGTTGGACTATAAAGAAAGCTGGTGCTGAAGAACTGATGCTTTCAAACTGTGGCATTGGAGAAGACTCTTGAGAGTCTCTTGGACTGCAAGGAGATCCAACCAGTCCATGCTAAAGGAAATCAGTCCTGAATATTCATTGGAAGGACTGATACTGAAGCTGAAAATGCAATACTTGGCCACCTAATGTGAAGAACTGACTCATTTGAAAAGACCCTGAATCTGGGAAAGACTGAAGGCAGGAAGAGAAGGGGACGACAGAGGATGAGATGGTTGGGTGGCATCACTGACTTGATAGAAATGAGTTTGAGTAAACTCTAGGAGTTTGGGATAGATAAGAGGCCTAGTGTGCTGCAGTCCTAGGGGTCGCAAAGAGTCAGACACAACTGAGGGACTGAACTGAACTGAACTAACATGAACTAGGCTTCAGGTCAACTCCTATATAAGACCAGTTCTTATAGCCCAAGGCTTCAGTGGACCCAAGGTCCCGGCATTCCCAGTAAACCTAAAGTTAGCAGAACAAATAAATGATAGAGATTATAGCAGAAATAATTAAAATAGGGATTAGAACAAACAATAGAAAAGATCATTCAAACTAATAATTGGTTTTTTGAAAAAATTGAAAAAATTGACAAATGGTTAGTTAGACTTCTAACAAAGAGAGAAGACTCAAAGTAAATAAAATCAGAAATAAAACAGGAAATACCACTTGTGATGCTACAGAAAAAGGGAAGATCATTATAGACTATTATATACATTTATGGAGAAGGCAATGGCACCTCACTCCAGTACTCTTGCCTGGTAAATCCCATGTATGGAGGATCCTCATAGGCTGCAGTCCATGGGGTCGCTAAGAGTCGGATACGACTGAGCAACTTCACTTTCACTTTTCACTTTCATGCATTGGAGAAGGAATTGGCAACCCACTCCAGTGTTCTTACCTGGAGAATCCCAGGGTCGGGGGAGCCTGGTGGGCTGCTGTCTATGGGTTCGCACAGAGTCAGACACAACTGAAGTGACTTAGCATACACATTTATATGCCAACAAATTGGATAACCAAGAAAAATGGTTAAGTTTCTAAAAATACACAGCTACCAAGACCTTATTATGCAGAATTAGAAGTCTGAACAGACCAATATCAAGTAAACAGATTGAATCAATACTCAAAATCCTTGCAACTATGGTCAACAGGTACATAAAAAGATACTTAATTTTCCTAGGCATTAAGAAAATGCAAATCCAAAGCACAATGAACTGTCACTTCATGTCTGTTAGAATGGCCATCATCAAAAAGGCAAGAGAAAATATATGCTAGTGAGGATGTGAGAAAAACAGAATCTTTGGTGGGATTGTAAGAACAGAGGATCCTCAAAAAATTAAAAAGAGAGCTACCATATGATGAAGCAATTTCACTTCTGGAATATATCCAAATAAAGTAAAAACACTACCTCAAAAAGCTATCTGCATTTCTATGTTGACAGCACTGTTACTTATAATAGCCAGGTATAATAACAATCTAAGTGTCCATTGTCTGACTAACAGATAGAGAAGCTGTGCCATAACACACACACACACACACACACACACACACACACACACACACACACACACAGTGGAATATTATTCAACCATAAAAAATAAGGAATTCTTTCCATTTGTGACAAAATGGATCAGCCTTTAGGGCATTATGCTACACAAAATAAATCATATGAAAAAAGACAAATACCATATGATCTCATTTATATGTGGAATCTAAAAAAAAAAAAAAAAGAAGCTCATAGGAAAAAGAGATCAGATTGTGATTATGAGAGGCAAGGGTTGGGAAGGGGAAGAATTTGATTCAGGTAATCAAAAGGTACAAACTTACAGTTAAAAGATACATAAGTCCTAGGGAAGTAGTGTATAACATGCTGGCTATAGTTACCACTGTTGTATGATATATATGAAAGTTGTTCAGAGTGTAAATCCTAAGAGCTGTCATTACAAGTAGCAAAGTTTTCTTTTTTTTTCCGTTTATTTTTATTGTACTATATGATAAGATGGATGTTACCTGATCTACTGTGACAACTATTTACCATATATGTAAGTACCCTTTATGTTGTGCACGTGAAACTCTAACAGTGCATTACATCAATTATATTTCACACTGAATAAATAAATAATAAAAATATAGCAAAAAACTTCCCAACAAATAAAACCCAAAGACCAGATGCTTCACTGGTGAATTCTACTGAATGTTGAAAGAAGAATTAAATCAGTCCTTCTTAAACTCTTCTAAAAAATAGAAGAGGAGGAAACATTTCCAAATATATTTTAATAAGGATAGCGTTATACCAAAGACAAACATGGACATTACAAAAATGAAAACTACAGGGCAGTATCCCTGATGAACACAGATGTACAAATGCACAGCAAAATGCCAGCAAACTGAATTCGACAGCATGTTGAAAAGATAGTATATCATGATCAAGTGGGATTTATCCCTGGGAATACAAGGGAAGTTCACAAGGATCACAATATACACAAATCAATGAATCTGATTACACCACATTAAGAGTAAAAGATAAAAATCATATGATCATCTTTATTCTCAATAGATACAGAAAAAGGTTTTGGCAAAATTCGACATCATTATAAAAATTCTCAACAAATTAGGTTTAGATGCAATGTACCTCAAAATATAACAAAGGCTATATCTGACAAGCCCACAGCTAATCATACTCAGTGGTGAAAAACTGAAAGCTTCTTCTCTAATTTCAGGGGCAGGACAAGAATGCTCACTCTTATCAGTAAAAGAGCTATACACTGAAAACTGTAGAATGTTGATGGGAGGAATTCAAATAGGTAGAAATGTACCCCCTGTTCACAGAACTGTTCAACTTCAGCTTTTTCAGCGTTACTGGTTGGGGCAGAGGCTTGGGTTACAGTGATAATGAATGGTTTGCCTTGGAAACAAAGATAGATCATTCTGTCATTTTTGAGATTGTATCCAAGTACTGCATTTCAGACTCTCTTGTTGACCATGATGGCTACTCCACCTCTTCTAAGGGATTCCTGCCCACAGTAGTAGTAGATATAATGGTCATCTGAGTTAAATTCACCCATTCCAGTCCATTTTAGTTCGCTGATTCCTAGAATGTCGACATTCACTCTTGCCATCTCCTGTTTGACCACTTCCAATTTGCCTTGATTCATAGACCTTGCATTCCAGGTTCCTATGCAATATTGCTCTTTACAGCATCGGACCTTGCTTCTGTCCCCAATCACATCCACAACTGGGTATTGTTTTTGCTTTGGCTCCATCCCTTCATTCTTTCTGGAGTTATTTCTCCACTGATCTCCAGTAGAATATTGGGCGCCTACTGACCTGGGGAGTTCCTATTTCAGTATCCTATTATTTTGACTTTTCATACTGTTCATGGGGTTCTCAAGGCAATACTGAAGCGGTTTGCCATTCCCTTCTCCAGTGGACCACGTTCTGTCAGACCTCTCTACTATGACCCACCCGTCTTGGATGGCCCCACATGGGATGGCTTAGTTTCACTGAGTCCCTACAAGACCTTTTAGAACTAACACCCCCAAAAATGTTCTTTTCATTATAGGGGACTGGAATGCAAAAGTAGGAAGTCAAGAAACACCTGGAGTAACAGGCAAATTTGGACTTGGAGTACGGAATGAAGCAGGGGAAAGGCTAATAAAGTTTTGCCAAGGGAACACACTGGTCATAGCAAACACCCTCTTCCACAACACATGAGAAGACTCTACACATTGACATCACCAGAGAGTCAACACTGAAATCAGACTGATTATATTACTTTCAGTCAAAGATGGAGAAGCTCTACACAGTAAGCAAAAACAAGACCAGGAGCTGACTTTGGCTCAGATCATAAACTCTTTATTGCAAAATTCCGACTTAAATTGAAGAAAGTAGGGAAAACAACTAGACCATTCAGGTATGACCTAAATCAAATCCCTTGCAATTATACAGTGGAAGTGAGAAATAGATTTAAGGGACTAGATCTGATAGAGTGCCTGATGAACTATGGATGGAGGTTCGTGACATTGTACAGGAGACAGGGATCAACACCATCCCCAAGAAAAAGAAATACAAAAAAGCAAAATGGCTGTCTGAGGAGGCCTTACAAATAGCTGTGAAAGAAAAGAAGTGAAAAGCAATGGAGAAAAAGAAAGATATAAGTATCTGAATGCAGAGTTCCAAAGAATAGCAAGAAGAGATAAGAAAGCCTTCCTCAGCGATCAATGCAAAGAAATAGAGGAAAACAACAGAATGGGAAAGACTAGAGATCTCTTCAAGAAAATTAGAGATACCAAGGGAACATTTCATGCAAGGATGGGCTCGATAAAGGACAGAAATGGTATGGACCTAACAGAAGCAGAAGATATTAAGAAGAGGTGGCAAGAATACACGGAAGAACTGTACAAAAAAGATCTTCACGACCCAGATAATCATGATGATGTGATCACT
>SJYT01013240.1:262569-275645 GCA_006410635.1 Cephalophus harveyi | reverse complement strand
CACAAGAAAAGATATTTTGTGCGCTAGTCATGGCACTTAGCATAGAACCTGGCACAGGATAGGAGTTCAGAAAAGATTTATGGATGTTTAATATACATGCAATCTTCAGTGTCCTTGTATATAATTGTATATGAGAAATATGTGTGTCTATACATAAATAGACGTACATAGACATTTATAATATATTTGTATATAGTGTTTTCAAGGGAATGTGTGTGTGTGTATACTCAGTCATGTCCAACTCTTTGTGACCCTGTGAACTGTAGCCCATCAGGCTCCTCTGTCCATGGGATTCTCCAGGCAAGAATCCTGGAGTGGGTTGCCTTTTCCCCCTCCAGGGAGTCTTTTCGACCCAGGGATTGAATCCATATCTCCTCCATCTCCTGCACTGGCAAGCAGATTCTTTGTCCACTGAGCCACCTGGAAAGCCCTTTGAGGGAATGAGTGGGAAACATATGTATTGGGTGAATAATAATGATTTATTTAATCACCAAGTGAGATCAAAGAAGACTGTCTCCTTATAGCCTGTCTTTTGCTTTCATACTTCTGTTTCTACATTTTCCATCTTAGCGTGGCCCAGACCACACACCGCACACAGTGGATTCTCACATACCCTTTCCCTGGCATCCTTGGGGAGAAAAGAATGCCTTCATCCTCTTTGTTGGAAATGCGGGAAACAAAGCCCAAGGTGGCTGAGTGGCCAGACAAATCGTGGAGGGATGAACACAGCATGGGGTGCTGGCCTCCCAAACCAGTGTTTGACCTCCTGGACGCCAATGATGGGTGGTCAACCTTGCATTCAGGTGTACGTCATTACCAAGCTCTCCTCATTTGCATCACAGCTTTGGGAAACATTATTCCTTTGGCTGGAAATTTTCCATGCTTGATCTGTATTCAAAGGGAAAGGAAAAATAAAAATCAAAGAGAAAATGTTCTCTTCTTTGTAGCTAAATGAGAGGATGGTTTTGTGTGTGTGTTTAATATGCAAACAAAGAAAACAAATGGAATTTGTCTTCCTCATAGATAACAGAAGAACATCTGGAAATTACAAAATGAAACCTTCCATGTGTTACATTCTCCATGGAGAAATATGGGCCTAAAAAGTTTGAGAAAAGGAAGCACTGGCTTTACTCATACTTCTCAGGTCAACTGCCCCAAAGCTTCATGAGGATCTCAATAACATGACAGGCTCCATTGTGTTACATGTTGGGGTAGCCAAAAACTTCTCACAGGTTTTCTGTAACTTATACAGGAAATCTGGAATGGGCTTTTTGGCCAACCCAATATTCCTCCGCAATGGTGATGGGCCCCACAGAAATGAGGGCAGGATGGAGAAGAAGACTGGTTCATTATTAACTGTCTTAGGCTCATTGAAATGAGGCAAGTTTTCAGAGAAACCGGCTGGTGCTGGAGGGGAGAGTGGCACCCACTCTGGGACTCCCTCCAACCCTTCCTCGTAGGAGAGCTTTTCCACAAAGCCTTCTTTCTTCATCAGCCATCTTACCTCTGAGAAAAAGGATCAGTGAGGCGGTGTTTGCAGCTTAGTGACAATTCCTTGAAACAGAAATCTGCCCTCCCCTCACTCAGTCCTAGTGAAGACCGTCTTTGATGTGGAGCGAGCGGCATCATTGCTCCAACTTTCTAAACAAGGACCCAGACTCCCCTCTGTACTCATTTACTAGCTGATATAACCCAACTTTCACTCCATGAGACAAAAGATCAGTTCAGCTGCCTACCTGTATTCCTCTGGGTATCTAGCCAGCACCTCAAATTTGCCATGGTTAGAATGGAGTTCATCTCCAGAGTCCAACATGTTGGACCTCAATACCTCAAAAATACTAAAAAAGTCCACCTTGCCACATCTTTCCTGCTTCTGCCTTTGGCCAGGTGCCATCAGCTTTGGAAATACCATTAATAGCCCCTGAACTAGCCGCACGGCTCTCTTTCCATTTCCCACCCATGAGCCAGGGAAGTCTTTAAAATCTGAGTCAGATGGTGTCAACTTTCCTGCTAAAAACATTTTAATGGCTTCTTGCCACACTTCAAAGTATAACCCAACCATGGCACGTGTGGTCCTGGCTGATCAAGATCGTGGTTGCCTTCCTTCCTCTCTCATATTCTCCATTCTTTTCCTTTTTTAGAATAATTTTTATTGGATTATAGTTGCTTTGGGCTTCCCAGGTGGCTCAATAGTAATGAACCTGCCTGCCAATGCAGGAGATACAGGAGAAGCAGATTCAAGCCCTGGGTTGGGGAGATCCCCTGGAGCAGGAAGAGGCAACCTACACCCATATTCTTGCCTGGTAAATCCCACAGACAGAGGAGCCTGGTGGGCTACAGTCCATGGGGTCACAAATAGTCGGCCGTGACTGAATGGCTGAGCATGCACATTTTATAGTTGCTTTACTATGTTGTGTAGTTTCTACTCTACAGCAAGGTGAATCAGCTACATAAATATATCCCCTCTTTTTTTGGATTTCCTTCCCATTTAGGTTGCCAGAGAGCATTGAGTAGAGTTCTCTGTGCTACCTATGAGTAAGAGCATGTAAATATCAATCCCAGTCTCCTAATTCATCCCATCTCTCTCTTTCCCCCCTGATATCCATACATTTGTTTTCTTTGTCTGTGTCTCTATTCCATTCTTCCTTCTACTCCAGTCACACTGGCCTTTCTGCTTCTCCATCCCCTCCCTGTTCACTCCCCACCCATTCCAAGGCCTTTGTTCATCCTGCTCATCTGCTTGGACTTCTCCCCTCTGAGATCTTCGCAGGGCTGGTACTTCTAGGTCTCATTTCCAGTACAGTCTCCTTGGATCTTCTGATCACCTAACCCCAGGGACTCCCTCAGTGCATTTCCTTGTTCCCCGCAAGCTGACTCCCCAGTGGAAACTCAGGTTCATGTGCGAAACCAGGGCTCTGGTTCACTGCCCTCTGCCTTCCCAGAACCTAGCATGATGCCTGGGTCAGAAGTGCCAACTGGGCCAGAAATGGAATCAGGAGTCTCCCTGGGGCAGTGACCCTGGGTGGGTCTCAGAATCAGAAGACCACAATCCACCTCTGATTGTCCTGTGGGAGCCATTCATTTCCCCTGAGCTGCAGGGCTTCATCCATCATGTTACATCACTATAATGTCCACTATAGTAGAGTTAACAATGCTTGATATCAGCTGGTTGCTGTGTGGATTAAATAAGGTCACACATGTGATGGTTCTGAACACACAACAAATGGTCATGGTGCATTTTCCAGCTCTTTCAGAACACAAGGCTAACAAGGTAAGAATTTCATGGACTTAATGTCTCATGAGCTGGTTGCAACTGACTTCTTGGCCTCAGACTTACCTTGCTCATCATATCGTTCTAAAAGCCATCTCAGAGTGCATGTCAGATGGCACCTGCCCTAAATAATAACACAGGTAGTCACAGGATCTGCCAGGTAATGGTGCACATACAGGACCTCAGTAAAGGGACACAGATGGCAAATGAGCTGAAATTTTTACCAGAGGTGAGAGAGAAACAGGGGCTTCCCTGGTGACTCAGTCAGTAAAGAATCGGCCTGTGATGCAGGTCGAGGCTGCCTGCAATGCAGGAGCTCCAGGTTTGATCTCTGGGTAGGGAAGATCCCCTCGGTTTGCAACCCACTCCAGTATTTCTGCCTGGAGAATCCCATGAACAGATGACCCTCGCAGGCCACAGTCCACAGGGTAGCAAGAATTGGCAACAACTTAGCAAATAAGCCACCACCACCACCACCACCAAGAAAGAAATGGAAGTGGCATTTATTGAACAGCTATTCATTTCATCTGATGTGAACACAAAATTTCAGATGTCACAGTACTTTCATTTGTGGGCATCATTGTCCTGATTTTACAAATTGAGAAAACCGAGGCCAAAAATGATTGTGCAAAGAATATACATGTTGTGAAGGCTTTTGCTACATGCTTCATGACATTAAAAAATCTTGCTCACTAACAGTTAATCTCCCAACACCCTTGCAGAATTCACTTTTTGAGGGTGTAGGTGAAAGACACTTAACATTTACCTTTAATTAATTCAGTCAGTATATCAGGAATTTAGCAGCTGGTTAGTAGCAAGTAGTGACAAAACATATTCTTTAAAGTTTAAAATAAGTTGTCTTGAGCATTTTCTAGCAACTTAAAGCCATGAGAATGTATGTGAATGGTCGAAACACTTTTGTAAAGACTGTAGGAAGGTTATTGGGGATTTCACTGTTTCTTCCTTGAGCCCAATTAGAAAGAGTTTGCAGGATGTGGGAAGCTGAAGAGAACATGCCCAAATTGTCCATTTTACTTTCTTACTGGTCACAGGAACTACATTTTCACAAGCAGAGGGCTGGTTTTCCTTTCCAATCAAAGTATTATGACACCAGCTCCACTCTGGTGGGTGGTAACTTCTCAACTGTCCTCGAAGGGAAAATTGATCTTCTTTTCATCTGCTGTGTTTCCTTCATCAGTTCCTGAATTGTTTTCCATTTAAATCCATCTTAAATCTTTTCTGCTCTTACCTGCTAGTTGCTCAGTCATGTCCAACTCTTTGTAACCCCATGGACTATACCCTGCCAGGTTCCTCTGTCCAAGGAATTCTCCAGCCAAGAATACTGGAGTGGGTTGCCATTTTCTTCTCCAGGGGATCTTCCTGACCCAGGGATTGAACCCAGGTTTCCTGCATTGCAGGCAGATTCTTTCCCACATGAGCTACCAGGGAAGCCCTACTCGTCTATCCACTCTTAAATCATTTCCACTCTTAAATCTACTCTTAAGTCATCTTTCCACTCTTAAATCATTTCTGGCACACGGTTGGTCTTGCCAGAGCAATCGTAGTGCCCACTAACCACTGGTCCTGTAGCAGTTCATCAGCTGTGATTCTAGTTGCAAGAGCCACTTTTACAGGTTCTTTCAAAATGCTTTTAGCACATCACTTACAAAATCCCCAAGTGGATCTTCAAAACATAGTTATCCCTTTCTTACTAAGTCAAAAATTTCTCTTCTGAGCTTGCTATAAAGTGTGGTTCCCACACAATAACATGCCCTTGTGCATCTCTGATCCAATGTCACACATGACTATAGCCGTGGGGATTGATGACTGCAGGGTTCCCACTTGTGCTTCACAGCGTTGCTTCCCCACAGCTAAGCCACAATTGCCTTGATGCTGAAGTTGGTAGCATCAATAAAGCTGCTTTAAACCATTGTGCTTTCCAGCTTCAGATCTCTGTATACCCTGTTGTGAAGATATGCTCTAGCTGATAGGAGCGAGGCTTTGGATGATCAACCTGGACTCATCCCCGAATTTCTTTGAGTTCTCCCTCTCACAAACTCCATCACAAGGTGCATTCACTTAGGCATCTCAGACACTTGCTTCTGGCATGCAACGTGTTCCTGTTTCATACTTTTTAAGAAGCTCACCTCTAGTCCAAGAAACTTAATAGTGGAGCTTCTAGCCAGTCTCCTTTCACCCTTTTAGTTTCTGTTTCCTTATCTGCAACCTCAGGGACCACATCAAAGTTCCCTTGTCCCAATAGTCTTCCAAGGCACAACTTTCCTGAAGAGCTGCTCCATCTCCCATCTTTAGTTGGGCAACTTCTCCTTCTGAAAATATCCCTGAAACCCTTGCTCTTGAGGTGCTTCTCTCTTTGCATTTGGAGTTCCTAAGGGCTCTTCCATGAGAATGAAGTGGCCCTTTGGTGATTGGGAGGGCAATGAATTTGCTGCGAGGCCCCACATAGATGGGATTAGAGGATGAGACCTGAATCTTCAGTATTTAGCAAATCTTTCCCAGAGGCCGTGTCTCTGTGGGTAGTTTTTTCTTCTTTTTTTCTCTCTGGTGAAATTACGAATTCGGAGCCACCCATGCTTGGTAATTTGACATTTCTCCCACCAATGGGAGGAAACTTTGTTCACAAGAACATGCATGTAGTCCCATCTTTCTGAGCCTTAGCAACACTTGAGACATTCAGTGGATTTTCTAATGAAGGGCTATTTCCTTAACGTTGTAGCAAAAGCAACTTGAAAAGGAGGGTGTTTCTGTTTGAGGAAGAAGGATAAGGTGAGTTGATGACTGATGGGTGAGGTTCATAGTTTAATGACGGGTTACACTCATCTTACAGCAGCATCTTACTTTCAACTTTCAAAGTGGGTCATGTCCCTGGGTTGGAGGTAGACTCAGGGTAGATAGAGTGGAGGCAAGAAGGTGCAGGTGAAGGGGAGATATCAGGGTCCACCCCAAACATGAGACCCTGGGGAAAAGGTTTCATAACAGCTCTGTCCCAGGAGAGACCAAGAGACTGGAATAGACAAGAGAGGGTTGACTTGGTTTCTCTGCAGTGACACCCTGATTCTGAGGGCCCTGCCTTTCCTTTTCCAATCTGTAAAGACAAGGGGGTAAAGGAGGCAGGTCATTTAAGATTAGGTGGCAGGGGCTGTGGGTAGAGTGATTTTCCTTAGAAGGGGCTCTGGGTAGACAGATACCAAATGACATGGCATAATGGAGTTAATCAAGAGCATGGGCTAACCAGGGAAGGAAAAAAAAAAAAACTTAGAAAATTATGTACACAAAAAGCTAGATTAAAGTTTAAGATATTAAATGAAAACATGGAAATCATGCATTAACTCTGGAAGAATTAAATTCTCCAGTTATAAAGAATATAATTTCTCATCTTAGGTCTGGACCAAAGGTTTCAAGGACCAGAATAGTTTTAGTTGACAGAGGGCAGGACTAAGAAAGGGACTGTGTTGTAAACAATGCTTTGTTTGTTTTATTACTTTACTAAATACCAGTACCATCTTTAACACTAGAAGCAGAGTCATTCACGACTTTAAATTTAATTAGACCAGAGACTCAAGCATCAGAAAACCCAGAACCCTTGATATTGTTTTTAACAATGATGTGTTTGGATTTAACACTAATAGCAAAAACAACAAAGGCAAAAATGAAACAAACAAAACACCCCCAAATAAGGGGGACTACGCGTGTGTTAGTTGCTCAGTCATGTACTACTCTTTGTGACCCCTTATTCTGTAGCTTGCCAGACTCCTCTGTCCATGGAATTCTTCAGGCAAGAATACTGGAGTGGGTTGCCATTCCCTTCTTCAGGGGATTTTCCTGTCTCAGGGATTGAACCTGTGTCTCCTCCCTGCCTGAACTGCAGGCAGATTCTTTACCATCTGAGCCACCAGAGAAGCCCAAGTGGGACTATATCAAGGGGTTAATAGCTAAAATATTTGAAGAACTCATACAAACTCAGAAAAAATCCAACTAAACACTGGCAGAAATTTTTCCCAAAGAAGACACACAAATGACCAACAGGTTTTGAAAAGGTGCTCAATATCACTAACCATCAGGGAAACGTAAATAAAAACCCACACCTGTTAGAACAGTTATTACCAAAAGACCAGAAATGAAAGTGTTGGGGGAAGTTATGGAGAAAAATGAACCCTCCTACACTGTTGGTGAGGAGAAGGCAATGGCACTCCACTCCAGTACCCTTGCCTGGAAAATCCCATGGATGGAGGAGCCTGGTAGGCTGCAGTCCAAAGGCTTGCTAAGAGTTGGACATGACTGAGCGACTTCACTTTTCACTTTCATGTGTTGGAGAAGGAAATGGCAACCCACTCCAGTGTTCTTGCCTGGAGAATCCCAGGGATAGAGGAGCCTGGTGGGCTGCCGTCTATGGGGTCGCACAGAGTCGGACACGACTGAAGTGACTTAGCAGCAGCAGCAGCAGCAGCACTCTGTTGGTGGGAATGTAACTTGGTGCAGCCACTATGGAAAACAGTAAGAAGTTTTCTCAAAAAACTAAAAATAGAACTACCATATGAACCAGCAATCCCACTACTGCTGAAGGGAATCAAATCACTATTATAACTGCAGTTATGTTTATTGTAGCATTATTCACAATAGCCAAGACACAGAAACACCTAAGCATCAATCAACGGATGGATGGATAAAGAAAATGTGATATATGTGTATGCATACACACACACAATGGAATATTATTCAGTTTTAAAGAAGAAGGAAACCCTATCATTTTGAACAACATAGATGAAACTTAAGGGCATTATAGTAAGTGAATTGAGTCAGAGAAAGACAAATACCGTATGATCTCAGTTTTATTATATGGAATCACGAACAGTCAACAAACCAAGTTCATAGATGTAAAGAACAGATTGCTGGTTGCCAGAGGTTGGGGGTGGCAGGTGGGCAAAATAGGTGAAGGTAGTCAAAACGTACAAACTTCCTCTTATAAGATGTATAAGTCCTGGGGTTGTAATGTATAGGATGGTGACTATAGTTAATAAGACTGTACTGTGTATTTGAAAGTTGTTAAGAGAGTGGAGTTTAAAAGTTCTTTTCATAAAAATGTTTTTAACTATGCAGTGATGGAAGTTAACTAGACTTTGTAATAATCCACTCACAATGTGTACATGTGTCAAATTATTGTGATGTGCTCCTAAAACTAATGCAATTTTATATGTCAATTATTAATATTCTCAATTGAAACTAATAAAAAAGAAAACCCAGAAGCAATTAAGGGAACCTATCCTTAAGTTTGACCACTTCTAATTTGCCTTGATTCATGGACCTGACATTCCAGGTTCCTATGCAATATTGCTCTTTACAGCATCGGACTTTGCTTCTGTCACCAGTCACATTCACAACTGGGTATTGTTTTTGCTTTGGCTCCTTCCCCTCATTCTTTCTGGAGTTATTTCTCCACTGATCTCCAGTAGCATATTGGGCGCCTACCGACCTGGGGAGTTCCCCTTTCAGTATCCTATCATTTCGCTTTTTCATACTGTTCATGGGGTTCTCAAGGCAAGACTATAGAAGTGGTTTGCCATTCCCTTCTCCAGTGGACCGCATTCTGTCAAAGAATGCTCAAACTACCACACAATTGCACTCATCTCACACGCTAGTAAGGTAATGCTCAAAATTCTCCAAGCCAGGCTTCAGCAGTACGTGAACCATGAATTTCCAGATGTTCAAGCTGGTTTTAGAAAAGGCAGAAGAACCAGAGATCAAATTGCCAACATCTGCTGGATCATCAAAAAAGCTAGAGAGTTCCAGAAAAACATCTATTTCTGCTTTATTGACTATGCCAAAGCCTTTGACTGTGTGGATCATAATAAACTGGAAAATTCTGAAAGAGATGGGAATACCAGACCACCTGACCTCCTTCTTGAGAAATCTGTATGGAGGTCAGGAGGCAACAGTTAGAACTGGACATGGAACAACAGACTGGTTCCAAATAGGAAAAGGAGTACTGGAGTTGGTGATAGACAGGGACGCCTGGCATGCTGTGATTCATGGGGTCACAAAGAGTTGGATATGACTGAGCAACTGAACTGAACTGAACTGATCCTTAAGGTTTTACTCCTCTAAAACCAGACTCCAACAACATAGGTGGCAACTCTACACATGGACATCACCAGATGTCAATACTGAAATCGGATTGATTATATTATTTGCAGCTGAAATAGGAGAAGCTCTATACAGCCAGCAAAAAGAAGACCAGGAACTGACTGTTGCTCAGATCATGAACTCCTTACTGCAAAATTCAGACTTAAATTGAAGAAACTAGGGAAAACCACTAGAACACTCAGGTATGACCTAAATCAAATCCCTTATGATTATACAGTGGAAGTGGCACATAGATGCAAGGGATTAGATCTGATAGACAGGTGGATGGAGAACTATGACAGAGGTTCGTGACATTGTGCTAAAGAACTGTGGATGGAGGTTTGTTACATCATACAGAAGACATTGATCAAAACCATCCTCAAGAAAAAGAAATGCAACAAGGTAAAATGGTTGTCTGAGGAGGCCTTACAAAGAGATGAGAAAAGAAGAGAAGCAAAAGGCAAAGGAGAAAAGGAAAGATATACCATCTGAATGCAGAGTTCCAAAGAATAGCAAGAAAAGAGAGAAGAAAACCTTCTTAACTGATCATTGTGAAGAAATAGAGGAAAACAATAGAATGGGAAATACCAGAGATCTCTTCAAGAAAATCAGAGATACCAAGGGAATATTTCATGCAAAGATGGGCACAATAAAGGACAGAAATGGTGTGTACTTAACAGAAGCATAAGATATTAAGAAGAGGTGGCAAGAATACACAGAAGAACTATAGAAAAAAGATCTTAATTATCTAGATAACCATGATGGGGTGGTCATTCACCTAGAGCCAGAACCAGACACAGGTATCAAATTTTTGTGCTAGTCCAGGTTCAGTTAGAGCAGCTGGACCACTAGGATATGTACATGTATATGATTTTCACAGGACTTGACTGCACATTTGTGGGCTGCTGTTGAAGCAGGTTCTGTGGATTTTTGTTTTTGCTGGAGCCAAGTCCCCTGGCTGCTGAGAAAGAGGTGAAATGAGAGTGGGGAAGAGCAAGGACAAGCCGGAATCCTTGTGGAAAGAGGAGCAACAGACGACAGACTGGAACCCATGTGATGAGAAGTATATATAATAGTTTGCAACTTCTAGCCCCAAATTACTGATCCATCCCTCCTCTAACACCCCTTCCCCTTGGCAACCAAAAGCCTGTTCTGTAAGGACATTTATTTGTTAATTACATAGATAGTTTATATTCCAATGTGGGATGGAGAAGAATGCAATTGTCAGATACATGGAATCAATGTTACTTGAAAATGTGTCATAAAGGAGCTGATTAAAAGACTGAATTAACAAATCAGAGATACTTAAATATATAAAGATATATAGCAGTTTATATACAGATATAAAAATAAATGGCGATCTTTCCTTCCTTTCTTCTTTCTAATGAGGGAAGAGAGTTGAAAAGAAAAAGTAACACTTGAGAGCAATGATGGATGAAAAGAGCATGGAAGAACAGATTAGGCCCCTCTCGTCTTGACATCCAGTTATAAAGAATTTCTGTTCTAACCCATTAGGTTGGTACGAAGTTCAGTCTTTTCCTGAAGCTACTTCTCTCATGATTTTCTTGGTACCTCCCATCACGTCTCTTGTCCCCTAATTTTCTGTGAATCCCATTGGCTGGTGGATCGGGGCCCAACATTCCTCCAGGGACCTGGGGGGCTGTCACTGTTAAGGCTGGCTGCTGGAGCTGGTGTGACCAAGGATTTGCAGGCCCACAAGGTAGAGGAATTCAGGAGTTGTGTTTGTGCCTCAGCTCTGCCCTGATGCAATAAGGAGGCTATGTCGCCTTTAGTGGTCCATTCAGTCTTCATAGGTGTGTGCAGAATGTTTGTGTGTGTGTGTGTGTTTGCACATGCATGCATCTGTAGAGGGGTGCTGTAGTGTGTTCCAAGGCCAGGTGTCCTGTGCCCCATGGTGCTGAGAACATGGATGTGGCTTATGCCTTTGCCACCACGACTGGGTGCCCTACTGGATAATCTGGGGTCAGGGAGTTGGCTTCTCAGACATGCTCAGTGTTCCCAGTGATCTGCTTGTCTCTGTGGCTGTGACTGTCCGGGTGAAGGGTGGGCACAACAGCAGGCTGGGTGATCCCCTGGCAGTGCCAATTGTCCCTGAGTCTCTCTGCAGCCACTGCTCTCAGCAAATTTGCAGAGTCTGATGACCTAACCAGCCTCGGGAGAATGGGAGACACATTCCTTTTCTGCATTATGTTCAACAGCATGTGGTCTGGGTCAAAAGATTTCAGTTCTTTGGTTTAATCACTGTGCTGTGTTGTGCTTAGTCACTCTGTCATGTCTGACTCTTTGCGACCCCGTGGGCGGTAGCCTGCCAGGCTCTTCTGTGCATGAGGATTCTTCAGGCAAGCATACTGGAGTGGGTTGCCATGCCCTTCTCCAGGGGATCTTCCCAAGCCAAGGATCGAACCTAGGTCTCCTGAATTGCAGGCAGAATCTTTACTGACTAAGCCACCAGGGAATCCCTTAATCACTGTTGTTCTCTACAAATGGTGCATGTTCTAAAAAAAATTTGTGATTTTTAAAAAGTACAAAAAGGAGGCTGCAAATCAAACTAAATCCAACTATATCCCAGTCACTTGTGTTAATATTTTCTGAACATTAGAATGGATACATGTCTACGCATCTAGGTGTAGGTGCACACACATACATATACAGAAAGAATTTCTGAAGCGTAGGAGTACACTACACACAGTGTTTTTAAAAACAAAATTTATTATATATAATATTAATGGAAATCATATGAATGGTAGACCGATGTGACTGCTGGAAATACTAAGTTTTAGATAATTTTTCCTATCCCAAGAAATTGTTATAGCTCTTAAAAAATTATTATGAAATATTTACATATGCAAGAAATATAAATAACAGACACTATGTCTCCACCACCACTAGGCTAGAAAGTGAAATGTTGCAGTTTAAAGTCACCTTCTGCTCCTGCAGCTAGGCTCCTGGGCAAAGACAAGCTCTGGCACCAGCTGGTTTGTGGGCCTGGAGCCCATGACCCCTTCAAAGTGCCATTAAACAAAAATCACAGGCCCAAGATGGTGTTGCTTGCACTAAAGTCCATGATACCAAACCTAGATCTAGTACCAAAGCTGAATTGCAGACCTTCCCCAGAAATGTAATCTTAATCAACCAGTTTGGAATTTTCCGGTCAGCACCGATAAAATCACTTATCAGGTGGGTCCTCTTCACCCTGACCCCACCTCCTGAGGAAGAAGAGGCAATCTGCTTGTTAAACCCTGTGCTCTTCCCTACACTCCAGAAAGAAGGTGTCCTGGCTCCCCAAAACACTTTTTTTCTTTTACTAATGGTTTCCTGATTTCGGTGTTGACCATCTGGTGATGTCCACGTGTAGAGTCTTCTCTTGTGTTGTTGGAAGAGGGTGTTTGCTATGACCAGTGCATTTTCTTGGCAAAACTCTATTAGTCTTTGCCCTGCTTCATTCCGCATTCCAAGGCCAAATTTGCCTGTTACTCCAGGTGTTTCTTGACTTCCTACTTTAGCATTCCAGTCCCCTATAATGAAAAGGACATCTTTTTTGGGTGTTAGTTCTAACAGATCGTGTAGGTCTTCATAAAACCGTTCCACTTCAGCTTCTTCAGCATTACTGGTTGGGGCATAGACTTGGATAACTGTGATATTG
>SJYT01013240.1:244900-260948 GCA_006410635.1 Cephalophus harveyi | reverse complement strand
CTAAAGCTGAAACTCCAGTACTTTGGCCACCTCATGCGAAGAGTTGACTCATTGGAAAAGACTCTGATGCTGGGAGGGATTGGGGGCAGGAGGAGAAGGGGACGACCCAGGATGAGATGGCTGGATGGCATCACTGACTCGATGGATGTGAGTCTGAGTGAACTCCGAGAGATGGTGATGAACAGGGAGGCCTGGCGTGCTGCGATTCATGGGGTCGCAAAGAGTCGGACACGACTGAGCAACTGAACTGAACTGAACTGAATGGTTTCCTTGCCCATCCCCACCCCCCCACCTCTTTTCTATAAAAGCCTTCCATTTTGTACCACTCTTGGGAGCTGGATGTTCTTCAGGCTGCTAGACTGAATGCTGTCCAATTCAGCACTTGTTGGATAAAGCCAATTAGAGCTTCAAAACTGTACTCACTAAGCTGTTTTTGACAGTGTCCGGGGCGGGGGGGAGGTTCCAGTGCCTCCGCCTGCACACTGAGCTCTTTATTTGCCAGGTAGGAGGCAGGTAACCTAGTAGCTTGTGCTCTGGCTTACCGGGGCATCTCCTGCCCCTTAGAAAAATCAGCTTTGGTGGCCCCCCAGCGACCATCCAGAGTCGCAGCCACATCAGAAGTGCACTTTCAGAGAGCCAGAGCCAGTGGACAGATTTCCTCCCCTAAAGCCTCCTTCTCCAAGCCCTTGTTGCTGACTTGAGCTTGTTCAGACGTCCTAAAGGGCGGACCTCACTATTTTTGGATGTCCTTACCTGTTAGTCTTGAGTTTATGAGTTCCTCAGCCCTATTAAGTTTGCCATCAGTTGCTTCATCTCTAAATTTAGCATGATTTGGCCTTCTGGTGGCACTGCTCTGGTTTATAGGAACTGCTAAGTGCTGTGCTTAGTTGCTCAGCCATGTCCAACTCTTTGCAACCCCATGGACTGTAGGCCGCCAGGCTCCTCCATTCCTGGAATTTTCTAGACAAGAGTCCTGGAATGTATTGCCATTTCCTTCTCCAGGGATCTTCCCAACCTAGGAATCGAATCCAGGTCTCCTGCACTGCGGGCAGATTCTTTACTGTCTGGGCCACCAGGGAAGCCCATGAATACTGGAATGGGTAGCCTACTCTTCTCCAGGGGATCTTTCCAGCCCAGGAATCGAACCAGGGTCTCGTGCATTGCAGGTGTATTCTTTACCAGCTGAGCTACCAGGGAAGCCCAGGAATTGCTATAGATTCAATTATATATATTTATTCTATTATTTTAGTAGGATTTTTCAGGGAGAAAAGGTAAAAATTTGTATTCTGTTGGGTATTTTGAATAGAAAGTCTCATTCTATTTTTAGGGAATCTGTATCTATCTATAGATATAGCTGGAACAATAGAGAATATATAGAGCAATGAGAAGAAAAGCAAGAATTATTTAAGAAATAGTGAAAGATTTTGAATTTTTAGGGGTGCCCCTCAATTTAGTGGGGATTCCCAGATAGCTCAGTGGTAAAAAAAATCCTCCTGCCAGGGCAGGAGACGCAGGAGACATGGGATTGGTCCCTAGGTTGGGAAGATGCCTGGAGAAGGAAATGGCAACCCACTCCAGTATTCCTCTCTAGAAAAATCCCATGGACAAAGGAACCTGGTGAGCCACAGTCCATGGGGTTGCAGAGTCGGACACGACTGAGCGGCTAAGCACATACTCCATTTAGTAATCATGCTTCCAACCTTGCAACTTAAGTACATTTACTAAATTGTTACTAGTATCTCTATTTTTTCAGGTGACTTACTACCTTTCTCTCTTAAAAAATTATTATATTATTTTTTCAGTTTTATTGAGATATAATTGACTAATACAATTTAAGATATTTAAAATGCACCAAACGATGATTTGACAGATGCACTGTGAAAGACTTCTTCCCCCAACTGAGTTCATTAACACATTCAGGTGATTTACTAAGGATGTTCCTCGGCATTTGATGACACAGGGCTGGAAAGTGCGTTGCATGGAGGGCTGAAGGGTGGGTTGGGAGGGTGGTCATATTTGGACTGAGAATTCTCTACACCTGTTTCTTAATCACTCTGAGTTGGTTGAGGTAATCTTAAAGTTGTCTGGGGGACTCTAGGAACTGGATGTCAGTTTCAGACTTCCAGTTCTGGGGTGGATATTTTCTTTACCTGTCTGGAGCAGGGGAGAGTTCTTTTGCTCTCTTCTTAGTAATGATGAACCTGACTGAACAAATGGGCTTTCTTGTCCT
Source organism: Cephalophus harveyi (assembly GCA_006410635.1). Classification (NCBI taxonomy): domain Eukaryota; kingdom Metazoa; phylum Chordata; class Mammalia; order Artiodactyla; family Bovidae; genus Cephalophus; species Cephalophus harveyi. The sequence goes on along the minus strand of SJYT01013240.1, from coordinate 258,718 downwards.
CCAGCTCCCTCTTGGCTTCAGCTGATGTGTTGAGAGGGAGAAGAGTGAGGTTGGGATATTTGCTCTCTTGGATTCCTGCTCCTGTGGGCTGGCCTTGGATGGCTGTGCCCTTTGACAGAAGAGTACAGTATCTCTTAAGATGACATCCTCTATAGGACTTCTGCCTTCTGGCAGGTAACCACACCTTCCTCTCTTTCCTTGAGTTCCGAGTTTCTAGCCTCAGTGACACGAGTTTGGGGGACTGCACTATTCCCCGTGTTTTCCCTGCAAAATTTTAAGTAGTTCTTTTATTTAATATTGGCTGAATTATCCCAATTTGAGCATGTCATCTCTTTCCTATCAGAACCTTGACTGTTTCCCATCTATGAAAAAGTGTTAATTAAGCATAATACTAATGACATAGTTCTAAGAGGATGAAGGAGAATATATGACACATTTTCACATTTCAGCATGTGCAGTATTGATGTTGTACTTGCTTTGATTTTCTTTTTTTTCCCCAAGCCTTGTGATCCTGGACAGGCAAGCAAAACCTCAACTACAGCTGCAGAAGAGACAGATCAGCATTGAATTTTCCAATTTGGGGTTGAAATTCCTTCCCTTCATTACTCTTCAATCATATATAATGTATAATGCATGTAAAGGTACTTCTAGGACACTTAAAAAGTCCCTTTTCTTCCCATGCTGCCTGGCTTACTGAGAGTCAAGGAATCTTCTCAGGGAAGGCATAGATTCCTGGTGTTCAGTGATACGGGCTAAATTTCAGCTGCTCTTATACTGGCAGGCGAGTCTGAGAGATGCTCAGATCAGCAGGAATTTAGCTTAGGGGGGTGACTTACCTTTACCTGGCAGATAAACGATTCTTACAGGGTTGTACAAACTGGATTCCACTGGCAGATCATGGGCTCCTTAGGGCAAGGATTTTAGTTGATTCACTCTGTACTCTTAATTTCACAAGTATCTGGCAAGAGATGCCCAGTCAGTGCTTATTGGATGAGCAGGGTGGACTCAGGGCTCCAGGGACCTCAGGAAACCATCTCTTCATCCTCCTGCCGCCTGTGAGCTGACAACAAAGCACAAAAGCCCTCCCCTGTGAGTGAGGAGAGCCTTCTAAAGCTTATTTATCTACACATGTAAAATCTTTCTCTAAATGAATGATACATAATTGCAGTTTAAGCTCATTTTATTGGACAGAAACAAAAAACGAATGACAAGACACTTATAACAGCTCTTTTTATATCTGAAGGCTTTCAGACCTTCTCTGGCTTCTTTCTTTTCTTTGTGGACTTAATTATCTCAATTTCTTAAAAAATTTCTCAGAACTCGGAGAGTATGACGAAATTGGCTAAAGACATTTGAATTTATATTCCACCTATTTAGGGACAATGTTTCTTAGAATCATTCCATTTTACAACAGGTCAACATGTTCAAGAATCAAAAGGGCTCACGAGCTAGTCCTTGAAATTGGGTTGCCTCCTTGTAGCCACCTAATTTTCCTTTAGTAGGGTAGATGGATGGCAAGAAAGGATTCGGCAGAGGTGAATAATTTTTTTTGCTTGGCTGTGCTGGATCTCTGATGCCTTGCTTGGGCTTTCTCTGGTTCTGTTGAGCGGGGTCTCCTCATTGTTGCAGTGCTCAGACTTCTCATTGCAGTGGCTTTTCTTGTTGCAAAGCACAAGCTCTAGGGGCCACTGGCTTCAGTAGTTGTGGGGCGTTGCCTTAGTTGAAAAAAACAGGAAAAAAAATAAGTAAGTCTTCCTTTTTGATGAACTGAACTGAATCAGGGGCTCTGAGCAATCATCAGCAAAACTAGCCTAGATGCCTAAGAGAGCTGATGAAGAAAGCACATGTTGATTTTCTGGCCCCCTTGTGAGTGGTGGCCTTGGAATCAACCTGAGTGGGTGTGGCAAGTGCTTACCTTCAAGTGGGTGTTCATGGTCCTAAGGGTAGGGCCAGATAGCCTCAGGGAAGTCGGTAGGCCTTAGGATCCATTCACCCAATGCACAGGCCTGAATTAAAAGACAAACTGAATTATGGCCTACATCTGGATTGAGTTGGAAATAATTTTGTTTTATAAACAAAAGACTCTGGATTTACGGCTTAGTTTGGATAGAGACTGGGATAAAAGAAGCCTACAGGTCTAGGTGTCTGCTGAAACCATGGCTTTCACACCGTGAAAGAGAGGAGTGATTTTTTGGAGGGGACAGACTCCCTTAGAGGGCTTCCCTGGTGGCTCAGATGGTAAAGAATCTGCCTGCAATGCAGGAGACCCAGGTTTGATCCCTGGGTTGGGAAGATCCCCTGGAGAAAGGAATGGCAACCGAGTCCTGTATTCTTGCCTGGAGAATTCCATGGACAGAGGAGCCTGGTGGGCTACAGTCTGTGGGGTCGCAAAGAGTAGGACATGACTGAGCAACTAACCCTCAGGCACTCTTAGATAGGAGGGCCAGGGAGAAAGAGAAGGAGAGAAAGGAAGACGGGAAAGGAAGAGCTGATAAATTAGGATCAGGGTCCAAGGGTGTAGGAGAGTCAACAGGTTTTTAGCAATGATGGCACTCAAAGCGTGAGTACAGGTTGTACACGGAACACACCACACCTCTAAGAAGAGCAATTCACTTTTCAGGTATGAATATTTGAGCTTGAGTATATATTATCATAGTTATCCACCAGATGTCAGTAAAGCGTCTCATTCTAACAATATAGGATGGTAAAGGCAATTTTCCAACAGACAAAAGTGTCTCGAGGAAGGGTGCTTTAAAAAGATTTGCACAAAGGAATAGTACGCGCTAGCAGAGCCCCGAGTCTCAGCTTCTTCACTCACTATTTAAATATCTTCTTTTTACATCCTCCCAAAAGAGAATGAAAAGAAAAAAGAAGGAAAATACTCCCAAGTTTTCTACCCACCATAAAGCAGTCACATCCATAACCTGTAAAACAACCTAACCAGATGAAGCACACCTTTTATTGTATTCAAGTGTGTTCAAGTGCATTCGATTCTTTTAAGAGCTTCTCCTATGGTCCATAATACATCGTGGTTCACTTTGGATATTTATAGTATGTATTCTATAATTATCTATGTTCGTGTCTGCTTCTCCTTGAAAATTGTAAACCTTTTTAAAATCAATAATTTATATATTTATTTAAGTTATGAATATACACATTAAGTATTACTGTTGATCATATAATAAAAACCAGCAGCCACCTATCCCACCCCCCTGTAGTTCTACTAGGACTACTCCTTGGATGTACCATTTCACCTCCTTTTCCTGTTTCTTTGACTCTCTACCTCTGTATATCTAAATTATTTGCTTCAATGTCTGTTTCTTGATTAATCAGATTTTTCATTGCTTAAACCACTTCCTATTACAGTGGTTGAATGTATGTCAGGCTAAGTGATGCTAACTGCTATAATACCCTCTCCATCATACTATCTTAAAACAATATAGGTCTCTTTCCTAGGCAAGTCATTAAAAAAGGAGGTGAGAGGATGTTCTCCACACCTTCAGGAACCCAGGCTCCTTTTATCTTTTGAGGCCACTGTCTTCAACATGTTCCCCTGAAACAGGAAGAGAGAACAAAGGCTTAAATGTGAGGGCTGTGGAGCAGTTAGGAAGGAGTGTGTTCTTCCCTGTGTTGGAGAAGAACAGGAAAGAGAGCATATCTAATTGGAGGGGTGATAAATTGTGTCAAGTAAGGAAAGAGAGAACTGACTATTGGAATTAGCGAGCCAGATGTCATTGGTACCCATGTTAAGACTGTGGAATGGAAATGTGAGTGGAGTGAGTCTAAAAAGGAAGAGGAATTGGAATAAATGCAATAACATTGCAAGATGGTTTGGGGGCCCTTTTGTTTGGAGGAATAGGGAGGGAGCTGAAGGAGAAAGGAGAATCCAGGTAGTCTTACATGTTGATGAAGATGACCCAGTAGAGATGATAAATGATGGAGTAGCATGGAGGAGAATTTTGGAGTGGTTCTCTGAGCTAGCTTACAGCACAGAGCTTTACTGTTGGAAGGTGGCCTTTGGTACCCACACTCAGCTCACTTCAGTCATAGGAAGGAACAGCAGAAGCTGCGGGCAGGTGAAGCAGGAGATGTGGAGACAGTTTGGGAGACTTTTTCCTGAGACATGAAGGAAGATCATTAGCTGAGAGTGAGGATGGGGGTAACCTGAGAGGATGGATTTAAGCTTTAATTTTTCTTTATGAAAAATTCTTCTTCAGTCATTTTAGAGCAATCTGGGGAGGGAACACAGGTGTTCAACCTGCCATATTTAATAGGAAGTCCAGTTATAAACTACTTAAAATTCCAGTCCTATTCCTTTGCATCTGCCAGGGATCTGAACCAGTAAACTCTCAATAAATATTTGTGTAGCTGAAGTGAATTTTCTTCATGGTCACAGTCAGCCTTTCCATATCACCTTCACAAACTTGAGAAAACTAAAGATAACGTGTTAATGACAGCTTCTCCGCCTTTCTTGCTGGGTGTTTTTGAGTTTGGGTTGTCCCTGTTTTCAGGCATGTGTGCTGTTTGATATACATCTTTGCAGAACATGGAGGGTCTGAAGCGACCCTCTGGGAACCTTGTTAGTTGCAGGTTGCTTCAGGACATGTCCAGCAGCATTCTGTCTGAGGGTCAGAGCCAGGCCTCTGCCTCCTGCAGAGTACAAAAGTGATGTGCTTCCAGCATGGGGTGCCAGGTGTGGGCACTCATGCTATGATCTGGAGGAAGTAGACTGAAGAGTCACTCACCTTATGGCTTTTGAATTGAGAATTAAAGCATTTATAGGACAGCAAATTCAAGGGTGAGGGAGCTGGTTATTGCCATGAGAGAGGACAAGCTTTTACTCTGTGAGCTTTTGATATTTACTTAAGGACAAGAAGAACATACATTTATGAAACCTTATTTAATCTTAATGACTTCACTTTGAGTATTATTATCCCTGTTTTACAGATAAAGACACTGAGGCATAGGAAAGCTCAGTGACTCATTGAGGTCAGACAGTTCTGTCAGAGGCAGGTTTTAAACTAAGGAGCCTTGGCCTTGGAGCGCAGGTTCCTCTTAACCTCTGTGCTAATTTTCAGAGCCTCTGTTTTCCTATCTTTCAAATGGAAATATGAACATGTACCTTGCAGAGTCATGCTGAAAATCAAAGAAGATAATATGTATAAACTATTCGGTATATCATAGGAGCTCAGCAAGATAAAGAGATACCTGGAGTAACAGGCTAATTTGGCTTTGGAGTACAGAATGAAGCATGGCAAAGGGTAGTAGCATTTTGCCAAGAGAACACACTGGTCATAACAAACACCCTCTTTCAACAACATAAGAGAAGACTCTACACATGGACATCACCAGATGGTCAATACTGAAATCAGATTGATTTTATTCTTTGCAGCCAAAGATGGAGAAGCTCTATACAGTCAGAAAAACAAGACCAGGAACTGACTCTGGCTCAGATCATGAACTCCTTATTGCCAAATTCAGACTTAAATTGAAGAAAGTAGGGAAAGCTATTCATATATGACCTAAATCAAATCCCTTATGATTATACAATGGAAGTCAGAAAGAGATTCAAGGGATTAGATCTGATAGACAGAATGCCTGAAGAGCTAGGGATGGAGGTTCATATCATAGTACAGGAGGCAAGGATTAAGACCATCCCCAAGAAAAACAAATGCAAAAAAGCAAAATAGTTGTCTGAGGAGGCTTTACAAATAGCTATGAAAAGAAGAGAAGCGAAAGGCAAAGGAGAAAAGAAAGATATGCCCATCTGAATGCAGAGTTTCAAAGAATAGCAAGGAGAGATAAGAAAGCCTTCCTCAGTGATCAGTGCAAAGAAATAGAGGAAAACAATAGAATGGGAAAGACTAGAGATCTCTTCAAGAAAATTGGAGATACCAAGAGAGCATTTCATGCAAAGATAGGCTTGATAAAGGACAGAAATGGTATGGACTTAACAGTAGCAGAAGTTATTAAGAAGAGGTGACAAGAATATATAGAAGAACTATACAAAAAAGATCTTCATGACCTAGATAATCACAATGGTGTGATCACTCACCTAGAGCCAGATATCCTGGAATGTGAAGTCAAGTGGGCCTTAGGAACCATCACTATGAACAAAGCTAGTGGAGGTGATGGAATTTCAGTTGAGCTATTTCAAATCCTAGAAGATGATGCTGTGAAAGTGCTGCACTCAATATGCCAGCAAATTTGGAAAACTCAGCAGTGGCCACAGGACTGGAAAAGGTCCATTTTTATTCCAATCCCAAAGAAAGGCAATGCAAAAGAATGCTCAAACTACCGCACAATTGCACTCATCTCACACACTAGCAAAGTAATGCTCAAAGTTCTCCAAGCAGGCTTCAACAGTACATAAACCGTGAACTTCCAGATGTTCAAGCTGGTTTTAGAAAAGGCAGAGGAACTGGAGATCAAATTGCCAACATCCATTGGATCATCGAAAAAGCAAGAGAGTTCCAGAAAAATGTCTATTTCTGCTTTATTGACTATGCCAAAGTCTTTGACTGTGTGGATCACAATAAACCATGGAAGATTCTTAAAAAGGTGGGAATACCAGACCACATAACCTGTCTCTTGATAAATTTGTATGCAGGTCAAGAAGCAACAGTTAGAACTAGACATGGGACAACAGACTGGTTCCAAATAGGGAAAGGAGTACGTCATCAAGACTGTATACTGCCACCCTGCTTATTTAACTTATATGCAGAATACATCATGAGAAACGCTGGGCTGAATGAAGCACAAGCTGAAATCAAGATTGCCTGGAGTAATATCAATAACCTCAGATATGAAGATGACACCACCCATATGGTAGAAAGCAAAGAAATAAAAAGCCTCTTGAGAGAGTGAAAAAGTTGGCTTAAAACTCAACATTTAGAAAACGGAGATCATGGCATCTGGTTCCATCACTTCATGGCAAATAGATGGTGAAACAGAGGAAAAAGTGTCAGACTTTATTTTTTGGGGCTCCCAAATCACTGCAGATGGTGACTGCAGCCATGAAATTAAAAGACACTTACTCCTAAATCAAGATTGCCTGGAGTAATATCAATAACCTCAGATATGAAGATGACACCACCCATATGGCAGAAAGCAAAGAAATAAAAAGCCTCTTGAGAGAGTGAAAAAGTTGGCTTAAAACTCAGCATTTAGAAAACGGAGATCATGGCATCTGGTTCCATCACTTCATGGCAAATAGATGGGGAAACAGAGGAAAAAGTGTCAGACTTTATTTTTTTGGGCTCCCAAATCACTGCAGATGGTGACTGCAGCCATGAAATTAAAAGACACTTACTCCTTGGAAGAAAAGTTATGACCAACCTAGATAGCATATCAAAAAGCAGAGACATTACTTTCCCAACAAATGTCTGTCTAGTCAAAGCTATGATTTTTCCAGTGGTCATGTATAGATGTGAGAGTTGGAGTATAAAGAAAGCTGAGCACCGAAGAACTGATGCTTTTGAACTGTGGTGTTGGAGAACACTCTTGAGAGTCCCTTGGACTGCAAGGAGATCAAACCAGTCAATCTTTAAAGGAAGTCAACCCTGCATATTCATTGAAAGGACTGACGCTTAAGCTGAAACTCCAGTACTATGACCACCTGATTCGAAGAACTGACTCGTTTGAAAAGACCCTGATGCTGGGAAAGATTGAAGGTGGGAGGAGAAGGGGATGTTAGAGGATGAGATGGTTGGATGGCATTACCGACTCCATGGACATGAGTTTGAGTAAACTCGGGAGTTGCTGATGGACAGGGAGGCCTGGCATGCTGCAATCCACTGGGTCGCAAATAGTTGGACACAACTGAATGACTGAACTGAACTGAGCTAATATTACTTGAGCCACTTGCTAAGAAACACATGGAAAAGCCCATTGATCTGCATGGCAATTGTTCTTATAGTTCTTTCCATTGTATAGTTTCAAGAACTGAATTTTGGAGAATAAAGTACAATTACAATTTATCATATATTTTATTATTCCAATAAAATCTCACAATTCAGTGCTTTTTCAAGGAAAGAAAAACTAAATTCAATGCTTTTTAAGGAAGGAAAAACTAATAATATTCAGAATAAAGTTCTCCCTCGTTTGTTTCTCAGTTTTCATAAAGCATTTATTTTTCTACTATTACTATAAGTGCCTCATTTTTCATTTATAATCTGGAGAATTGACAGGACTAGAACCATTTTCAGCTGAAAAGCCGTAAAACAAGGTCATGAAATAAGGAGAACATATTTTAAATGAAGACTTGTTAGTTTCTTCTTTGCTCAGCTATCTTATTATTAATAGTGAAGTGGGTGAGAGACAAGTTGCCTGGTAAAGACCTGGCATGTAGGTCAGATGTAGATGCTGATCAGAAGACTGGGCACCTATTCCAGCCCTGCCTCGTAATGGTTGTGAATACTTGGTAGGTCACCCAACTTCCTCATGGTCAGTTTCCATACTTGGAATTAGAGATACAGTTTCCCTAAGAATAGGCCCAGAAATACTAGTCCCATGATATATTAGCAGGTGGTAAAGAAGAAAGAGGCTTAATGGTCAATACATTTGGAAATTTCTACATTAGACATTTCTAGATTAGACAGAATTATCTTTACCATGGGCCTTCTCAGAGCCTTCAATATGATAATAACACTGCCAATTTCTAAGAAAAGGATATAGTGGTTTCTAAACTTAATTCATCACAAAATTACCTCCCTTTGTCTCAGATCTGAGATGCTTACATTGAGGAAAATTTGTGACTATAGAAGGCATGAGCAAACACAAGTAAAGGCCCCCCGAATTGTTGTAGGGTAGGGCTTCTCTGGTGGCTCAGTGGTAAAGAATCTGCCCGTCAAGGCAGGAAACGAGAGTTTGATTCCTGAGTGGGGAAGATCTCTTGGAGAAGGAAATGGCTACCCACTCCAACATTCTTGCCTGGGAAATCCCATGGACAGAGAAGCCTGGTGGCCTGGAGTCCTTAAGGTTGCAAAAGGGTCAGACACAACTTAGTGACTAAACAACAACAACAACAAAAGGTATCAGGAAGATGATGCATTGTGCTTTGCATTGCTCTTGAGAGATCAGGTGTCTGTCAGGTAAAGGAATGGTTTGTTATGTATCAAAATATTGCCCAGCTTGGGACTTCCCTGGTGGTCCAGTGGTTAAGAATCTGCCTGTTAATGCAGGGGACATGGGTTTGATCTCTGGTCTGGGAATTCCCACATGCCCCAGGGCAACTAAACTTGTGTGTCACAGCTCTGGGGCTGGTGTGCTGCAGTTCCTGAAGCTTGCCCACCTTGAGCCCATGCTCTGCAGCAACAGAAGCCACTGCAGTGAGAAGCCTGCACACGGCAACCGGAGAAAGTCCTCACGTAGCCAGGAAGGCCCAGCTCAGCCAAAAAAAAAAAAGGTGGCCAGCTTGATCATCAGTGGTAGTAGACTAGTGATATGGTCTGTCCTGATAGCTCAGTTGGTAAAGAATCTGCCTGCAGTGCAGGAGACCCTGGTTCGATTCCTGGTTTGGGAAAGTCCCCTGGAGAAGGGAAAGGCTACCCACACAGTATTCTGGCCTGGAGAATTCCATGGACTGTTTAGTCCATGGGGTTGCAAAGAGTCGGACATGACTGAGAGTTTCGCTTTCACTTTCTGCTCTCTAGTAAGATTGTCAAGAAAATCACCCATGGTGGATTCATGTCAATGTATGGCAAAATCAATACAGTATTGTAAAGTAAAATAAAGTAAAAATAAAATTAAAAAATAAATAAATAAATAAACAGAAACAGATTGCTTAAAAAATTGGCACGTCACAACTAAATGGTCATGCCACCAAGCTTTATAATAAAACGCATTAAATTAACCCTTTGGGATTCCTAAAAAAAAAAAAAAAAAAAAAAAACATAAGGTGGCAAATACACTACTGGCCAGGACCATTTTTCATTACTGCTTTCTCTCATCTCCTTTTTAGTAAGGGAAGTTCTGAGTTAAAATTTGAATGAAAAGTAAAACCACAGACATTAATTTGCTGAATTCTGAACTAAATCAATGTACAAGACTATCCATTTTGGGTATAAAACAAGAATTTCAAAATTCAATCAAATTATATTTTTTGTGTATGTTTCTCTTCACATATAAATATGATAATATAATACTAATCTATAAAAGTAAATATTTATTGTGCAACCAAAAGAATTTTAAAGCTCCTTGTCTGATTTTTTAAACTTCGTTCATTTCCATGAAATTTTATAGCTTAAATAGGTTTTTAATAGAAGAGTGTTGCATGTAAGTTTTAATGTCTTGAATTACATTCTGAATTTGGATATGGATTGTTTTAATACACTTTTGCCCTTAAGTCTATATGTTTCAAAGCGTGGACACTAAACACACATTATTTTCATGGTTGTTGTTTAGTCACTAAGTTGTATCTGACTCTTTGCAACCCCCTCGACTACAGCACCCCAGGCTTCCCTGTCCTTCACTGTCTCCTGGAGTTTGTCAAAGTCATATTCATTGAGTCAGTGATGCTATCCAACCATCTCATCCTCTGTCATCCCCTTCTCCTCCTGTCCTGAATCTTCCCAGCATCAGAGCCTTTTCCAATGAGCTGGCTCTTTGTATCAGGTGACTAAATTATTGGAGAACCCCATTAACTGTATGAAAAGGCAAACACACATTATTATATGACTATTATGATTATTTTTATCTCTTCCCCCTCACTTTTACATTAATCCTGGTGTCTCTTGACAACTACATTCCTCTACCTGCCTCCATTAGTATTTCTGCTTTATTTTGGGCAGGGTAACTAGAGGAGCAGGTATAATGGAATCTGCATTTAAATGAACCTAATAGGCACCAAATAACAGGCCACCCTTCAATAATGGGAGTACAGGAGTTGAGAAGCAGGGCCTGAGGCACTTTCTGTGCTTCTTTCTAGGATAAAAATTTTGTTTTGATGTGGCTGTTTGCTCTCTAGAAAAGTACTTATGACTGTAGTGATTTTAAAAAGTTACTTTCTAAAATTTGTGTTAGTTGCTCACTTGTGTCCGACTTGTTGCGACCCCATGGACTGTATAGCCCGCTAGGTTCCTCCGTCCATGGGATTTTCCAGGCAAGAATACTGGAGTAGTTCTGAAATTTACAGAACATATAATGCTCATTTTAGAGAATTTGGAAAATACAGAAAATACAGAAAGGTATAAAAAAGATAATTAAAAATTATCATCTGAGTTAAGAATAGCCACTATAAATATTTGCACATATTCCTTCCTTTTTATTTGCACATATATGTCATATATATTTTGTGCTTATATAAAATATGATTTATATTGCATTGAGAGTTTTGTATTAGTTTTTCATGTGGCAGTGTTAATAAGCATCTCCTATATCATCACAGTTTTTTTTTTTTCCAAAATCCTTATCCATGTTTGTGACTATGCTCCTCACATGAATGTACAGTAGTTTATCTAACTATCCCCACGTTATTGGAAGTGTTTGGTATTTTGCAACAACTATGATGAAAAACCTTGTAAATAAATATCTGTCTACATCTCAAATCAGTTTTTAGACTAAATACTCAAATGAAAATACTGAATAGAAGATATGAAATATGATGAGCATTCTCACAGCTAAGTTGCTGTGCATATCCTTAGTTATTTCTGTACACAAATTCTGTGAAGTGGATTTGCTGTTCAAAGAATATGCAGGTTTTGTTGAACTATATGTATTTTTAAAATTGGAGTAGGTCTTTCTGTCTTTTTCTTCTTATGGTGAAAGAAATATATGCTCACTGGAAAAAATATTCAGACACAAAACATCATGAAGAAGAAAGCAGAAGTTACCTGACTTTCCATAATTCTTGTTGACATATGGATTCTGGGCTGATATACAGAAATGTGTGCAACAGAAGTCATGTAGACCTCCATCATTTCAAAAATGGGATCCACACTATGCAAACTCTGTTATATACTGATATTTTAAGAAAACTTACATTAAAGCATGGCACATTCAGAAAAATATACACAAAACATGAAGTTTATAGCTGGATAAGTATTCACAAATAAACACTCAGATTAAGAAAAAGAAAAAATGTAAAACACTTCACCAGGTTGTATGTTATCCTTAGCCAGGTGCCATGCTAACTCTGCATCATTCTAATTTTACTTTATGTGCTCCTGAAAGGAACATTTAAAATGGGTCAGGAATACATTTTTTTGTTAACAAAGATGTGATTCAATGTATTTCATTGACTACAAGACATCATTGCTTGTTATCATCCCTTTGCTTTAGGTACTGCAGAGAAAGGAAGAAAGAGAAAAAGACAGAGAGGGAGGGAGAGAGGGAGGGAGAGAAGGAGGGAGGAAGGAAAGGGAGAAAGAAGGAAGAAGAGGGAGACAGAAAAAGCAAGCAAGGAACAGCTGCCAACTAAACCATAGCACAACATTTGTTGATGGAACAGTCCTGTGTCATAAGCAGTTTCTTTTTTAAAAAATTGACATAAAATTGACATTTAACACTATATTAGTTTTGGGTGTACAAACATGATGATTCAGTATTTATAAATTGCAAAATGATCAACACAATAAGTCTAGCTAACCTCCATCACCAGACATAATGCTTTTTTTTTCTTGTGATAAAAACTTTTAAAATCTATTCTCTCAGCAACTTGCAAGAGTACAATACAGTATTATAAGCTATAGTCACCATCTCAGGACTTATGCATCTTGTGACTGGAAGCTTGTACCTCTGGACTCCTTCACCCACTTCACCCATTTTGCCCAGCCTCATCCCTTGTCTCTGGCACCCATCAATTTTTTCTCTGAATCTATGAGTCTGTTTTATTTTAGATTCCCTTATAAATGAGATAATGCAATATTTATCTTTCTCTGTGTGATATAACCAGCTTCTTGAAGCTTTTGAAATCTTCTATGCTGAAGTTTGCCAGTTTCTCCACTCTTTAAGCTGCATTGTATGGTGTATGAAGGTAATCTCTTTGCATTTTCCTGTTTTTCGCCACTTTGGATTATCTTCTCTCTTGGGTTCCTTCAAGCACTGGTTGTTTCTTCCCAGAAAATATGAAACTGAGGTCATTCTTCCAATGAGATTATTTGCTTCAGTAATATTACATTTCTGCTCTGCTTTTATGTTTCCACATCTTTCTGTACACATTGAATAATTTTGTTTCAATGCTGGTTATGGTAAAATCTTTTGAAAGACATTTTATAATAAATAATAATCAAACTCAGCATATGTAATACCAAGAAAGTATATAAGTCAAATTTGAAATGACAAATATATAAAAGCCTTGCTGGAGTTCATTCATACCCAAGCAGTTAGGAGGACAGGAGAATCTGTGTGAATAATGTAGGCCTAGGAGTCGATGAAATCAACTCTTATTGATTTCAAATGTAGTACATATGCAGCATCAACATTTATATAACTGATATTTTATTGATTTATTGTTTTATCTCTTCACAGATTATATAAATGGAAAAGAAAATGGGAACCCACTCCAGTATTCTTGCATGGGAAATCCCATAGACAGAGGAGCCTGGTGGACCATAGTCCATGGGGTCGCAAAAGAGTCAGACACAGCTTGGCAACTAAACAAACAGCACACTGTTCTTATGTAAGTGCTAACAAATCTTTAAAAAGTGATTGCAATCCTTTTCTAAAAAGTTACCCTGTCACTTCGGTTAAAATTTGGAGGAAAATTGTCCTTTGAAAGAGGATATAAACTACTAATATGACAAAATATTGATTAAATTTTTAGGTTAAAATCCCATTAATTCATGATTTAATAGCTCACAACATGCTAAAAAAAAAAAA
>SJYT01013240.1:111959-240214 GCA_006410635.1 Cephalophus harveyi | reverse complement strand
TATGAAGAATGTTTATGGTAATATTGTTATAATGGAAAAATATTGAGAACCATTTAATTGCAATTAGTTGTAAAATGAAAAATATATTGCATATGCAATATTATACATCACCATGAATTACTTTCAAAAACAAAATGCTGTGTAAAAAACACATAAGGAAGAATATATAAGATATGACTCAATTTACATAAAAGCTCAAAACAAGCAATACTAAATAGCATATTGTTTGGGGATTTATTCATATGTCTGTATGAAGAAATTACAAAGAAAGGGGGAAAAATGCTTAATACAAAATCCAGATAGTAAAGACGAGGGTCACAGATATGGGTGAAGAGGAGCGCTCTAGGGGGTTTCAAAATTACTTGTAACTTTCTTTCCAAGGTCAAACTATGGATGAATGGATGTTTATGTTATTGTTATTGCTTTTGAACTGTCAATTTACATGGGTATACTCTTTTGTATATCTCACTGTATTAGCTTCCTAAGGCTATTGTACCAATTGTTAAAAAGTAGGCATTTTTCTAGCAACTAAATCAAACCGTCAGAAAGGCTCGACTTCTTCTGAAGGCTCTAGTGGGAAAATCTTCCTTGCTTGTTAGCTTCTAGAGGCTCCCAGCAATCTCTGGTTTGTATGTGCATACCTCCTGTCTCTGCTTCCATCTTTATATGGCCTTCTCCCCTGGGTGGGTTTCTATGTATCTCTTCTTCCTTTAAGTACACCACCCTTAAGGCCTTCCTGTAAGGCCCACCCTAATCCTCTAAGACTTCATCTTAATTTAACTAATTACATCTAATTACATCTGCCAAGATTCTATTTCTAAAGTGACCAGTTCTGAGGTTCTGGGTGGATGTGAGTTTTGGGGGAACACTATTTAACCCAATATTTAGGTATATATATATTTTTTTGTTGTTGTTGTTTTTAAATATAAATTTATTTATTTTAATTGGAGGCTAATTACTTTACAATGTTGTATTGGTTTTGCCATACATCAACATGAATCTGCCACAGGCATACACGTGTTCCCCATCCTGAACCCCCCTCCATCCTCCCTCCCCGTAACATCCCTCTGGGTCGTCTCAGTGCACCAGCCCCAAGCAAGCATCCAGTATCATGCATCAAACTTGGACTGGCAATTCATTTCATATATGATATTATACATGGTAGGTATATAATTTTTTAAGGAGATACATTTAAAAACAAAAACAAGGAAAGGAGGGTGGATTGAATTGGGAGATGGGGATTGACGTATATACACTACTGATACTATGTATAATTAATGAAAACCTACCGTATAGCTCAAGGAACTTTACTCTGTGCTCTGTGGTGACCTAAATGGGAAGGAAGCCCCCCCGCCAAAGAAGCAATATATGTACATGTAGAGTTGATTTCACCTTGCCGTATGGTGGAAACTAATGCAACGTTGTAAAGCAACTATTCTCCTATAAAAAATAATTAATAAAAAATAGCAGAGTAGTATAAGGCTGTGAGCTTGGGAATAACTTTAGCTTAATTTGAGTGTTTCTCATTCGTTTTAAAAAACTAAATGATTTTTGCTCTTATAAAAATTATGCTCTTCCTCTGCAACCTGAGTGCACCACTTCCTTTTTCTCTAGTCGTGCTGCATTGCTGCCTAGGCTCCGTGTTGCTTTCTTCTGTTTCTTTGCCATTGAAGCAGTGAAGGGCTAGTTGGGCTTGGCTTCCCTGGCTAGTGGTGGGAGGCGGCTTTGGTTCCTCTCATTGTCTGCCAGAACGTTGCCAGCATCCTCCTTTCAGATCTTAGGGCATGAGGCTGAGTGCTTATGCATCAGTTCTGTTCAGTCACTCACTAGTGTCCGACACTTTGCGACCCCATGAACTGCATCACGCCAGGCCTCCCTGTCCATCATCAACTCCTGGAATTCACTCAGACTCACATCCATCGAGTTGGTGATGCCATCCAGCCATCTCATCCTCTGTCATCCCCTTTTCCTCCTGCCCCCAATCCCTCCCAGCATCAGAGTCTTTTCCAATGAGTCAACTCTTCTCATGAGGTGGCCAAAGTACTGGAGTTTCAGCTTTAGCATCATCATTCCTTCCAAAGAACACCCAGGACTGATCTCCTTTAGGATGGACTGGTTGGATCTCCTTGCAGTCCAAGGGACTCTCAAGAGTCTTCTCCAACACCACAGTTCAAAAGCATCAATTCTTCGGTGCTCAGCTTTCTTCAAAGTCCAACTCTCACATTCACACATGACTACTGGAAAAACCATAGCCTTGACTAGACGGACCTTAGTCGGCAAAGTAATGTCTCTGCTTTTTAATATGCTATCTAGATTGGTCATAACTTTCCTTCCAAGGAGTAAGCGTCTTTTAATTTCATGGCTGCAGTCACCATCTGCAGTGATTTTGGAGCCCCAAAAAATAAAGTCTGACACTGTTTCCCTATCTATTTCCCATGAAGTGATGGGACCAGATGCCATGATCTTCGTTTTCTGAATGTTGAGCTTTAAGCCAACTTTTTCACTCTCCTCTTTCACTTTCATCAAGAGGCTTTTTAGTTCCTCCTCACTTTCTACCATAAGGCTGGTGTCATCTGCATATCTGAGGTTATTGAGATTTCTCCTGGCTATCTTGATTCCAGCTTGTGCTTCTTCCAGCCCAGCGTTTCTCATCACACTTGGCTAACTGTGCAGACATCTTCTCTTCCTATAACTGTTGAATAACTGGCTGCAAATGTGATTCTTCTTGAAACAATCCATCATTCTTTCTGCATCAAAAACAGTAAGGAAAAATTTGCTGTTTCTGCAGGACACTTTTCCAATGACCATTCCTGACTCCCCACCTGTCTCTTCCATATCTCACACCTTAGAAGTGACCATTTTCTGCCTTGTCTATTTCATCTACTAGTCAGATGGTCTTCTACATAGTTACAACCTCAGAATGCTGTAGTAGGCAACTGACAATGCAGTTTAGGGAAGGGAGGCCACGGCCCAGTATGAAAAAAATAGTCCAATATTTTTGCCTCTTTTTTATTAAATTTTAGAAAAATATGAAAAGAAAAGTTATGCAAATATTTGCTTTGATCATTTGAAATTTTCTTGGCCTCAGCTTTCAGAAAGCTTTGTGGTTAAACCTGGAATGTAATGCAATTCTGAAACTGCTAGAAATGTATTTTCTAAAGTCCTAAGAATGTAAAATTGTTCCTTTGCATTTATTTTTGTCATTGTTTACTTTATATACATATTCAAACGTGCACATGTACATTTTTAAGCTACTGGATAGCAAAAATTTTAAATCTATGTTATTGTGTAGCAGTAGTTTCTTCATTTTCATTGTTAAACGTTATTACATTATATAAAATATATCATAATCCATTTTACTCTTGAAATTTTTATTATGATAAAGTATATATAACATAAAATTTACTATTTTAACCATCTTGACGTGCTTAGTTCAGTGGCATTAAGTATGTTTAAACTGTTGCACAACCATTCACCACCATCTATTTCCAGAAATTTTCATCATCCAAACTGAAACTGCATACCCATTAAACAATAATTTCCTGTTCCCCTTTCTCCCAATGCCTGCCAATTACCATTCTACTTTTTACCCCTGTGAGTTTGACTACTATAGGGACCTCAGATAAGTGGAATCATAAAATATTTGTCCTTTTGTGTCTGGCTTATTTCAATTAACATGTTTTCATGGTTCATATATGTTGGGATATATATAAGACTTATCTTCCTTTTAAGGCTGAATAAAACTACTTTGTAGATATCCATTCATCTATTAATGGGCACTTGGCTTGCTACCATTTTTTGACTATTGTGAATGTTGTTCATATGAACATGAGTGTACCAATATCCACTCAGATCTCTGCTTTCTATTATTTTGAGTATCCACAAGTGGAATTAAAATAATTCTATGTTCAATTTTTTGAGGAATTACCATACCATTTTCCACAGTGGCTCTGCAGCATTTACATTTCTATCCCTCCATTCTACTGTTGATGGACATTTGGGGGGTTTGTTTCTAGTTTGAGCTGCTATGAATAAGACTAAAGGCAAGCTTGTACATGTACATTGGTGCACCTATGTACACATTTTCATCGAGTATATGCAAGGAACAGAATTGTACATTTGCTTATTCACCCTAACAGAGGATCCCAGACTTTTTCCAAAGTACCAGCACCAACTGACACTACTGCCAACACTGTGAGAATTCCATTTGCTTCCATTTTTGCCAACTTAGCATCGTCAGTTGTTAAAATGTTAGCCATTATGATGAGTACATAGTATATCTCATTGGGACTAAGGATGCCTAGTATCTTTCATATGTTTATCGATCATTTGGGTAGACTTTTTCATGAGTGTCTGGTTTAAAGCTTTTGCCTTTAAAAACTTGGATTGCCTGTCTTTTTCTCATTGATTTTAAAGAATTTTTTGTTATATTCTGAATATTAGTTTTTTTGTTGGATATATGCTTTGCAAATATATTTTCCTACTCTGTGGCTTGCCTCTTCACTTATGTACTATACCTTTAAAAAACATACTTGTCCCTATATACAGTTTCAATCACAATGTAGAATTTTTTCACTTACATTTCTAATTGGTTATTGTTAATCTGCATAAAAGATGTTAATTTATAATATTTATTTTGTAATTAGCTGCTTTATCAAATTAATTCTGTGTTTTATTCAATAATGTCATCTAAAAGGAAGAAAGATATTTATCTTCTTTTTCATGTTTTGTTTATTTTGCTTTTGGGAATTAGCTAAATGTTTCTAAACATTATTGAGAAGTAGTGGTCATAATGTACATTCCTCTCTTGGTCCTGATTTTAATGGGAATGACTTTAGTAATTCACTGTTTAGCATATAATTTGCTGTGGTCTTTTCCATTTTATATTGTATGTAGTTATGGCCTCAGAATGATGTAAAAAGTAATGTGCTAATTATAATTGGTGGAAGGGTCCAGTATTGTACTAGAGCCAAAAATTTGAGTCCTCTGTTTCCATTGAGAAGGAAATGGCAACCCACTCCATTATTCTTGCCTGGAGAATCCCATGGACAGAGGAGCCTGGCAGGCTACAGTCTATGGGATCGCAAGAGTCGGACAAGACTGAGCTACTAAGCACAGCTGTTTCCATTAAAATAAAGTAGTGTCTTTCAAAAGTTTTTAATCATTCTGACCTATCATATTTCAGCCTCAGTTTTTTCCATATATATTTGGAAAGCAATGCTTACACTTTAAGTATGTTATGTATTTTTGTGTATGTTTACCTTTTTATGTATGAGCCTGGTGTTTTCTATTCTATTTTCATTTAAAATATATTGGTTGAAAATGAAGTTGCACAGTCGTGTCTGACTCATTGCGACCCCATGGACTGTAGCCTACCAGGCTTCTCCATCCATGGGATTTTCCAGGCAAGAGTATTGGAGTGGGTTGCCATTTCCTTCTCCAGGGGATCTTCCCGACCCAGGAATTGAACCCAGGTCTCCTGCATTGCAGGCAGACACTTTACCCTCTGAGCCACCAGGAGGCCAGACCTATTGATTTTGTGAACCATTAATAGCTTGCGATCCATTGTTGGAAACATTCTTTCCTAAGTTAATATGTGTCTCTTTCCTAGCCCATGGACTAAGAAAAGGTCCTATGGGTAATAATTCAGTGAAACACAGGGAATACTTGAGGACACATTTGTTAATACTTCATAATACTGTCCTGTTGCACTATTTAAAAACTGGAAAAGTTCAGAGGTTTTTGAAAATGACTTACATGAAATTCTTAGTTTTAATCACACTTGATGGCTCAGTTTCTTGAGTGAGTTTAAACATTGTTACTGAACTGATGACCATTTATTTACAAATTACAATTTTTCATGTGTCATTGTGAAAACAGTTTCTGATTAAGTAATAAAAAGGTCAGTAATAGCTGTATTAGTCAACTATTGATGTGATAATATGGCATAAAAATGACTCCAGAATCTCAGTGGTGTACAACAACAAACATTAATTTCTCCATCCACAGATCTGTAGGTTAGTTGGAACAGTTCTACTTTAGGCTCAGAGTTGGGTTCAAGTCTGTTACTTATTTTTGAGATCACAGAGCAGCTGTAAAGCACATGCTTTCCTCATGGAAGATGGCAGAAGTACAAGACAGGGAGCAAACTTATAGGAAATCATTAAAGGCCTCTGCTCTGAAATGGCACGCTGTCATTTTGTTGACATTCTGTTGGCCAAAACAAGTCAAATGCTTGGGCCTACCATCAGTGGGATGGAGAAGTGCACTGTGGAGTTGGTTGACAAGGATGAGGGGGAAAGAAAGAACTCAGAGCCAATAATTCAGCCTCTTACATTAGGTAGCAGTTTCAGAACCATGTTTATTCTGTTCACTTATATCTGTAGTCAGAATGGTCACTGCTCAAAATAAGAAATACATTGGCCCTTTATTTTATTACGAGAAAATTTAATTCCTTGATAAAGTGTTTTTCTTGAAAAAAAGATTACATTTGCATTGTATAAGCAATTGTTTTCCAGTATATTTGTTGAACATTTTAAAAAGAAGTCTTTTAATCTTATGCAAGGTAGCCAAGGAAATGTGTCCTTTGGATAGTTGTAATACTGCATTTTTTTAGCCTCAGTGCATGCTACATTTCTAGTAAATATCCAACCATGGAAGAAAAAAAATTTTTTGATGACTCTCATATAGGAAGAAAAGGCCTCTTTCCTAATTCCCTTTATGATGAAGTTTTTAACTTTAACTATACCATATCTTTCCCTCTGGGGCCACACAGTTATTTAGTCAATAGAAGCTCTATAAATTGTTATCTCTTATTTTGATTCCTATCTTGAATTCAGTTGTAGAAAAATTTCTCAGTGTAATTAAAAATGTGTAAGTCAACAAGTGAAGCTGAACGATGGGAAAAGCCAGTATAAAGTCAATTCTGTGATGCCTTCAATGCTCTCTATTGGAGTTGGCGGAACCATGGCCCATGGACCAAATGTGGCCAACCATGTATTTTTGCGAGTGAAGTTTTACTGAAACACAGCCATTGGAATTCACCTAAATGTTGTCTATGACTACTTTTGTAAGCCATTGGCAGGGTTGAGTACTTGTGACAAAGACCATATGGCCCACACAGAGGCTAAGAAATTGCTATCTGGTCCTGTACAGAAAAATCTGACAGCTCCCGCTCTATATAGTTATCATAGTTAAAAGAACAGTTTTAAAAATGTAAATATTGCAAAATATAAACGCTTTTGATTTCTTAAAAAACTAAGTTCCTGTGTTTTATCCTTGTATCCACTGAGGGTCTGGTATTTTTGAGGAATATCTGACAACCCTCTTTTAGGACAGATGAGTAGCAATGAGCATGGGTAGGGTCATGCTTGGTAACAAACAACCCCCAACTCTCAGAGCCTTAACATGGTAGGTTCAGTTCTCACTGTTCCTGAGTACTCACTGTAGGCTTCAGACTGTTGGAGAAGCCATTATCTGGAGAGCTTCCGGTCACATTAGCCAAAGCAAAAGGAGAGTGGCTACTTGTGTCCTGGGTGTTAAAGCTTCCGACCAGAAGTGACACGCATCATTTTTCTCAGGCCAAAGTGAGTCACATGCCTATATCTAATCTCAAGGGACTGGGGAGGTACAGGCCTATCATATGGGCTTCTCAGGTGGCACTAGTGGTAAAGAACCTGCCTGCCAGTGCAGGAGATGCAAGAGACATGGGTTTGATCCCCAGGATTGGGACCATCCCCTGGAGAAGGAAATGGCAATCCACTCCAGGATTCTTGCCTGGAAAATCCCATGGGCAGAGGAGCCTGGTGGGCTAAGTCCATGGGGTCACAAAGGAGTCGGACATGGCTGAATGACTCACACACACAATCCCATCATAGACCTAGGAAAGAGAGTGAAATGCTTGGTAGGCAGCACCAGTGACTGCTACTGTATGTTACAGAGATCATTTCAGAGACTAATTTCTTTGCAGTAGGAGACTGGCTACCAGCTTCTTGGGAAGCACAGGCCTAATGTCTCTGAGGTGGAGTTTTGCAAGGAAAAGGGGTGGGTAAAAAAGTTCTTTTTACTTCCTTTCTCTGCTCTTCTGTTTCAGGGCTTCTCCTATGCTTTGGTTGCTACAAATTTTGTGCAAAGAACATTGGATTATTAATTTCCTTTGTTGCCAGTTTTACACCACCTTTGCATCTGTTTGGCTTCACAAGTATTTGATGTGCTGTTGAGATGCTGAAATTTAGAGTCACTTGCTGGCTTCCAACTTACCTTGAAAATTTTGCTCTTCTTATAAAATTCTATGTTGGGCCAAACTAAAAACACTTTAAAGTACCTGAAAAAGCAAGCTGATGAAACCCATCACCTAGTGGCTAATTTTCAAGCTAGTACTGGAAATGAAGCTGTTTACTTATTTTTTTTTCCCTCAAAGTATTGTTCAGGGACAGACATAACGCATCAAAATTGCTAGAAATTGAACCCAAGTAAATCTGGTCTTTCAGTTACTTGGAACTTCTGTTTTGAAGAAGGTATTTTGTTTTCTAAAGCTGAAACTCCAGTACTTTGGCCACCTCATGCGAAGAGTTGACTCATTGGAAAAGACTCTGATGCTGGGAGGGATTGGGGGCAGGAGGAGAAGGGGACGACCGAGGATGAGATGGCTGGATGGCATCACTGACTCGATGGATGTGAGTCTGAGTGATCTCCGAGAGATGGTGATGAACAGGGAGGCCTGGTGTGCTGCGATTCATGGGGTCGCAAAGAGTCGGACACGACTGAGCGACTGAACTGAACTGATTTTGTTTTCTCTTCCCAAACCTTCTAAATGGCTCCAGAGAGAACAGCCCTACGGTGTATAATGGACATATCCAGCCCAGTGTCTCAGTCTAGAAGAGGATGTCAAGAGGAACTGAGGTCACCTTGACCATTTTCTATCGAGAGTCCACGGAAGAAAGCTGTGGGAACTGAAATGCCCCTGCTTTAGGGGTTTGTGTGTCAGTTGTAGACGATTGGATTTTATTGAATCTGGTTTCTAGAAAGTTCCACGTAGCATTTATGTTCACTCTCTCCTTTTCTTGATTATGGAATTAACATTTGAGATCCAAGGGGTTAAACTGTGCCTCGTTCAGACAATTCAGAACCTGTTAGAAGAAACCAATATTCTAACTCGAGGAATCAGGAGTAAACTGGACCATGAGCCCCAGGCGGCTACAGGTTTTTGATGGGTGAGCAAAGAGTGCTGGGCACAAGGTAGGAACTCAAACTCTGAACAAATAAGTCTTCAAGCCCAGAGGCAAGACTGAAGTTGGAATTAAAGAGCCAGGAGATCACTGAGAGCTCAGCAGAGATAAGATTTGGAGAAGGGAAAGTAAGGGAAAGAGAAGTTCTGCGTATTTTCTGTGACTGGATGGGTGTTTGCAGCTAGCCTGGGTGTCATGTGTCCTTGGCTCAAAGATGTGTCAGGTTGATTTCAAAGGCAAGAGATGGGACAGATAAGAAATGCTTTTAAAAAAACTTAAGTAAAATGGATTTTATTTTGTGAATTTATATTTTAGGAGTAAGAAGCATTGATGTAAAATTTTAATATCATGCCTTCATTTTTTAAAACAAAAAAAGTACACATTTAATTTATAAATGAAGATGGTTAAGTCCTTGCAAGAACTCAGTGAAGGAACTTCTCCAGGAAGAGAATCAAGAAAATAGGAATTAGCGGTCTGACCCTGACCCCATTTCTGATGGCTGATCTCTAGTTTTTACTGACTCCTCTGTCCATGGAGTTCTCCATGGACAAGAATGGCAAGAATTCTCCATTGCAAGAATACTGGGGTGGGTAGTCATTCCCTCCTCCAGGGGATCTTCCCAATCCAAAGATTGAACACAGGTCTCCTTATTGCAGGCAAATTCTTTACCATCTGAGCCACCAGGGAAGTCCTTTATTGATACTGGCAGCTGGAAAACCCTGTAAGTTATTGTCTCTATGCATAGACCTGCTTGTATGTGGTTCTTCATTTCAATAGCTATGTCTTTAATCTCTGTGTTTATGATGCCAAAAAATTCATCACAGTATCTTCAGTCAAAAGCTTACAGTTTCAAAGGAATTTCATACACCAATATGTGTTTCTTGAAGGAAGCATTATCCTATTTTGGTGGTCAGCAAGGAAGAGAAAGATTAGATGACTTTAGTTTCCACAGGAAGTCATGGAACTGTGGCTAGGACCCTGAATGTCTATAGTTCATATTGTGCCCAAGACGCTCACTGCCGTGATGCTCCCAAGTGGAGGAAGGCTCCTGGGTTAGCTCCCGAAGACCATGCTGCACCACCTGGGTGCATCATGCAGCGCAGTGCTCAGTTCCTGGAGCACAGAGAGCTGAGTGCCTCGCTGGTTACCGCTGTTTTTCTCTTGCTGCTCTGACAGGAAGTCAGGTGGCCACTGGGAGATGGCTGTTCTGTGCTCTAAGGAATAGTAGCAAAGTTTATCTAAAGGCAACCCTAGAGAGGCAAGTAGGAGTATTCTAGCAACAGCTGTGAATCCTTCATGATGAATGCTTTGGAGACCCAGTTGGTATGTTTAGTCTTTTTGTTTTTCTCACTCTTGAGAAGAGCTGAAGATAAAATAATGGGAGATGAGATACTTTGTGTACAGGAAATGGTGTTAACTTATCTAAAAATGACCCTGAGCAGTGTGACCTCAGGGTGGGGTGGGACATTTAATGCTGTATATCCAGACAGTAGCTATGGAGTCAATCTTTCTTTGGCAAGGGATGCATTTAAGTTTTTAAAAAAATTTTCATGGGAGTTTAATTTGACCTGCTTCTGGTGATTCTGAGTTGTTGAATATTGAGGTGGAAATGCAGAGGGTTTTCAGAGTACTGTTAGGGACTTACTCATCCTGAGATGTGTGAGTGCCCAGGCACCACTTCCTCCTGGGTGGATGTAATTGCATTTGGGCTCACTTTTCAAGAGGCCTCTTTCCAGGGTCAGATTTATGGTGGGGGACAAAATAATCTAGCCTGATACTTTCTTGGATGTTGATGTCCCATTGGCTTGGAGGTGAGCCCTTCCCTGGGCCCATGGAAGGTTCACATGTCTGCCATCTTGGAGCTGTGGGCAGAGAACCTGTTTCTTCAGGACATATAAGAAGGTAACCTGGAAACCTGGCGGCCAGAGCCAAGTGAGGCAGCACTCAGGGACAACGACTCTGTGGCTGTTTCCCAGAGAACTTTGACCTCTTGTGAAAATTGATCATAGGAGAATGACTGTTGCCATGGATACCTACTGGTTTAATCTGTCCCTCTGTTGAACCGCATGGTTCCGCCCTGGAGTCCGTCGCCCAAGACCACCAAGACACAGGATCGATGCAAATAGCAAGAGGATTTATTGATCTGGCGCGCCGGGGTTCTGTCCTCCTCAAGCAAGGAGCGAACCCCGATGACAGTTACAGGACAGTTTTTAAGCACAAAAGCCACATTGGGCGGGGAGGTATAGATATATCATGATTGGTCACAATAATGCTGATCTTTGCAAGGATAAGCTCGTGAGGGTCTGGTGATATTATTTTTTACAATCTGCAGTTGACACACAGTTTACACAGCTTGTTTTTCTGACTCTCTGGAAAGTCAAACCTTCCAGGTCAGGGTCTGTGAGTCACAAACCCTCCAGGTCAGGGTCTGTGAGTCACAAATAACAGAGATAACCTTTCAGTTGGCCTGTAAGGTCCCTAAATCTTACAGGTTACTTCCTCACACCTCTAGCCACCTGTTTGTAGAAACTGCCCTCTTCCTGTCCTGTCCCTGAGGTTCAGCTGGCCTTGCCAACCTGGACACACCCGATTGTCCTGGGGTCCACACTGGGCTAAGGTGGACCAATGGATTTCTTCTTGGTGTTTCCTGACTTTGAACCAGAGTGAATATCTGGTCTCTCTTTCTCTTAGGCTGCTAAAGCTAAGAAATGAAATGCTCAGAAACTGTCGGAAGCTTGTTATCCTCTCCACAGAGGAAGCAGACAATCAACAAGAAAGATACACAGGCAGGGAGGGTGGGAGCCTGCACGGCTTGAGAGGGCCTGATCCTCATCCCCTGGAGATCCAGACATAGTCTCCTGTCTTAGACATCTGTGAGGTCATCTGTGATCTTTCTAGTAAGTTCCTGCTTTTGCTTAGACCAGGTTAGGCTGGTTTCTGGCTGTTGTCAACCATGGGCTTTGAGGGAGTCGTGTTTTCTCATGAGATATGAAGAGGAGACCATAGAAAAGGTACGCTCCTGAGGTTAGAAGTGAGGCTTAAACTACCCCTTCATTCCCAGTGTGGTTGTGCATCCAGGAGCAGGAGATGTGTTGGTTGAATAACTAACCAAACTTACCACAAGGGCCCTGGTTAGCTCAGGCCATCCAGAAACTTCCTGGCTCCATGTAGTTGAATCTGTAATTGAGGATGACTCTGAGGGTGTCACCTGGCAAAAAGGTATGTGGAAGCAGAATCAAAGTGTAAAAAACACAGATGGGCAGTGCTGGTTTTCCCTAAAAGTCATTTCCCCTGCTTCTAGAACCCCAGGCTTTAAGCTGGGAACCCAGTGGCCTAGCCAAAAGACATCATTTTCCAGCCTCCACTGTTGGTGATGTGAGCAGAATTGTATGGAGCCTCCTAAGAACCTTCTTCAAAAGGCAGGCAACTTGTACGCTCTGTCCCCTCTCCATCCAACTCTGTGGAATGTGGTTGTGAGATCCAGTGCCCTGGCCACCCTAGTGAACCATGAGGAGGAGGCCAGGCCATGGAGATGGCAAAGAGGTGAAATGAATCCCTGAGAACACCATGAAGAGAGCGCCCCAACCAGCCCTGTGCTCTCTACCTCTGGAGCCCTGTTTGAGGGATAAATGCTTCGTGATCTCCCTTTAGCCACTGTTCATTTGGAACTCTCTTACTTGAAACATTACATAATCCTAGCTGATAGTAGACAGTGAGCAGTAAACATTCTTCTCCTATTTCCAGAAGTGATGAGTGATCCATGGGAATTATTTGTATCGATAATAGGAGAGAAACGCAAGAGTGATATTTCTCCCCAAATATGTCTCTGGATTTTAAAGAATACAAATTGAATACAGTGGTGGGCTGGGTCATGAATAAAATGAAGCATCGTCCTCTATTCTTCTCACCCATTTCCTGCTTTTAGAAGGCAATCGGATGGACTCTTTAGAGTTTGAATAGCTTTAGGAAAAAACTCCTGGAGATTTTATTGACTCAGTGCCCTTAACATACACAGCCATACTCAGAGCTGCTAGGCTTCATTTTTAATGACCATGACCCATTTTTAAAAAGGAAAGGCCCTTTAGAAAAACAACTTTCCAAACTGCCTGGGCTTCCTTATAAATGAATCAATGCAGACAGTGCTCTCTCCATTAAAGCAACATACACCCCAATAAAAGAGGATGAAAACACTTTTAAGCTATAAAATAATATACAAATAGAAGGTATTGTTATAAGATATTCCTGTTTTCTTTATTTTTTATTTATATATTTTTATTTATTAATTTATTTGGCTGTGCCAGGCTGTGCCAAATAGCACATGAGTTTTTTGATCTTCACTGAAGCATGCAGAATCTTTGGTTCTGTCATACAGGATCTTTTTAAAAAAATTTTTTTAAGTTGCGACATGCAAACTCTTAGTTGCAGCATGTGGGATCTAGTTCTCTGACCAGGGATCAGACCCATGCCCCTTGCATTGGGAGCATGAAGCCCTAGTCACTGGACCACCAGGCAAGTCCCAATCCTATTCTCCTTAATATCTACTGTGGAATTATTATTATTTTTTCTTTCTGAGCCATAAGGTCTTTATTTAGCTTTTAAAAATGTGAATAATGCCTGCCTCCCAGGTTGTGGGAATTACAGTTTTTTGGGGGGTTTGATTTCTGTCATGCATCAACATGAGTTAGCCATAGGTGTACATATGTCCTCTCCCTCTTGAATCTCCCTCCCACCTCCCAAACATTCCCACACTAGGTTATTAAGAGCCCAGTTTGAGTTTCCTGAGTCATCCAGCAAATTCCCATTGGCTGCCTATATACATATGTTAGTGTGTATGCCTCCATGGTACTCCCTCCGTTGATCTCACCCTCTTCCTCTCCTCCCCAGCCTGTGTCCATACGTCTGTTCTCCATGTCTACATCTCCATTGCTGCTCTGTGAACAGATTCATCTCTACTGTGGAATTATTGATAAAATCATTCAACTGGAAGAGAGGGGGTCTGATTTTTAATGAAGGGCAATTTTCTCTCAAAGTGAGACTCCATTTTCCCGAGAGTCCAGTTGTGTGTGACAAACTACAGTTTGCCAAACATGTTCCTTTTATCGTAATTATTTTGTTTAATCCTCTTAAGAATTGAATTTTTAATTGCAAAAGAACAGAGGTGCAGAAAGCTTAAGAAACGTGCTGAAGTCCAAGTCCCAAGGCTGGGATGGCTGTAATTGCGCTTGGCCGTGAAATTTGGGAGTGAGGGGTAGGTGGGGCCAGGGAGGGAGGAGATCCTGCCCGTCCTCCTGGGGTGGGGAATGCTGGCGGCTCCCCCTCAGACAGTGGGTACATCCATCCCAACAAGCCCAGCCAGAGTCATTTCAGCCTGAAATCCCTTTCCCACCTGATTTGACTGGACACGCCCCTCTCCTCTGCAGGCACAGTGCGTCCAGATCAACTCCTGGCATTCTGGGCACATCTGCAGAGCTTGCAGTAACAGCCTCTCCAGGCAGCTGAAGTGCAGCCGCTTCTTAGCAGATGGTGGTTAATAACAGGCTTTGTTCTCCAGGTCCTTCTATTTTCAGCCACTGAATACGATTTATAAAGAAAAAAATACACACACACCACCATCCCCCCCTCACCCCCCACCAGCCCTTATCAGATCTCTTATAATTATAGAACAAGGTGCCTGCAAACTCCCAGGGAGTTGGTTTCCATGGCAATGACAAGCCATTATATTCTAAAGGCCAAGCTAGAACTCCGCCCCCTCGTCCTCCAGTACTGTGCCTCTTGTTATTGCAGTGTTCCAAAATAAACTTGCTGCCTAATCGTAAATCCCATATAATTAGAGATGAGCTAATCGTCTCCCACTATCTCTGTGCGGCCCACTCATCATGCCAGCAGTTTCTGGAATAGGGATGCTGACGGACTGTTTGATGTCAGAACAGACCTTCCTCCCCCAGGAAATGGGTGCAGCAGAAATCCATGTATGGCTGGGGACCCAGCAGCCGGAAAGAACCTCGGAGCTCAGAGCTTTGTGAGCTGCCTCCCGGGTTTAGCAAATGTGAGAGAAAGAGAGAGAGAGAGAGACATCATGTAGGTAGTATCTGGGCTGTCAGATTGGAGAACCTTACCAGCTCCATGAAGTAAGGGCAGAGACAGTTCATTGGAGGTGGCAGAGAGCCCCACCTCTCATACTTTTTGGCCACCTGATATGACCAGGGAAGAACATGTCACCCTGTGACATTAAGCAGAAAAGAAGTCTTTACCACTCTCCCTCCCAGTGCCTGCCCTGCTCCTTAGCTCCTTCATAGACATGAGTTTGCTTTTAGCACAATTTGTATCTTGGGCTTGTGTGTTTTGTTCTGTCCAAGAGTGATCATTGTCTAGGTTTCAATGAGTGAGGACTCGGGCATTGTTCTCAGTGAGGAACAAGAGAGGTTCTTGAGAAACTTGACTCTCCTGGGAGCACAGGATAAAAATCAACAAAGGGAACAGCGTTGTTACAGATGACAGCTGCCAGGGAAATAAAACTGCCAGGGTTGATGTTTTAGAATGTGTTTGGGGTCTGGGGGGCTCATGCAATATCTGAGCAGAGACCTGGGGGACTTGAGGGCCGATTGCAGTTCACCTGTTCAGAAAGCAGCGTCCTCTACGTTGAGCTTAAACACCCATCAGGTCCAGCTCGAGCAGCTGTAGGACTTGCTGGCCCCGCCTCCAGGCGATTCAGTTACTGACTCCTCTCTGCGCCCTTCCAGATTTGCTCTGTCCCCGTCCATCCAGGTGTCTGCCGCTCACCTTCAGAGCTATCAACAGGTCCTCTGGTAGCTTGTGGTCCTAGCCAGTGCTCAGCATGAGGCTCGGGGGGGGCAGTGGGCGGCACTTGGTCAGGCTGGGCCTCTCCTGGCTCCCTTCCTGTGGGATCTCTTGGGGTGGGATTGCCTCCATCTTCAAGACCACAGCTGCTGCCAGGGCGTTCCCTTCAGAGCTGCCCTCTCTGGTCCTAGTCCGGGCCCTCTCACCTTCTTCCTCTAGGATCAGGGCTCCTGTTCCTCTAGGATTACGGCTCCTCAGTATTTCTGGTCCAAGGAGACCCCTTGTTTTCTACTCTTGAAGGCGCTGGCTTTGCTTCACTGGCCCCAGCCTCCTTTCTGTCATTTCTCTAATTGCTTACCCACTACCCCAAATGCTTTCCTGTTCCCCCTGCCTGTTTTTAATCCCGCTCATTCAAAGATCAGCCCGAGTCTCACTTCCTCCAGATGCCTCCTCCCACCCTCCTTCAATTCTCTAAGAATCAGCCTCCAGGAGTGTAGCCGCTACTTCCTCTTCCCTCACTGTTTCCCGTCTGTGGGTTTTACTTCTCCAGTTAGACTTTCACCTCTGCCAAGGACAGGACTGTTTCAGGATGCCCTTCTTCACGACTCACAGAGTGCCAGGTGCATCTTCCTGCTTGAGGCATTCTCCTCGGGGGCTGTGGTGGGCTGGTGCTGCTTGGGCCCCCCTCAGCATCTCGGGTGTGAGTGCCAGGGCAGGGAAGCAGATTTAGCTGTTTCATCTGGTATCCTGATGGGTGGAAAGCACTACCACGGGCTTGCCCTTCCTTTTTATTTCCTAAGACACGGTAGGCAATTCCAAAGCCCTCGTCTGGTTTCCTCCTGAAAATAGTAAATGAAACAAAAGCATGAAAGCTGTTTAGGGAAATACATTGCAAACCCTGTCTACACAGAAAGGAGCAATTAATAGAGTGAAGAGAAGGAGAATTGGAAATCCCAGAGTGAAAGTGTGCGTGCGTACTGGGTAATAGGTACAATGAGACAGTGAAAATAAAGAAATGCTTCTAAGAGATCATAATACTTGGTAGGAGGATCATGTAGGGGGTCACATTCAATATTTTTAGATTCTTTAGAACCCCAGGAGATGTCAATGAAATCAACAGATTTATGTTGCTTCTTTGGACTGAGGAAAAAAAACAACAACCAAGGCTGATATTTTGAAGTGCTGATAGAGAATAATCTGAAAAAGTAATACTCAGAGGGTTGCCCAGGATTAAAATCAGGGGAGAAGGAACAGAAGCCAAAACCTCCAAATCCATTCAGATCAACAAGAAGGGTAGCTTCCCAGCAGGATAATAAGAAGATTTAAACAAATTAAAACACAATTGTCTGTTAATTGACATTTGTGAATATCTTCGCCGCTTTGTTGTGGTAAGGAGCTTTGCAGTATTCTGTCCTGTGCCCAGGTTATCTACAGCAATGTGGGGTTAATTTCTCTGGTCCCTAAGCTGGGGGTAGTTGGAGGTATTGTGGAGATGGGTCAGTTCACTACAGGTTCAGCTCTAAAAGCAGGCTCCAGTGTGATTTTGCTCTAGGTGACACACAGCAAAGGAGCTTGGATGATTTGTCCATCAAGATGAAAAATGCGTGCTTTGGTAACATTTCCTTTTATTAAATGCAAGTATGTTATTTGATGGTCCTTCCTAGTAGAGGATCTTGTTCAGACAATATCCTTGGATTTGGTTCTGGATTTCCTTCCATAGAGTGAGGGGAGGAAGGCAGGACTGCTCTGAGACTTTCCTAACAGGGTAGCACATGAAAGAGGAAAAGAGAACTCTCTTACTTCAACACAGAACAGCACACAGCTCTGGTTTTCTGAGTCCCGCATGTGCCAACAGAGATGCCTGGGTGGGCAGCCTTGTCCAGAGGACACATAAGTATCCATCAAGAGCAGAGTGCCAGTTGGTAAAGGAATGACACAGTGGAAGTGGTGATCTATAACAAAATGGTGCTTTTATGGCAAAGATGAGGTATATCTCTGGGATCCCCAATCCCCGGATCATGGACCACTACTGATTAGGAACTGGGCCATACAGCAAGAGGTGAATGACAGGCAAGTGAGTGAAGCTCCATCTTTATTTCCAGTCACTTCCCTTCACTTGCATTCCCACCTGAGCTCCGCCTCCTGTCAGATCAGGAGCGGCATAGATCCTCATAGGAGTGCAAACCCTACTGAGCTTGAATCATCCCCAAACCATCCCCCTACCCCTAGTCGGTGGAAAAATTTTCTTCTATGAAACTGGTCCCTCAACAAAGGCTGAGGACTGCTTATGCATCTGATGGAGGGGTTTGGAGCAGCAGCAGAAGATAAAAGTTGGCAGATGTCATGTGACAGGTTCAGATGCTCTAAGAACTGATAAGACATAATCTCTGGAATTTCCCAGAAGTACCTGGAGATGGAGGACATTACAAGTGGCTGAGACCTATGTTAGGAGACAGGGAAACATGGATTAGGAAAGTTAGAATGGGGAGAGTCCAGACCAGTGGGGCAGTTGAGAATGTGGTAATAATGGGTTTGAATTTTGTTGATTTTGAAATAACTTGGACATCCCAATGAAATGTTCTGTTGTGTTTTTCAGTACAGAAAGGATGATTGCATATTTTGAGTTTTAAAATTACTTGTATGTCCTTCAGAAAGGAGGTCGATCCTTTATGTACAAGTTAGTCATGTACACATTAGTATAAACAAATTTTTGCAAATAGATTTTGTTAGGAGGGCAAAAATAAGAGCCGCATATAACTGGATAACCACTGAAAAAGTGGTTATCACTGAATAGAGAAATTCAGTCACAGAGGAAGCCTGATGTAGGCAAATCTATCTTTACCATAAAGCCCTGGGCCTGCTCTGCTGAGGGCAATTCTCTCTCCACCGGGGCTACCCTTAATCTTATTTCCAAGTTTATGGGAAAACAAATTTATCCAGATGTATCTCCCTTCGACTCTTCTTTTTTATTCCATTTCTGGCTGCACTGGTTCTCCGCCGTGTGCTGGCTTTCTCTAGCTGCGGCGAGGAGGAGCTACTCCAGTTGTGTCGTGTGGGCTATCCACCGCGGTGACTCCTCTTGGTGTGTGAAGCACAGGCTCCCGGGTGCGCAGGCTTCGTAGTTGCTGCCCATGGGCTCAGTAGTGGCGGCTTGAGAGCTCAAGCACACAGGCTTAGCAGTTGTGGTGCACAAGATTTTTCGCTCCATGGTATGTGGGGTTTTCCAAGGGACACTAGAGATTGAACTGATGTCCCTTGCATTGCAAGGCGGATTCTTACCACTGGACCATCAGAGATGTCCCTCTTTTAGACTCTTTTATCTTATTATAAGAGAGAAGGGAATGGAGAGGGAATGGCAAGCCACTCCAGTATTCTCGCCTGGAGAATCCCATGGACAGAGGAGCCTGGTGGGCCACAGTCTGTGGGGTTGCAAAGATTCGGACACCACTGAGCGACTAACACACACACATCTTATTATCATCCTACTTATAGTTTCAATATATTAATTCTTCTTTCACATATCACTGACTCGATGGATGTGAGTCTGAGTGAACTCCGAGAGATGGTGATGGACAGGGAGGCCTGGCGTGCTGCGATTCATGGGGTCGCAAAGAGTCGGACACGACTGAGCGACTGAACTGAACTGAACTTATAGTTTCAATATATTAATTCTTCTTTCACATTATATTTGCTTTATTGAGATATAGATTACATATCATAAACGTTACCAATTTTAAGTGTGAAAGTTAATAATTTTAATTAAGTTTAGTGAATTGTACAACTATCACCACAACCCAGTTTTAGAACATTTT
The DNA here is from genome assembly GCA_006410635.1 of Cephalophus harveyi. Classification (NCBI taxonomy): domain Eukaryota; kingdom Metazoa; phylum Chordata; class Mammalia; order Artiodactyla; family Bovidae; genus Cephalophus; species Cephalophus harveyi. Next base: position 220,377 of record SJYT01013240.1, on the reverse strand, counting down.
GCTACCCCTATGAGATAACTTACACCCATTTAACATAAATTCCCATTCCTATAATTACTTATTTTGTGTTTGGAAAATGAAGTTTCAAGACATGTCAAGTTCTTCAGAGAAGTGAGCAAGAACTCAAGAAGTCCTTGAGTTTTAGACTCAGTCTAATTCTACCTCATTCACTATATACTGTGAGTTTATTTAACTATTTTGAACATCAGTTACTCATCTGAAAAGTATGATTAGTAATATCTAACTTGTAGAAGTTTTCAGATGATCAGAGATAACACATATGAATGGCCTGACATATAGTAGGTGTTCAGTCAGATTATGAAATTATCTTATCGTGAATAAACAGATGTTTGCAAACAATAGAAATTGGTTGAGCCCAAGGACTGAACTATGGGATTCATTATTTTTCTCTTTTGTAATTTAACCCGCGAAAAGGGGTAGGGAGGAGAAAATGTAATTCATTTGTAATAGCTCTCTGCTGCTTTGAAAAATTAAATTCATTTTAAAAATCTTAATTTCTTTTGATTTATATTGCTCAAAAATTTTTCCTCTTAAAACTACACAGAGGTTTTCTTTCCAAATGTCTTGACTCCCACTGACCTCATCCTAACTCTACCCTGTATTCTACACTTTTGTCTTGCTTTCTTCTGCAAGAGCTTTGAAAAAAAAAAAAAAGACCCTGGCTTTAGCTCTTCAGAGCCCATTAGTGATTTTCTCTTCTGGTATGAAATTTAAGACCCATAAAATGCAATTACCATTTCCTGTGGAAGTTCCGTCTCTGTGTTCCTATTTCATATTTATTACCATATGAGTCAAAATCACAGTAAGTTGCTCCATTGCCCTGTGTTATTGATAGAGTGTCACCTGTTTATGTGGGGATGGTTAGCTCCTGACACGAGTACCTGGAAAACCAAGCATGGCCATCAGGGGGCGGCTTTCTCCCAGAGTCTAGTCCTGGGTCCTAATTTGGAAAAGGAGAGAGAACCAGGGATGAGGCTGCTTCAGCCCTGCTTCTCTTCCTCCCTAAGAGACGCCACAGGTGAGGAGCATCTTTATGGCCAATAGCCAGTCCTCACAGTGGGACAGCTTCCCAAGTGGACAGGAGAAGCATGGGACCTCCTTGCCACCTTTGAAAGCTGGGGTCTTACCTGGCTGCTTCTGGGTAGGGTTTTTCTATCTGCTTCTCAAGAACCACTAGAAGGTGCTTGCTAAATATGTAGATTCTTGCATTTCCTTCTCTAAACAAAGTGAGTCAAGATCTTGGAGGATGGGGTTCAGGAGTCTTGGCTGTCTAGATGATCTTAATTGCACACCAGTTAGGACCCTGAAAAAATATTCTTAGAAAACACTTTAAAAAACCCAGCCCTTCCCTTTCAAAACCCAAACCCAAACAGAAATCTTCAGAGAATATGCCATCGCCCTAGGTCTCCATGTTCATCTTGTCCACTCTGTGGTATAGAATAATGCTTCCATCTCTGCCCTAGTTTGAGGGACCCTTGAAGACTACTTTGAATTTCAGAAGTGAGATTAAGAAAAACAGTGTTGAAATCATTATCAGTATTAATTAGGAGATGTGATTATTTTCTTTGAAAAAGAAATGGATTCTGCATTAAATAGTTTCCTGTGGCAGTTGTACCAAAATACCGTAAACTGGGTGGTTTAAACAAGAGAGACTTACTTATTCCCTCAGAATTCTGGAGGCTGGAAGTTGAAATCCGGGGGTCAGGAGGGTCAAGCTTGGCACCTGAGGCTTTCCTCACAAGATCCATGCTTTTCTCTTAGCTTCTGAATTGCTAGCAATCCTACATGTTCCCTGGTTTGAAGCTGCATAATTTCAATCTCAGCCCCTCCATCACATGATCATCTTCTCTTGTGTGTCTATGTCCTCTTGATCAATGTCTATGTCCAAGTTGATCAATGGCCCTTTTGTTTCCAATATCAACCAGTCTCTTCCTGGTTTAGGTTCTGTCTGCAAGGGAACAAGAAATAAAAGCACACAAAACCCACATGGCATGTTAACTATTACTGTGTAAAAACACATCCCAAAGCTCAGTGTTTTAAAACAAGGGTTGGCAAACTGTCCCATGGGCCAAATACAGCCCGTGGCATGTTTTCACATGGCTCACAAACTAGGAATCATTTTAAATATTTTACCTTTAAAGTGTTTAAAATACACAAAAAGAATATGCAACAGAGACTGTATATATAGCCTGTCAAATCTAGAATATTTACTATCTGGTCCTTTTTGGACAAAGTTTTCCAACTTCGGATGAAAATAACATTTATTATTGCTCACAAAGGCGTCCTTGATGGCTCAGAGGTAAAGAATCCATTTGCCAATGCAGGAGACACGAGTTTGATCCCTGAGTTAAGAAGATCCCCTGGAGAAGGAAATGGCAACCCACTCCAGTGTTCTTGCCTGGGAAAAGCTATCGACAGAAGGGTCCTGGTGGACTACAGTCTATTAAGATGAAAGAGTCAGACGGGACTTAGAGACTAACCAACAACAATTGGTCACTAATCTATGGGTTCTTCAGCTCCTTGACAGACTCCTTCATGTCTCTGAGGTTAGCTGTAGGTCAGGCAGGCAACTTGGCTGATCTTGGCTGGTCTTTCTCACTTGATTGGAGGCTGGCTGGCTGTAGGCTGATCTAAGCTGGCTTTGCTGGGGTAAGTGGATTCTTGTCTATGAGTTCTCTTATCCTCTAGAAGGCTAGGCTGACCTTGGTTTCATGTTAGCAGTAAGGTTCTGAAAAACATCAGAAATGAGCAAGTTCTCTTGAGGCCTAGAATTAGAATTGACACATTGTCATTCCTGCTACGTTCTACTGGTCAGAAGTTCTGGACCAGATCCAGCCTGGAGAAATAGACTCTATCTTGACAAATGGAGCTGTAAGTTCACAAGTTGAAGGGTGTGGCTATAGAAAGTGGTGAATAATTGAACCCTGTTTTTGTAATCAATCTACCACATATGGGTTATGTGGTAGTTTCTAAATATTTTCTAAATATTTAGTTTCTAAATATTCTTCCAATGACAAAAAATTACATTTATCTATCTTCTCCAAATATTCCTTGTTATCTTAGGACTCACTTGTGTAGAAGCAGGTTTGATTTGATTTAGAGCACAATAGAGACTTGTGCACCTGGCTCACAGGACTTGTAGGTTCTAAAACCCTAGGATTAAGATTTTTAAAACTTTATTCTAAGGATATCCTCTTTCACCTTCAATAATGCCTTCTCTTTCCATTCTCAGATTCCCCCACCTGAAGGAGAGGAAAGATTAGTTTATATTGTTAGTTTTATAGCTAACAGTGGTTACACAATTTCCTATCCCTTCAGTCTGTCCTTTCTGAAATCTGAGCTGGTTTGAAAAATCCTTGAGAGACCAGATACCAACAACACTTATAAAGCTGCTGTGAGGCATCTCTTCTCACAAGATTTTAAAGAAAACTTCTAAATTGATGCCCAGGAGAACCATCTAGAATTTCAGCCCAGTCAACCCCAAGACGAATTTACCACCAAACTTTCTTTAACCCAATTTTTAAACCCTGTGACTCATCTCTCTCTAAGTTGGGAGCCCCACAATTTTTGCCCGATGCTGTTTTAAGAGGGAAACTAAAGCAAACCACAAAGAGCTGAGACATCGACTTTTGGAGCTGGATGGAATGTCCAAACTTTTTCTGATACATGCACATTCTGCTGCCTTTAAGAAGTGGCGGACCAACCTGTTGGCTGTTTCCCATATCAGCGAGCTCACTACCTACAAAGCCAGCTTTCATTAGATTAGGTTAACATACACTCCATTTATGGTGCCTAGATTCCTGAAGAAATATCTGGGTCATGCTAGCCATTTTGTTTTTGGAATGTGACTTCAAGGCCAGCATTTTGTTGGCAAAATAAAATGAAGCAAACCCAGGGCCCTGCCTGAGGGCATGGTGGTCCCAACTCAACCAGAGAAATGCTGTGATCTTGAACATTCTTTCTAAATTCCAGTTGTAAAATCAGGCCCTTACCGAAGCTCTAAAAATGAGGCCTGGGATATAAATTCCTTGGTGGTTTCCCTAAAGGCTGACAGCTAGCTCAGGGAATGAGGGGTGTGTGAAGGAAGAGACCTGTGTTTTTCAGTGCAGTCTCATGGGAGCAAGAGGAGGGGGCCTGGGTCGGAGGCAGGGAGATTTTCCTTCCAGGAGGAGGCCCATGTGTGCAGAGCAGGCTGCCTAAAATCATTTGGGGCCTGGAGGATTTGAGAACTCTTTTCAAGGTTGCCGTGTGTGAGAGAAATTGCTGATTGCCTGCCTAATTACCCATTATCCAATCTTCCCTTCTTCCTTGCTAACAGAACCCCATTTTGTTTGGAGCAGCTCTGTGCCCAGCTATAAACACTCACTTTCCCTGATTCCCTTGCAGCTATCCCCTGGTGGCTGTGACGCCGTGAGTGAGGTGTGAGAGGATGTCTTCTGAGATTGTGGGGGAGAGCCTTTGCTTCCTGATATGGTAACCACAGGCAACAGAGTGGTAACCATAGGCAACAGTGTGGATGGAAATTGATACCCTTGGGATCCATTCTTCAGCCGCTGCACCAGCTCAGGACTGCATCCCTGGACTGACTCCATGGACTTCATCCATGGACCACATCCCTGCTTTGTGAAAAATAAACCTCTGTGTGTTTAAGCCAACATGAGCTGGGCCTTGTCATTACTTTCAGCTCAGTTCTCACTGCTGTAGGCAATGGCACCCCACTCCAGTACTCTTGCCTGGAGAATCCCATGGACAGAGGAGCCTGGTGGGCTACAGTCCATGGGGTCGCTGGGAGTCGGACACGACTGAGCGACTTCACTTTCACTTCTCGCTTTCATGCATTGGAGAAGGAAATGGCAACCCACTCCAGTGTTCTTGCCTGGAGAATCCCAGGGACGGGGGAGCCTGGTGGGCTACCGTCTATGGGGTCGCACAGAGTCGGACACGACTGAAGCGACTTAGCAGCAGTAGCAGAGCTCATACAATATAACTGAATTTTTCATCTTTGAGTTTGATACCTGAGGATCCAGAGTTGGCATCAGTCCTGGGTGACCTCTGAGATAGTCTTCCTCATAGTGTTTTTTGGGTGGAAACTACAGAGACAAGATGAATAAAGACTGCTGTGTCTCTGGTCTGGGAGACTTTCTCTGGGCAGGGGGAGCCTTGTGAGTTGGTGAACATGCGCTGAGCCTACAGGACAAGGGTGGTATAAAATGTCAATGGGAAGTCAAGGTGCTCTGTGCTGCTGTGACAAGATGATCCCACACACCAGGCTCCCATTCTTGGTGGCCAGGCATGTTCCGTGTAGGTGAGGGGGCAAAGGAACCTCTGCCCTTGGGTGGCTACTTGTTCTCCTGATGAGCTGGAAGGGTTATACCTGCTGCATTCCTGGTTCAGTTTCTTTCCAGCAACTGAGTGAACATGGTATGAGGTCAAAGTCTCTGTGTCTCGTGAGTCTGAACACCAACTCAGACCCATGATCATCTCTGTGCCAAAGACCCAGCTGATTTTGTTAAGACTAATTAGCCACATCTTCCCTCTCCATGAACAATAATTATCTTATTAACCTTTCGTGCAGCCTTTCACATTGCCTTAGATATTTTTGGGGGGAACGAGTTGGGGTGTAAATGATTTTTATTAGTATTATAATTATTAATACTTTTAAATTAAAGCTTTCCTCATGAATGATGATTGTCTCCTGTTGGCATTGAAAATGTTATTCTCCAGGAAGAGTTGATGTGATGGTCAGGGGCCATTCCACCTGTCGTGGGCAGGGAGGTGGCACTGAGAAATGAAAGTGATGTGGGCCCGGAGGTCAGGGAAACTGGAAATGAAGTCCAGATGCTACTATTACAGTGGTGATGTCTTGGGGGAGTTGCTGCATTTGTGCACTGGGCCTAAGCCTCTGTGTAGATGAAATGAAACAAAATAGATAAAATGATCAAACATAGTCCTGATCCAGGCACAAACACAGGCTTCCCACCAGTGTTATCTCCCCCACTTCTTTCAAATCAATAGTAATATTAATAATATTAATAACATCACCACCATCATCTGTGTCGTGGTTTCCTCTTACAGTGGAGTGGAGTGAAGTGCTTGGATTCTTGAGTCAGACTTCCGAGTTTGAATCTTTAGTCTGCTCTTTGGAACTGAATAACTTTGGGCAAGATACTTAACTTTTTGGTGGCTCATGTGCTTCATTCACAACATGGGGAGAACAACAATATCTACTTTATAAGCTTGCTGAGACGCTTAGTGAAGTTGATGATAAAGTGTCTGGCACAATGCTTGGCACAGGGTAAGGGCTCAATACATGGTCACAAAAAGGAGGATGTTTATAGGAGCTCAGGTTACGAAGCTGGTGGAGCTGGGGCTCAAAGCCCGGCCCCTTGTCACTGATCTTGCTCTATGCCTGGCACTGTGCTCAGCTTGAGGTATTAGACCGTGAATAAGATGCAACTTCAGCTTCTGTTTTCAAGGAGCTGAGGGTCTAGTGACCACAGGGTTCAGAAAATGAGAATATCACAGTTCTTACTCCTTTACTACCTTCAACTGTTTAGATTTCCCTCTCTCTAGGAACAGGGAAGATGCCCCAGAATCTGAATAGATGGTCACCCAGGACAAGATGGTGGAGGCTAGAGGCAAATCTACGAGTTCCTGCTTGTTGTTTTCCATCTCTGCTGCATCTGTCTGCACTGCTGAGGTTCTTTGCCTCCTGGATTTATGTAACTTATCATCAGAGTCACGTCTATGTGTTTTGTTGATGCCATTTAAATTCTGTTACTATTTAATACCAAGAACATCTAAAAAGAACATTTTGAGGGACTTGAAAAATCCAATTGGTCTCTTAGTAATTCGATTTGTAGGAAATTGGAGAAGATCATATTCTGAATGGAGTGCTTTTAAATGAATCATCATGGCTTTCCTGCACAGGCACTAGATGGGCTCAGATGGGGAGCCNAATACCAAGAACATCTAAAAAGAACATTTTGAGGGACTTGAAAAATCCAATTGGTCTCTTAGTAATTCGATTTGTAGGAAATTGGAGAAGATCATATTCTGAATGGAGTGCTTTTAAATGAATCATCATGGCTTTCCTGCACAGGCACTAGATGGGCTCAGATGGGGAGCCCTGCTAAACCTCTCATTAGGTGGGAGAGGCAGTCTGTGTTGGTTAAGAAAAGCTCAGTTCCATTGGCAGAAAATCCAAAATAATAATGGTTTAAACAAGATGGATGCTATTTTTCTCTCATGAAGAAGCATTCTGGAGGAGACAGTTCATGGCTGAGAGGTGTCTTCATGGAATCCCCAGGGAGCCAGACTTTTTTCATTTCCTTATTCTGCCATCCTTAGAATGTGGCTTCCTCCTGATGGACAAAGAAGCCTTTCAGACTCCACCATCACCATTTGTGCCTGCATTCCAGGCACAGGCAGGAGGGAGGGATGAAAATGGCATGCCCTCTGCTTTTAAGGTATTTCCTAAGAGTCATAAATTACACTTTTATTCATACACTGTAGGTCAGCACTTAGTCACGTGGCCACATCTACCTGCCAGGAAGGCTGCTATCTTAGATCAAGCTGCTATAACAAAACATCATAGACCGATGGCTTATAAACTACAGAAATTTATTTCTCACAGTTCTGGAGGCTGGAAGTCTGAGGCAGGGTACCAGCACAGTCAGATTCTGGTAAGAACTCTTTTCCAGGTGGCCAACTTCTTGTTATGCCCTTACACAGAAGAGAGCAGAAAGGAGCATGGAGCTTTCTCATAACCCTTACAAGGGCACTAAATCCATTCATGAAGCCTTCACCCTCATTATTATGTTATTTAGTCACTCAGTCATGTCCACCTCTTTGCGACCCCATGGACTGTAGCCTGCCAGGCTCCTCTGTCCACGGGATTCTCCAGGCAAGAATACTGGAGTCATGGCCTCAACCAATCCTAATTACTTCCCAAAGACTGTAATCGTACCTCTTAATTTCATCACATGAGGGAGTAATATTTCAACATATAAATTTTGGGAAGACCCAAACATTCAGTTCATACCAGCTGAGAAATTTTCTTTATTGTATGTACCCAGGTAAAATAGGTTCCATTACCATGGAAAGAGGGGATGAATGGATACTGAGGGGCTTTGCAACATATTTTTAAAGACATGACAATACCACTTTCTCTACCAGTAAAGGTTTTTTTGCTTGAGAAGAATAGCAAGGACCAGCAGGAGAGAAACCCCTAGTGCAGATAGAACTGCAAATAGGACATATGGGACTAGAAAAAAAGAGACAATTGTGAAGTAGAATTTAAGACAGAGTTGGAGAACCCTTGGAAGTCACGGAGGGCTGCAAGTCAGCTCCCTCACGTAACATATGAAGATGCAAAGTGTTGGAGGGGTAAGTTAGCTGGCATGTCAGAGGTCACTAAGTTCACCCTCTAGCTCCACAATTCACTAGGACTCACAGAACTCAGAAAAATGGAAAAGCTGTTATACTCACAGTCATGGTTTATTACAATGAAAGCATACATGTTAAATCAGCAAAAGAAAAAAAAAAAAGACTCCGGGTGGAGTCCAGGAAAAACCAGGACTCCTGTGAGCTTTTAGTTGTTGTGTCCTTGTGTGGTCAATGGACAGGGTTTAATTTGCCTGGTTACAAGAGTGTGACAACATGTACAAAATTTTGCTAACCAGAGATGCTCACCTGAGCCTGATATCCAGGGCTTCTTCTGGGGAATTATTCCCCAAAGCAGGCAATGCCTACATGACTGACTCTAGTTATTCAGTCTCCAGCCCACTTCTCAGGTCAAACTGACAAAAAGTGGCAAAGACCCCCATTATAAGTCACATTGTTAACATAAACTCTTTGGTGTGGCCCACTGGCAACCCACTCCAGTACTCTTGCCTGGAAAATCCCACGGATGGAGGAGCCTGGTAGGCTGCAGTTCATGGGATCGCTAAGAGTTGGACACGGTTGAGCGACTTCACTTTCACTTTTCACTTTCGTGCACTGGAGAAGGAAATGGCAACTCACTCCAGTGTTCTTGCCTGGAGAATCCCAGGAATGGGGGAGCCTGGTGGGCTGCCATCTCTGGCGTCTCACAGAGTCGAACACGACTGAAGCAACTTAGCAGCAAGACCCTAGGTATACAGAGACACTCTAATCAAGCAGGAATTTCCCATGACTCAGAGATTATTTCTCAGCACTCTCAGGGCTGAAGACCTTTACAGTGTGCAGGGTTTGGGCAGCCCAGGCCTGCTGAGATAACCCCCCACTGCACACTTGCTCGGAGTCACACATCTATGGTGGAGCCAGACCCAGAATATTCACCTCCCGGAGGACAGTCGAGGGAATTGACTTGCCCCTAGCAGAGGCAGATCCAGAGTACATGTCTCCAGATCCCCATCTAGGACACCAACAAGGTTGAAAGTATGATCTGGGACAGTCATTTATATTGGCTCTGACACTTAGTGGCTGTTTGACTTTCTCAGGTTGCTTATCTGTAAGTGCGAAGAAGAGGAGAGGACTAATACTCAGCGTTTCTGTTAAGGCTGAATCCAACCATTAACACGAGGTTCTAGGAAGAGCCAGAGAAGGCAATGGCAACCCACTCCAGTACTGAGGTTGCACAGAGTCAGACACGACTGAAGCGACTTAGCAGCAGCAGCAGCTAGGAAGAGTGCCTGGCATATGATATGTGCCCAATACGTGAAAGCCAGTATTTTTATTATCATTCATATCACATTGCTATACTGCAGTCTCTTTTTATGTCTGTAGAAAGCTCCGGAGCTGGCTCAGAACCTGGCTGTTGACAAATACCTGCCTGCCCAAGACAGGATCTCTTCCCAGAAGATTGGCCACCCAGCAGCAAGCTGCACAGGACATTCTGTGATGTCCTTGGCATGACTGAAGACTGAAGTCTCATCCATCCTTGGCATTGCCCATATTGCAAAGATTCCCTCAACATTCACTCTAACCCTATTTTCAATAAAGCAAAGCTGCAGTGTTTATGTTCTAAAAAGGTCTGTTCTCAAAGTTCTCTCCGATCTTTTCTCATTTCCAGAAGCATTTCAGATAAACCTTTTTCCCTTGGAAGTGATTCTCTGCAATGCTTCAGTGTTCTCTGTGTTTCTCTAGAGAAAGCATTCCTGATTAGCTTCTCTTGTTTGGTCAAACTCAGCCCCCAAAGACAGGAGCAAAGGATTCAGGGATCTCTTCCTTTATTTGTCACTATCAGGCTTTGTAATTTTGGGAAAGTCACTTCTCTGGGCTTCAGTTTGCTCATTCCTAAATTGAGAGGAAGATGGATGCTAAGATTCCTTCCTCTTCTGTGCTCAGATGCTGAATGTGAACATGCTTAATCTGTGTTTTGGGCCATTTAGTCAGCATAAGTATACAGACAGTGTGTGTGTTCACACAGGGACGCAGAAGACAGGGACGCAGCAGGGACTCAGCTAATGCTGTTTATTCCCCCAGGTTCTCTGTTCCTGAGCAATCCTGAATCACAGGCCTGTCAAAGGGGAGGCTGTTTGTGTTGGGGTAAGAAGCTCTCAGCTATACTCCACCCCCTCTCTCCACACTGTAAATGCCAGTGCACTTGGAAGGGGTGGAGGAGAGAATCTTCCATTTTTCCAGAAGCTTTAAAGTGGCCTTGGGACAAAGACCCTCCAGTTGGTGGGCACTCCCCTACAATCCCAGCAATGCAAGGCTGAATTTTACCCAGAGCGATCATTCTACGTTTGCAAAGAAGTGTGCTGGGTGGTGTTTAAGAAGAGGAGGACCCCAGGGAGAAGAAGACAAGACTCCTGTTAGTCCCTTCCCTTTCCTTCCCTCCCTCCCAAGGCTGTTCTTTTCAGAACCCAGTTCCCTGCCTGATTGGCTTCCTAAGTTCTAGAGGAAGTGCCACCCCCAGCAGATATAGAGCCTGACTGCGTGCCTTCACATCCCTCACTGCCCTGCGCAGCAGACACCTTGCTCAGCTTCTTTTTAAAGAGATTTAAAAAAGGAAAGAGCTGCTCCCCATGAAGCCTGAATAGCGGCACTTCGATCATCGGTTGTCATGACATAGGCTGACATGGGAGCAGCCCCAGCAACGGGGTTGACAGTTTGATGGGTTTAATTTTGGTGCAGATTCCTGCAAAGAAGCAGCTGCTAGAAGTGCACTGCCATTTAAGGTTGAAAGTATGATCTGGGACAGTCATTTATATTGGCTCTGACACTTAGTGGCTGTTTGACTTTCTCAGGTTGCTTATCTGTAAGTGCGAAGAAGAGGAGAGGACTAATACTCAGCGTTTCTGTTAAGGCTGAATCCAACCATTAACACGAGGTTCTAGGAAGAGCCAGAGAAGGCAATGGCAACCCACTCCAGTACTGAGGTTGCACAGAGTCAGACATGACTGAAGCGACTTAGCAGCAGCAGCAGCTAGGAAGAGTGCCTGGCATATGATATGTGCCCAATACGTGAAAGCCAGTATTTTTATTATCATTCATATCACATTGCTATACTGCAGTCTCTTTTTATGTCTGTAGAAAGCTCCGGAGCTGGCTCAGAACCTGGCTGTTGACAAATACCTGCCTGCCCAAGACAGGATCTCTTCCCAGAAGATTGGCCACCCAGCAGCAAGCTGCACAGGACATTCTGTGATGTCCTTGGCATGACTGAAGACTGAAGTCTCATCCATCCTTGGCATTGCCCATATTGCAAAGATTCCCTCAACATTCACTCTAACCCTATTTTCAATAAAGCAAAGCTGCAGTGTTTATGTTCTAAAAAGGTCTGTTCTCAAAGTTCTCTCCGATCTTTTCTCATTTCCAGAAGCATTTCAGATAAACCTTTTTCCCTTGGAAGTGATTCTCTGCAATGCTTCAGTGTTCTCTGTGTTTCTCTAGAGAAAGCATTCCTGATTAGCTTCTCTTGTTTGGTCAAACTCAGCCCCCAAAGACAGGAGCAAAGGATTCAGGGATCTCTTCCTTTATTTGTCACTATCAGGCTTTGTAATTTTGGGAAAGTCACTTCTCTGGGCTTCAGTTTGCTCATTCCTAAATTGAGAGGAAGATGGATGCTAAGATTCCTTCCTCTTCTGTGCTCAGATGCTGAATGTGAACATGCTTAATCTGTGTTTTGGGCCATTTAGTCAGCATAAGTATACAGACAGTGTGTGTGTTCACACAGGGACGCAGAAGACAGGGACGCAGCAGGGACTCAGCTAATGCTGTTTATTCCCCCAGGTTCTCTGTTCCTGAGCAATCCTGAATCACAGGTCTGTCAAAGGGGAGGCTGTTTGTGTTGGGGTAAGAAGCTCTCAGCTATACTCCACCCCCTCTCTCCACACTGTAAATGCCAGTGCACTTGGAAGGGGTGGAGGAGAGAATCTTCCATTTTTCCAGAAGCTTTAAAGTGGCCTTGGGACAAAGACCCTCCAGTTGGTGGGCACTCCCCTACAATCCCAGCAATGCAAGGCTGAATTTTACCCAGAGCGATCATTCTACGTTTGCAAAGAAGTGTGCTGGGTGGTGTTTAAGAAGAGGAGGACCCCAGGGAGAAGAAGACAAGACTCCTGTTAGTCCCTTCCCTTTCCTTCCCTCCCTCCCAAGGCTGTTCTTTTCAGAACCCAGTTCCCTGCCTGATTGGCTTCCTAAGTTCTAGAGGAAGTGCCACCCCCAGCAGATATAGAGCCTGACTGCGTGCCTTCACATCCCTCACTGCCCTGTGCAGCAGACACCTTGCTCAGCTTCTTTTTAAAGAGATTTAAAAAAGGAAAGAGCTGCTCCCCATGAAGCCTGAATAGCGGCACTTCGATCATCGGTTGTCATGACATAGGCTGACATGGGAGCAGCCCCAGCAACGGGGTTGACAGTTTGATGGGTTTAATTTTGGTGCAGATTCCTGCAAAGAAGCAGCTGCTAGAAGTGCACTGCCATTGGCTGGGGAGGCAGAAGAGGAATCAGGTAGGTGGTGGGAGTCGGGTATTGTAGCCCATCGCAACAGCAGCAGCCCAGTGGGGCTGCTTGCAAGGGCTTTGCCTGGCACCAACACCAGCATCACTGGTGGCTGATTTCAAGCTCTCAGTGGACTTGTTAATAATACTCAGCGTTTGCCCTGCTCACTACTCACTCTCTAGAGGGGCCCACTTTTGGTCTCTGTCTGAGAAATGGAGGTAGACATCAAATAAATTACCCTGAGATGTGGTTGGTTGAGGTGGCAGAGGAATCTTCAGTCCCAATTCTTGGTCCTGGGTGTCAGTCACTCTGAAGCAGAGAGAGGCAACAAAGTAGCATCATTTCCTCCTCCATTCTTAAGCCCACTTGATGTTCTAAGGTGAGGTCCAGTGCACGTGACAGAGGATTTAATGACAAGGAAAGCAAAATGAGGCAGGACTCCTTCCTCCCAGCTCTGCGCTTCTGTTCCCTTGTTCTCTTTCCCACCAGGGTCTGTGAGATCTAACTTGGCAAGAGATGGGATCAACAAACCATTTGCTACCCTGCTCTCTTCCACATTCTGACATCATATTTTGTTTCCCTCCGAGCCCTGAGGATCAGGAAGCCCACAAATTGCCATCATGTATTCATTCCATTAATGTTAGGTGGTCATTCATACTAGACACACCCTGCTACATGCCAGAGCCACCAATTATGTGTGCATCCTGTATTTTAGGATCTGAACATCTGGCAGAGAGGGCAGAGAGGCAAAGAAGCGCTCTTAGGAAATGCAAATTAAAGACTAGCTTGTGATGTCATTTTATACACCCTAGATTGGTAACATTTAGAAAGTCTGATGGGAATACCAGACCACCTGACCTGCCTCTTGAGAAACCTGTATGCAGGTCAGAAAGCAACAGTTAGAACTGGGCATGGAACAACAGACTGGTTCGAAATAGGAAAAGGCTGTATATTGTCACCCTGCTTATGTAACTTCTATGCAGAGTACATCATAAGAAATGCTGGGCTGGAGGAAGCACAAGCTGAAATCAAGATTGCTGGGAGAAATATCAATAACCTCAGATGTGCAGATGACACTACCCTTGTGTCAGAAAGTAAAGAGGAACTAAAGAGCCTCTTGATGAAAGTGAAAGAGGAGAGTGAAAAAGTTGGCTTAAAGTTGCCTACATTCAGAAAACTAAGATCATGGCATCTGGTCCCATCACTTCATTGGAAATAGATGGGGAAACAGTGGAAACTGGCTGATTTTATTTTGGGAGGCTCCAAAAATCACTGCAGATGTTGACTGCAGCCATGAAATTAAAAGATGCTTGCTCCTTGGAAGGAAAGTTATGATCAACCTAGACAGAATATTAAAAAGCAGAGACATTACTTTGCCAACAAAGGTCCGTTTAGTCAAGGTTATGGTTTTTCCAGTAGCCATGTACGGATGTGAGAGTTGGACTATAAAGAAAGCTGAGCACTGGAAGAATTGATGCTTTTGAACTGTGGTGTTTGAGAAGACTCTTGAGAGTCCCTTGGATTTCAAGGAGATCCAACCAGTCCATCCTAAAGCAGATCAGTCCTGGGTGTTCATTGGAAGGACTGATGTTGAAGCTGAAACTCCAATACTTTGACCACCTGATGCGAAGAGCTGACTCATTTGAAAAGACTGTGATGCTGGGAAAGACTGAAGGCAGGAGGAGAAGGGGATGGCAGAGCATGAGATAGTTGGATGGCATCACTGACTCAATGGACATGAGTTGGATCAACTCCGGGAGTTGGTGATGGACAGGGAGGCCTGGTGTGCTGTGGTTCATGGGGTTGCAAAGAGTGGGACACGACTGAGTGACTGAACTGAACTGAAGAAAGTCTGAACATAGTAAGTGTTGTTGAGGGTATAAAGCAACCTCTTTCATATGCTACTGGTGAGAGGGTAAATTGATACAAGTACCTGCAAATCATTTCATATTATTTAATAAAGGGGAAGATGTGTATATGCTATGCTATGTCTGGGGAAGTCTATGATTAAGTATGTGCCCAGGAGAAATCTCTGTGCATACACTCACAACAATGTCTTTTGAAACAGTAAAACACTGGAAACAATCCAGATGACTATTAAGAATAGAATGAATAAAATCATTCTGGAATATTATACAGCAGTGAAATAAATAGACTACTATTATATATATCAACATGCATGAGTATTACCAACAAAGTGTAGAACAAGAAAAGCAAGTCACAGAATAATATATTGACTATGACTTTATTTATACAAAGGTCAAACATAGAAGTAAGCTACATATATAGTAAGTGTATATTTAAAAATATCAAGGGAATGATAACCACAGAATACAGGACAATGCTTCCCTCTTGGGTGGGTGAGGTTCAGAGGGGCACAGTCATAAATGAGCTTATGGCTGAGCCTTTGCACAGGCCTATGTACAGAATGTTCATGATATCCACATGGTGATTTTCCTCATTAAAAAACACAAACAAACATTTTATTGAAACATAATTGAAATAAGATGAGCTATGCATATTTGAAAGTACAATTTGATATATTCGAGATACTTTTCAAACTTCTTTTGGCTATTCTAAGTCCTTTGCATTTCTGTACCAAATTTAGTTTTAAACACTTGAGGACTGAGCACATGTTAAACTTTCTTTTTTAGAGTCCTTTCAATTACACTGATAGCTTCCCTGGGGGCTCAGATGGTGAAGAATCTGCCTGCGGTGCAGGAGACCCAGGGTCGATCCCTGGGTTGGGAACATCACCTGGAGAGGGGAATGGCTACTCACTCCTGTATTCTTGCCTGGAGAATTCCACGGACAGAAGAACCTGGTGGGCTATAGTCCATGGGCTCACAAAGAGTCAGACACGACTGAGTGACTAACACTTTCACTTTTTCATTTGGTTAGTGAGAGAGGTGGTGGTGCAAAGAGCAGTGGTGGAGAGTCCAGTGCTAAATAGGCATGAGGATCTTTGCAGCCTGATGACATCAATCAGAGGAGAGCTAAATTCTCTGCCCTCTTGAGCCAGCATGGCCAGTGGTGTCCATCCATACAACACTAGGAAGCTCCCTATGTATCCACAGGCCCTGAATTGTACCCTTGTCCTGAATATTATCTTAAACATCCTTTCTGCTGGCATCTTTGAGGATGTGGTGATAACAATATATTGAGTGTCAGATAGACCCACAAGCACGGACCCCAGCAAATACTTACAGTTTCTTGAATAACTTCTTCATGGCTCTGTCTCTTGTGAGAACATTATAAAAAATGATGTTGAGAGTAATCCATGTTGAGACCCCCTGGACTCAACTTCTTTCTGCTTAAGCCAGAAGCATTAGTACACAGGATGAAGGTTATGGTTCTTCTCTTGCTTCCAAATGCACATATGCAGTCATATATTTGAACTGTGTTGGAGAACTCAGGGAGGCAGCTGTGGAGGAAATGTGCCATCTCTTGGGTGACTAACATCCAAATCTCCCTCTTCCTTTAATATCCTGATTTCCCAATGAATGCCTGAGAGCATGTGGAGAAAAGGGAACCCTCCTATACTCTTGGTGGGAAGATAATTTGGTACAGCCACTATGGAGACCAGCATGGAGGGTCCTTTAAAAACTAAAAATAGAACTACAGTATGATCCTACAATCTCAATCTTGAGCATACACCCAGAGAAAACCAAAGAGAAACCAGAGAAAAGTCAAAAAGATACATGCTCCCCAGTGTTCATTGCAGCACTATTTACAATGGTCAAGATATGGAAAAACTTATTTGTCCATTGATAGATGAATGGATAAAGAAGATGTGGTATGTATACACAATGGAATACTATTCAGCCATAAAAAAGAATGAAATAATACCATTTGCAGCTAGAGATTATCTAGATTAACTAGAGATTATCTGGACTAACTAGAGATTAACATACTAAATGGAGTAAGTCAAACAGAGAAAGAGAAATACCACATGACATCATTTATGTGTGGAATCTAAAATATGACACAAATGAACTTGTTTATGAGACAGAAACAGACTCAGGACAGAGAAAGCACATTTACTGTTACCAAAGGGCAATGGGGAAGGGGCAGGGATAAATTATAAGCTTGGGATTATCAGATACTCAGTATTACATATAACATGGATAAACAACAGGTCGTACTATATAGTACAGGGAACTATATTCAGTATCCTGTAATAAACCAAAATGGAAAAGAATGTGAAAAAGAATAAGCATATATATGTATAACTGAATCAATTTGCTGTATACCAGAAGAAGCTTAAATTAACTATACTTCAAAAAGAAAGAAAGAAAGAAAAAATATCTTCGTTTCTTACTGGGGCAACTCACTACTGTGTGTTATCTTAGTGGCTCCCAATTCCTGGTGACAGCTGCTCCCTTAGCTTGCCTCCATGGAAGTCAACAGAAGCCAGATTTTTTTCTCAGTCTTTTTGGAGAGGCTGGGGACAAGCACATGACCTAAACTTGACCTGTAGGACACTGGCTCCTGGGACATTGGATCTGGGGCAAATGAAGCTAAGATGCTGGGGCAGGCATATCTGTTGATGTATGGGAATATACAGTCTTGCTACCTAGAGGATGCTCAGTGAATGAATCAGCGCATAGCTAATAATACTGTCAGTGGATCCCATTTCTCTGAAACAAAAACACCGTCTAGAATAAAAGACTTGTCAAGATTGAGCAAAGCTTGGTTTTTCATTCTCATCTAATTCAAATTCTCCATTTTGCTGGTAAGTAAACATACACAGGAAGTCCAAGGGACGTGGTCAGAATCGCAGCCCCTACCACTGCTCCCCAGGTACACACAGAACTGGGCTTTAAATATTCAGACTCCCAATTTATTTATTTTTTTCCAGCTATCTTATTCCAAGACTTTAGAAGTATATTAAGATATTTGCCTACTTAACTAGACATACCCAGACATAAACATATTTACAGAAAAATAATTGAAAATGGTGCCAGGGGAGGGCAGTCTTGATACCAGCCAAGTTTCAGAGAAGAGTGTTTCAAGATACTAATTAATAAGGCTTAAGCTGGCTATTAGTCTAGGTGGGTTATATTTAGCATGAGATACAGGATCCCAAGGGCATCCCAGGTGGTCCTAGTGGTAAAGAATCTATCTGCCAATGCAAGAGATATAAGAGACTCTGGTTCATTCTTTGGATTGGGAAGATCCCCTAGAAGACATGGCAACCCACTCCAGCATTCTTGCCTGGAGATCCCATGGGCAGAGGAACCTGGTGGACTACAGTCCATAGAGCTGTGAAGAGTCAGACACGACTGAAGTGACTTAGCACACACACACAGGATCCCAAAGTATCCGTTCACCTTCTTCATTTTCAGATCATGGTGTGATATAAGTTGACTTTCCTGAGTCACTAAGGGGGGCTTCTTGAAACTAGCCAACACTTTGACTCTTTTGATGAGACTGCTGGGTTTGCAGATCCAGGCTGAGCCTCTCGAGTCTAGAATACAAGTATTGTCATTTTCTAAAGACATACACGCTGAATGCAGATTTGCTTCAGCAAATGTAACCTGTATAAAAAAGGCTTTATAGTTAGTTGGTAAACAAACAGCCTAGTGGCTAAATGTCCGTATTTGTTACCAGGAAACTAAAATGGAGGGCTTCCCTGGGGGCTCAGTGGTAAAGAATCTGCCTGCCAATGTAGGAGGTGCAGGTTTGATCTCTGGGTCAAGAAGATCCCTAAGGAAATGGCAACCGACTCCGGTATTCTTGCCTGGAAAATCCCGTGGACAGAGGAGCCTGGCTGGTTACAGTCCACGGGCTCACAAAAGAGTCGGGCATGACTTAGCAACTAAGCAACAACTAGGATAGAAGCTTTAAAAATGTCCCAAACTGTATTTACCAGAAATGCTGTTTTCAGTCTTAGACAAATTGTGTTGAATCTCCATGAAGCGTGTGGCAGTTTCTTTTGGGGTTTGGTATTGATCAGAAAAGGTAAGATTAGAGAACAGGCCTTGTAATTTGCATCTAGGTATCCTTTATGTGAGCATCTGAATTTGAGTCCTTCCAAAAGTAGACCCTGGGACAAGGAAGTGGGTCCAAGAGGTTTATTTGGGAATGGAATAAATGAGAGGGGAGAGAGACGCAGGAAGGAGAGAAGAGCCAAAAGAAGGTGTGACCATGGGCAGATTAGTGCTGTGGGCAACTGAGGTTCAATCCTGCTGGGGATGCTTTGAGAAATAGTACAGATTTCACTGCAGGTTCCTCCCACCCCCCAGGGAGGAAGATGCTGCAGAGCCACCAACTTCCGCCCTTTCTTGCTTGAGGGTTGCTCCCGAGGAATCAGCTTTCGGGTGTTTTGCCTGCAGGTGACCACTGGGGCCGGCTAAGCCTGGGGACAGGGAACCAATGGTACATGCTACAGAAAGGAAATACTATTCCAGTGACTTGGAGAATGTAGGATCTTTGTATAGCACTTTATAGTTCTCCCTTTCTTTAAACATCACCATGACAACCACCACAAAATAGAAGACCTAAAGTTAGGAATAATTTAAAATTTCAGGGAATGTGGACTATAGGGGAGATTTGCATTTCCATTCGATAAAAAGGCTTTACAGGAAAAATTCAATACTCTAAGTTGATGGTGGCTCTTTATTGTCCATATATGTGCTGTTAGCATTGATTTCCCTCTCTTGACATCTTGCATAATTATAGTACAATGTCAAATCCAGGAAATTGATATTGATGATATTGACACAATCCAGTGACCTTATTTGGATTTTTACCAGTTTTACATGCACTCATCTGTGTATAGCTGCTGCTGCTGCTGCTGAGTTGCTTCAGTCGTGTCCCACTCTGTGCGAACCCATAGACGGCAGCCCACCAGGCTCCCCTGTCCCTGGGATTCTCCAGGCAAGAACACTGGAGTGGGTTGCCATTTCCTTCTCCAATGCATGAAAGTGAAAAGTGAAAGTGAAGTCGCTCAGTTGTGCCCGACTCTTAGCGACCCCATGGACTGCAGCCTACCAGGCTCCTCTGCCCATGGGATTTTCCAGGCAAGAGTACTGGAGTGGGGTGTCATTGCCTTCCTTTGTAATTTTATCAGCTGGGCAGATGTGTGTGGGTGCTACCACACTGAAGGTACAAGGTAGTTCCATTCCAAGGATCACTTAATAGCCACAACCTCCTCCTTCTGTCCATAGAGCTGTGAAGAGTCAGACACGACTGAAGTGACTTAGCACACACACACAGGATCCCAAAGTATCCGTTCACCTTCTTCATTTTCAGATCATGGTGTGATATAAGTTGACTTTCCTGAGTCACTAAGGGGGGCTTCTTGAAACTAGCCAACACTTTGACTCTTTTGATGAGACTGCTGGGTTTGCAGATCCAGGCTGAGCCTCTCGAGTCTAGAATACAAGTATTGTCATTTTCTAAAGACATACACGCTGAATGCAGATTTGCTTCAGCAAATGTAACCTGTATAAAAAAGGCTTTATAGTTAGTTGGTAAACAAACAGCCTAGTGGCTAAATGTCCGTATTTGTTACCAGGAAACTAAAATGGAGGGCTTCCCTGGGGGCTCAGTGGTAAAGAATCTGCCTGCCAATGTAGGAGGTGCAGGTTTGATCTCTGGGTCAAGAAGATCCCTAAGGAAATGGCAACCGACTCCGGTATTCTTGCCTGGAAAATCCCGTGGACAGAGGAGCCTGGCTGGTTACAGTCCACGGGCTCACAAAAGAGTCGGGCATGACTTAGCAACTAAGCAACAACTAGGATAGAAGCTTTAAAAATGTCCCAAACTGTATTTACCAGAAATGCTGTTTTCAGTCTTAGACAAATTGTGTTGAATCTCCATGAAGCGTGTGGCAGTTTCTTTTGGGGTTTGGTATTGATCAGAAAAGGTAAGATTAGAGAACAGGCCTTGTAATTTGCATCTAGGTATCCTTTATGTGAGCATCTGAATTTGAGTCCTTCCAAAAGTAGACCCTGGGACAAGGAAGTGGGTCCAAGAGGTTTATTTGGGAATGGAATAAATGAGAGGGGAGAGAGACGCAGGAAGGAGAGAAGAGCCAAAAGAAGGTGTGACCATGGGCAGATTAGTGCTGTGGGCAACTGAGGTTCAATCCTGCTGGGGATGCTTTGAGAAATAGTACAGATTTCACTGCAGGTTCCTCCCACCCCCCAGGGAGGAAGATGCTGCAGAGCCACCAACTTCCGCCCTTTCTTGCTTGAGGGTTGCTCCCGAGGAATCAGCTTTCGGGTGTTTTGCCTGCAGGTGACCACTGGGGCCGGCTAAGCCTGGGGACAGGGAACCAATGGTACATGCTACAGAAAGGAAATACTATTCCAGTGACTTGGAGAATGTAGGATCTTTGTATAGCACTTTATAGTTCTCCCTTTCTTTAAACATCACCATGACAACCACCACAAAATAGAAGACCTAAAGTTAGGAATAATTTAAAATTTCAGGGAATGTGGACTATAGGGGAGATTTGCATTTCCATTCGATAAAAAGGCTTTACAGGAAAAATTCAATACTCTAAGTTGATGGTGGCTCTTTATTGTCCATATATGTGCTGTTAGCATTGATTTCCCTCTCTTGACATCTTGCATAATTATAGTACAATGTCAAATCCAGGAAATTGATATTGATGATATTGACACAATCCAGTGACCTTATTTGGATTTTTACCAGTTTTACATGCACTCATCTGTGTATAGCTGCTGCTGCTGCTGCTGAGTTGCTTCAGTCGTGTCCCACTCTGTGCGAACCCATAGACGGCAGCCCACCAGGCTCCCCTGTCCCTGGGATTCTCCAGGCAAGAACACTGGAGTGGGTTGCCATTTCCTTCTCCAATGCATGAAAGTGAAAAGTGAAAGTGAAGTCGCTCAGTTGTGCCCGACTCTTAGCGACCCCATGGACTGCAGCCTACCAGGCTCCTCTGCCCATGGGATTTTCCAGGCAAGAGTACTGGAGTGGGGTGCCATTGCCTTCCTTTGTAATTTTATCAGCTGGGCAGATGTGTGTGGGTGCTACCACACTGAAGGTACAAGGTAGTTCCATTCCAAGGATCACTTAATAGCCACAACCTCCTCCTTCTCTTCCCCCTCCCCACTAATCAGTGCTGGCAACCCTTAATCTGCTGTTCAACTCTATAATTTTGTCATTTTGAGAATGATGTATAAAAGGAATCATACAGATGATCTAAAATGGAAAAGAATGTGAATTACTTTGCTGGACACCTGTAACTACCACCACATTATAAATCAACTGTAGTTCCAATAAAAAATTTTTTGAAAAGGAATCATATAGGTATAGCCTTTGAGAATTTTTCTCAATCAGTGTATCTCCCTTCAGATCCATCCAAGTTCTCATGTGTTGTTAAGCTGTCAATAGTTTGTTCCTGGGACTTCCCTGGTCATCCAGTGACTGTGATTCCAGGTTCCAGTGTAGAGGACCTGGGCTTGATCCCTAGTCAGGGAACTAGATCCCACATACTACAACTAAGAGTTCACATGTTGCAACTAAAGATCTTGCATGCTGCAAAGAAGACTGAAGATCCCATCTGCAGCTAAGACCTGGCAAAGCCAATTAGTGAATAAATAAATAAAAGTAAATAAATATTAAAAATGGTTTGTTTCTTCTTATTGCAGAGTAGTATTTCATGGTTTAGATGCACCACAACCTCTAGCCATTCACCCACTGAAGGACATTTCCATTGGTTCCTATTTGGGGACATTGTGTATAAAGCTGACCGTCTGTGTACAGGTTTTTGTGTGAATATCAGTTTCCATTTCTCTGGCACAAGTGCCCAAGAGTGTATTTGTCAGGCCACGTGCTAAATGCAGATTTAGTTTTGTGAGAAACGGCTTCACTCTTTCCCAGAGTGGCTGTGCCATCGCACATTTCCACCAGTGATGAGTGGTCCACACCCTTTCCAGCATGTAGTTAGCATTGATCTCTTTTCTTGGATCAGAGAGTCAGGAGAGTCTTACTTTGGTTTGAGAACAGTGCTGTGTTTGTGAACTTTGCAAGAAATGAGTCCCAGGCTTGGGCCATCTAGCTGATAACTCTGATCATTTTTGCTCTTCTGCTTTCTGATTGCCTCTCTTTTACTTTGAAATAACAATATATGCGATAAGTTGCAATAAATCAAAGCATCTCCAATGACTAACTTCCCTCAGGTTAAAAAAAATAAAGGGCTCTTCCCTAGTCTGTAAGGGTAAGTAAGTTACTCACAGTAGCCTGAATCAAAGCAAGAAGATGGATGGAACAGGGAGAAAAATGAAGGATGGGAGAATAGAGGAAAAGGATCAAAAGAATCTGTTATTATAGGACACAATGAATATGTAATAGTTGTGAAGTAGGTTAAATAGCTTCAGTACACACAGCAACAAAGAGAAATGTATTTGTAGTGATACTGGCCTGTGAGCTATTACTACTTTAAGGGGGCTTGGCTGATTATATAGACTTGATGAATTTGTTAGAGGAACACTGTGCTGTGCTTAGTCGCTCAGTTGTGTCCAACTCTTTGCAACTCCATGGTCAGTAGCCCGCCTCTGTCCATCAGGTTCTCCAAGCAAGAATACTAGGGTGGGTAGTCTATCCCTTCTGCAGGGGATCTTCCCCATCCAGGGATTGAACCCAGGTCTCCTGCATTGCAGGTGGATTCTTTACCATCTGAGCTATCAGGGAAGTCCTTAGAGTAAC
Organism: Cephalophus harveyi; assembly: GCA_006410635.1. NCBI lineage: Eukaryota > Metazoa > Chordata > Mammalia > Artiodactyla > Bovidae > Cephalophus > Cephalophus harveyi. The sequence goes on along the minus strand of SJYT01013240.1, from coordinate 196,743 downwards.
ACAATTTGGGTCAAAGGGGCAGGAAGGCCCATCAATTTAGATGTCATCCAGAAATAATACCATAGTTTTAGGAATGATGTAAAGAATACACAGGGCAATTAAACTGCTTGTCCGAAGTCACAACAGGGAGCTGACTGCGGACAAGGGCCAGAGACCCATACAGCCTGAGCCTGCAGTGTGCTTCCTACAAAACTGTGTGGGGTAATTCATTTAAAAAAAGATCCTTACCCTGATCCATGTCAGGTATGTTCATGCCCTAAGAGGCCTGCTTTCTTTGCTTTCCTTGGCACACCGCTGCTCTGAGTTGGAAGCGTCCAAGTTGTTCTATTTTGTCTTACATACCTATCGAACTCCAGAGAACAGGCCCGGAACAACCAAGTGACTTGTTGACAAAGATCCTGTTGTTCTCAAAGATGTTTGAAGGCTCAGAAGTAAAACCCAGAGCTTATTGTTAAAAAAAAAAAAAAAAATAGATTAGCTAGAGCAGGTTTTAAAATAGCAAGACTTAAAGTGATTCAATGTTAATTGAATACTGAGTAAGGAAGAGGTAGGGAGTTAATTGAATGAGTGAGCTTGGGGTTTTGGGTAATTTTTTTCTTGATGTGAAGGAAATTATAACAGAGTTGGATGCAGATCAGGGGAGAGAAAGAGAGGCAGCATGCTCTTTGGAAGCCGTAAATGAAAACCATTTACTTTGGTGGGAAACACATAAGGTTGTTGGACTACTGGCTTTTCCCTTATGCTTGTAAAATTTTCTTAAAAAAAAAAACACACCTTTTTTTTGGTTATAAAAGTTATATGTTATTTGAAGACAGTGTAGAAACTATGAAAAAGCAAAAAGAAGCAAAACAGCAAAAAGAACAAAATAAATATCATTTGTGATTTCGTCACTGCTAGCATTTGAGTTATATGCTTTTACTCTTTTATATGGGTATTATCATTTATATATTTATACATATATTAAATGTGTATAAATAAAGGTTTATATTTTTTAGGAACCTATCAAAATTTAATAGTGGTAAATGCCTTTCTGATATAATTTTAAATCACTGCCTCATATTCTATTGTATGAGTATATTTATACAATACACTTATATTGTATAAATATAATACTATATTGTATTGATATTTCCAATATTATTTCCCTCTTGTAAACAACACGGTCATGGGTGTTATAGCTTCATTTTTTGTAATTATCCACAATTGTTTCCTTAGGTTGAGTTTGGAATTCCAGTGTCAAATGAAATGTAAATTGTGGGACTTTTGATTCTTATTGCAAAATTATAAACCTGGAAATAAACTGATAAGTTGTCATTCCCAGCCCCAATTTATAAGTTTCCCCACATTCTTTTCCAAAATTGGTTCCATTATTTCTTTTTAAATTGTCAATTCAGTAAATGAAAAAATATATTTATATTTATACTTTTCATTTCTTTGATTACTAAGGACATTATACTTCAAAAACCCAAATATTTGGGTTCTGTGTTTGTAAATTATCTGAGCGTGTCCTTTGACTATACTTTTTTTCTAGTGAGGGACTCTTCTTTTTCTCATCAATTATTTTAAACTTTAAATTAAATTGAAAGTTTTCAATTAGAAAATAAAATAAAACAAACCAATTCCTTCCTGAAACAGATTGGTACAAATAAAGATGCCACTATCCCAACTGAAAAAAAAAAAAAAAAAGACAGTCAGGTTATAAACTGTTCCTAAAATAAGATGGAAAATTTTAACAAACTGTTTAAGCTATTTTCTTAAAAGACATTTCTCTTACTGCCAGAGATCTTGAACATACTTCTGGTCAGTCATCCAGACGCAGTTTTTCATATAATTGATGAACTCGGGTTCCACTTTGGGAAGAGAACACCTTTTTCTATGCTTGCTTGCATTCTGCTTAATGTGTTCTATAGAATCAGCTCCTTCTGGTGTTTTAGGAGTTTTCCTATGTTTTTGAGATTCTTGACCTTTTCATCTTGGTGTCAATAGTTTTGAGTCTTGTCATTCTAGTTTGATTTTTATGCATTTTAGATGTGGGTTTAATCCCTGGGTCAGGAAGATCACCTAGAGGAGAGAATGGCAACCCACTCCAGTATTCTAGCCTGGAGAATCACATGGGCTGAAGAGCCTTGCAGACTGCAGTCCATAGGGTTGCACAAAGTTGGACATAACTGAAGTGACTGTCAATAAAGAACAGAAATGGTCTGGACCTAACAGAAGCAGAAGATATTAAGAAGAAGTGGCAAGAATACACAGAAGAACTGTGCAAAAAAGATCTTCATGACCCAGATAATCATGATGGTGTGATCAGTTACTTAGAGACAGACATCCTGGAATGTGAAGTCAGGTGGGCCTTAGGAAGCATCACTACGAACAAAGCTAGTGGAGGTGATGGGATTCTAATCCTAAAAGATGATGCTATGAAAATGCTGCACTCAATATGCCAGCAAATTTGGAAAACTCAACAGTGGCCACAGGACTGGAAAAGGTCAGTTTTCATTCCAATCCCAAAGAAAGGCAATGCCAAAGAATGCTCAAACTACCACACAATTGCACTCATCTCATGCACTAGTAAAGTAATGCTCAAAATTCTCCAAGCCAGGCTTCAGCAATAGGTGAACCATGAACTTCCAGATATTCAAGCTGGATTTAGAGAAGGCAGAGGAATCAGAGATCAAATTGCCAACATCTGCTGGATCATCAAAAAAGGAAGAGAGTTCCAGAAAAACATCTATTTCTGCTTTGTTGACAATGCCAACCTTTGACTGTGTGGATCACAATAAACTGTAGAAGATTCTGAAAGAGATGGGAAAACCAGACCACCTGACCTGCCTCTTGAGAAACCTCTATGCAGGTCAGCAAGCAACAGTTAGAACTGGACATGGAACAAGAGACTGGTTCCAAATCGGGAAAGGAGTAGGTCAAGGCTGTATGTTGTCACTCTGCTTATTTAACTTATATGCAGAGTACATCATGAGAAATGCTGGGCTGGATGAAGCACAAGCTGGAATCAAGATTGCTGGGAGAAATATCAATAACCTCAGATATGCAGATGACACCACCCTTATGGCAGAAAGTGAAGAACTAAAGAGCCTCTTGATGAAAGTGAAAGAGGAGAGTGAAAAAGTTGGCTTAAAGCTCAACATTCAGAAAACGAAGATCATGGCATCTGGTCCCATCCCTTCATGGGAAATAGATGGGGAAACAGTGGAAACAGTGGCTGACTTTATTTTTCTGGGCTCCAAAATCACTGCAGATGGTTACTGCAGCCATGTAGTTAAAAGACATATACTCTTTGGAAGGAAAGTTATGACCAACCTAGATAGCCAGACACGACTGAGCAACTGAACTGAACTGAACAGAGACAGCATATTAAAAAGCAGAGACATTACTTTGTTCACAAAGATCCATCTAGTCAAGGCTCTGGTTTTTCCAGTAGTCATGTATGGATGTGAGAGTTGGACTATAAAGAAAGCTGAGCACAGAAGAATTGATGCTTTTGAACTGTGGTGTTTGAGAAGACTCTTGAGAGTCCCTTGGACTGCAATGAGATCTAACCAGTCCATTGTAAAGGAAATCAGTCCTGGGTGTTCATTGGAAGGACTGATGTTGAAGCTGAAACTCCAATACTTTGGCCACTTGATGCAAAGAGCTGACTCATTTGAAAAGATCCTGATGCTGGGAAAGATTGAGGGCAGGAGGAGAAGGGGATGACAGAGGATGAGGTGGCTGGATGGCATCACTGACTCAATGGACATGAGTTTGGGTAAACTCTGGGAATTGGTGATAGACAAGGAGGCCTGGCGTGCTGTGGTCCATGGGGTCATAAAGAGTCGGACACGACTGAGTGACTGAACTGAACTGAACTGAAGTGACTTAGCACACACACACATCTCATATGGATTTCTTTACTGGAACTTTTTCTGCAGTTTCCTCATTATCTTCATCATCATCATCACCTTCACAGCAAGTTTGACTTTTTTTGGTGGAAGTTTGCCACCACTTTCAGGAGCAGATCACTTTCCAGACATACTTAGGAGTTTCACCTTCTCCTCTTCATCTTCTGATTCTTCATCTTCCTTCACACCAACCAAGTACTGTCCACTAATATGCATGGGCCCTGAACCATCCCTCAACTCTAAGCCACAAGTGGTGCTATTTCAAAACTCCCAAGGGAAACTGTTGGCTATATAGATATTTTCAAAGTTGCCAACTTTCACTGTTTGCAGAATTCATTGCCACTGTTTTAATAATGTGCAATTTATCTTTTGTATCAGTTATTCTTAAAGATAACTGTAGGTCATCTTCCATTATTGTTGTTGAGTTGCTCAGTCATGTCCAACTCTTTGTGACCCCGTGGACTGCAGCATGCCAGGCTTCCCTGTCTTTCACCATCTCCTGTAATTTGCACAAACTAATGTCCATTGAGTCGGTGAAGCCATCCAACCATCTGATCTTCTGTTGAACACTTCACCTCCTGCTGTCAATCTTTCCCAGCATTAGGGTCTTTTCTAATGAGTCGGCTCTTTGCCTCAGGTGACCAGCTTCAGCTTCAGCATCAGTCTTTCCAATGAATATTAAGGATTGATTTCCTTTAGGATTGACTGGTTTGATTTATTTGCAGTCCAAGGGACTCTCAAGAGTCTTCTCCAATACCACAGTTTAAAAGCCTTCAGTTCTTCAGTGCTCAGCCTTCTTCCATTATAACCCACTTTAAGATCACAACTTTTGGTCAGTTCTGGGCCTCAAGGACTCATGTTCATTTCAACCAAACTGTCCTTGGGGTACTGACTAATACTTGGTAGGAGGGAAAGTGGGTGGAGATACAGTCACAGAGGAGGGAATCACACAGGGGTTCTTCCTGATTTTTAACTGCTTTGTGTACATTAAGTGTGGGGCTTCCCTTGTAGTTCAGTTGGTAAAGAGTCTGCCTGTAGTGCAGGAGACCCAGGTTCAATTCCAGGGTTGGGAAGATCCCCTGAAGAAGGATATGGCAACCCACTCCAGTATTCTTGCCTGGAGAATCCTATGGACAGAGAAGCCTAGCAGGCTACAGTCTATGGGGTCTCAAGAGTTGGGCATGACTTAGAGACTAAACCACCACCACATTAAGTTTACTCATTCTTTATCTGTTTTCTTTGTTGCCAAAATTTTTTTCACTGTTCTTTTTAGGCTTTCAATTTTGTTGATGTACTTTTCTATGTTAGTAATCTTTGTTGCTGTTACATTTCCCCCCCTTTAATTTGTTTGATTGCTGTTAGCTTTTAGGCAGTCAAAGCTATTATGGTTGTAATTTCTGTCATTGGTATCATACTTAGAAAGACTACCTCCCTCCTGAGATAATACAATACTTGTTTACATTTCCTTCTAGTCCTTTATCATTTCATTTTACATTTGCAGTGTATTTTGGTAAAAGGTCTTATTTCAGGAAACAACTTCAGAATATTACATTCTAACTTAAATGTGTATATAGCCCACAAGGATGATTACTAACCAACACTGATATATTTCTGTCATAAATGACTCATTTGAAAAGACCCTGATGCTGGGAAAGAATGAAGGCAGGAGGAGAAGGGGATGACAGAGGATAAGATGGTTTGATTGCACCACTGACTCAATGGACATGAATCTGAATAAACTCCAGGAGTTGGTGATGGACAGGGAGGCCTGGTGTGCTGCAGTCTATGGGGTCTCAAAGAGTCGGACAAGACTGAGTGACTGAACTGACTGACTTGTATACGGTATGTCTATACCTGCTAAATACTGTTACCCACACCTGGGCCCAGAGCCCTGCTGTGAGCATCACTTTTTCATTGCCTGAAAGTCGGGATAGACCTTGGGTTTCACATATAAGTAAGAGGGTCATCACCATAATGTTACTTGGCAAACTCAAATTCTTTTTTTTTTTTTTGCTTCTCAAACACCTAAAATTAGGATCATGTGTTTTCCTTAAGATCTATGAGAATAGTTGATATACTTCAGTCATTGGTCAGGGTGCATGTTTTGTGAGTAAAGCTCTCCTGGGGGATGGTGAAGAGGAGGGAGTAGCCGGCCCTCTGGGGACTTCATGCTTCAGCACCTGTACCAAGGCACTCCCAGCTGGGAGGATCTCAGCGCCCCAGACACCTCTCAGCACAAACAGCATCATTCCATGCTGCGCATTTCTGAATGCCTCCAGCTGTAAAACAGATTACTTTCTATGCTAGAATTAAGGTTTGTCTTTTCCTTCTCTTTCTTTTGCAAAGCTTCAAATGCGAGAACAAATGCCAGTTGTTGGATCAGAGGACTCTTCCTACAGTACAAAAATGCATGCCCTACCCCGGATTTGCAAATATGTAGAAGATGGCACATCTTATTATTTTTGTTTTTGAGGTTCCTAAACTCATGTCTTCTAAAATGTGGGTTGGCAGTAGAGTTTTGTAGGTAGGGGACCCAGGAGAGGTGAAATGAGTGGGCAGAGAGACATGAGGAATTCCACACATTTGGGAAATAGTTCCATTAATATTTTGTATTTGTGTTTTAAATTTTGGGAGTGACTCATAGGCACTTAGCACAAAAAGTGATGAAATTAATCTTGCCAGTAATGAGGTTGCTTGGCCTTTCTGTTAGCAGACACTGAGCTCATGGGCTGTAGGATGTTTAATTGGCTGCCTAGTGGTTTGTAAAAGCAATGTGGGTTGAGTTTCACTTTAACAAGTGTTATAGTACATCAACCTTGTCATATTTTCTCCAGATGTTATTAAAGTTAGGTAGTGATACACTGAATTGTCTGTTTTCCTTATTTAGGCAAAACAGACGTTCAGGACTCACTACTCAGACACAGTAAATTAGGGGCAGGTATATTGAGTGAGCAGAGAAGGCAATGGCAACCCACTCCAGTGTTCTTGCCTGGAGAATCCCAGGGATGGGGGCGCCTGATGGGCTGCTGTCTATGGGATCGCACAGAGTCGGACATGACTGAAGTGACTTAGCAGCAGCAGCAGCAGCAGCATATTGAGTGAGGGCTTCCCAGCTGGCGCTAGTGGTAAAGAATCCACCTGCAATGCAGGAGACCCGGTTTGACCCCTGGATCAGGAAGATTCCCTGAAGGAGGGCATGGCAACTCACTCCAGTATTCTTGCCCTGAGAATTCCATGGACAGAGGAGCTTGGTATGCCTCTGCCCTAGGGTTGCAAAGAGTTGGACATGACTGAAGCAAATTAGCACATGTTGAGTGAAATGAATACTTTGTGTGGTCTAGAAGAATAAATGTTGTAACCATTGTCATGCTCTGGGTATATTTAAAAACAAGAAGTACTATTTTTAATACAGTTTGATGTTCTTCAAATGCCTAGTTGGAGCTCAAGGGTTATAAAATCAGACTCTTGAGCAGTGAGTTGTTAAAGTGCTAGAGACTGAATTGTGTTCCCACTGGTAATTCATGGGGCTTCCCAGGTGGTGCTAGTGGTGAAGAACCCACCTACCAACGCAGGAGGCAAAAGATGAGGCTTCAGTCCCTGAGTTAGGAAGATCCCCTGGAGGAGGGCAGGGAAACCCACTCTAGTATTCCTGCCTGGAGAATCCCCATGGACAGATGATCCTGGGGGGCTACAGTCCATAGGGTCATACAGAGTCAAACATGACTGAAGTGACTTAGCATGCACATCCGCACTAATTCATATGCTCGATACAATGTGATTGTATTTGGAAATACGGCTTTTAACAGGTAACTAATGTTAAGTGAGGTTGAGTCCTTACCTGATAGAACTGTTTGTATTATAAAAATTGGGAAGATCTCTCTCTCTTTCTCTATTTCTCTCTTCCCACATGCACACACAGAGGCAAGGCCGTAGGAGAAGGCAACCGACTGCGACCAAGGTAGAGAACTCTCACTGGATATCAACCCTGTTGGCACCTTGATCTTGGAATTCTAGCTTCCATAACTGTGAGCAAATAAATTTCTACTGTTTAAGCCACCCCGTTTATATTTTGTTATGGTCGAATAAGCAGACAGAAAGGAGATGGCATGTTAAATATAGCTCCAGAGGGGATCTTCAGAGGCTGAAGGCTGAGAGTAAAAGAGTGCTTCTTTGTGAATGACCTTTAACAACCATACAGGGTGAACTAGCAGGATCTGTTGGAAACGTGAGACTGGGTTTACCTCTGAGCATTGCCCCATTTGGGTCTCAGACTTCCTCACCTGTGAAAAGAGGTGATGAGATTAGCTTTTCTTTAAGTTCAACCCACTCCAGTATTCTTGCTTGGAGGATCCGATGGACAGAGGAGCCTGGTGGGCTACAGTCCATGCAGTAGCAGGAGTCAGACATGACTTAACATCTAGACCACCACCATGAGTCACTGCGTTGTTGATGGTGAGGATTTGGGGCTGGTTCCAGGAATACTGGGGGCTGCCTCACATAGGGTGCATGTCACAACTGCAGGTGCCACATCCTCTCCTGGGACTGGTGACCTCAAACACAGATACAAACACAAGATGCCCTGACCTCCTGCTCAAAGAAGGTCAGTATGTCTCTCCCTGTCACACTTACTTTTGTGTGAAAGATCCTGAAAGTTGTATGATAAGCGGCTAGTGCCTGTGAGTATAACTTGTAATTTACTTCTGGGGGTAAATTGTTCCCCAGGACACCATTGAATTGGGTCCAGGGAAGAGAGTTTCATGAGGGGCTTGAGGAAATGCCATGTGAAAGAGGGGGAAGCCAACAGAGAAAGTCTGGAGTTTCAGGAAAGCTGGCTGGTACTCAGGGTGTGGCCCTTGGGAGAATTACCTTCTTTCATTAGGAGTGAAAGAATACATAATGTGATGGTTTCGAAATACAGTGAAGAGAGTATAGAGTTTGGGGACTGAGAAGTCCACAGAAATGAACTAATGTGTATATACGCTTTGCAATGCATAAATGGGGTGCATATATATAACCTCATTGATTCTTGGCACATTTCTGCATGGGTTCAGTCTTTACCAATTGAGTACCTTGTTCTAGTTGCCAAAGTAAAATATGTGATTCAGAGAGGCTGAAATGACCACCTATGTCACCAAGTTGACATAGTGCAGATTGGAGGCTTAAATCTGTGGTTTCTGACCCCCAAGTTGGGCTCTTGAAAGGGATAGAGTAAAATGGAGCTCAGCATCTTTGGGTGAAGGTGGAGAAAAATGTTACTCACCCTGTTTTTCTCCAGTCCATCCTAATCATCCTTATAGGGTAACTAGACAAAGATCCTTTTCCAGATTCTAGGCTGAAAAGACATCCTTATCTCAGGAACACATATTTTTTCTCTCACTCTCACAAAATATAGTCTCTCTCCACTCCTTACTTCCTTTGGTTGAGTCACATTATTTAGATGTGAAGGTGGGAAGAAATAAATTCTTGTGACCCAATGACTGAGAGGACCATTAAGAAAGAATAACTTCCTTTGAGGAAAGACTGGATGTTTTCAAACTGAGACTCTCTAGCTCAAGACACCTTCCCTGTTGGTTTGTTTCCTTCAGTGTGAGAATCTCATATTGAGAGACAATCAGGGAGGCTGCCACAGTTGCTCTGATGAAGGACAGTGGTATCTGGAACTGGGAATTGAGATGATGATTGTGGTTGGACATTTAGGCTTTGATGACTTGAATATGGACATGAAAGGAGGAATAGTGTCAAGAATAGCTCCTAGGTTTCTGGTCTATATGTTCAGGAGGATATAAATATTATTCACTGTGAAAAAGATAATGGAAAGGCGGCCCAGTGAGAGGGCCGCCTTTCATGAGTTCAGTCCCTATCTTTATGTTAGTGATCAGCTGCAAAGAACAGAAAGTTCTTCTGGAATGGTCAGGAGTGTGTGTGGTTTGCAGAACAGAGTCTACAGTAACACACTCTAGGACTTAAAAAGTAGCTCAACAGTTCAGGGATAGTGAGGCTCTTTGTTGTCTACCTCCTGTGATGTGTAGCCCTTTACCCCTTTGCTTATCTCCTCATGGTTCAAGATGGCTGCTGTGACCCTGCCCTTGTACCTGCTTTACAAGTAGAAACTTGGCAGAAGGGCCAAGAGGTGGAGGGCTCTATCCTAGCAAAGATTTTCCCTTTTACTTGGGAAGGATTCTCTTCCCCAGGAACTTTTCTGACATCACATTGGCCTGATCTAAGTTTCATGACCTCCCTTAGCTAAATGGAGGCTTAGAAATGCAGTATTTTACCTTTCTATCCTGTACAGGTAGAGAAAGGCCAAGGAGAGGGATGTGTGAATAACTTTTAAGACTTGCATATGTGGTATGAAGTTTGGGTGCTTTGTGTCATCCAAGTAGAGATTTCAAGAAAAGAGGAGATATATTGGCCCAGAGCTATTCTTCTCCTTTCCCCTCCTAAGGGGAAACACGTGATTTGGTGACAATTTTAGATATGTGCCCCATCTCCTCAAAATAAAAGGAAAGCAGAAAAACTCTGCAAGAAATTAGATCAACCAAAAGGATGATTCCTTAATATTAACTACTATTACTGGAAATAGGTGGCTAAAAGGACTTTAAAATAAGGGCCCAATAATTCTGTGTGTGTCATATTTGAAAATGGCATCTTGCATCAACCCAGCCAGTCTCTTTGATGGTGCACGAATCTGTAGCATTAGCTTTTAATAACCTGGTCACTCTGGGCCACATTATAAGCTTTAATGCACCAATTATAATGACAGTAATAACCTTCCTGCTTCATGGGATGAATCTCATTTTACCCCATATATTTTCTCCTTGAGAAGAGATGATGAGATAAAAGCTAATGTCATCTCATAGGGGATTGTCACTGAGGAGGTGACAGTCGAGCAGAGGCCTGAAGGAGGTGAGGGAGGAATCTGCAGGGGAAGGAATTCAGGCCGAAGCGGAAGCAGGCCTGAGGACCCAAGCTGGGTTAAAAAGTTTGTTACCACATAGAGACGGTTCTGGAGGAGTCTCCCAGGAGAGAAATGGAATATTAACATCAGTCTTCTTCATTTGAAACATTTAAAGTGAACTATGAAAATGATACATCGGAAAAGTATGATATGGGATTTCCTATTTCCACTGCTACTTTGAGCCCCTTTTCTTGCAAGCCATCCTTCCTTGTTGATTTGGTTTCTAGAACTGCATCTGCATCAGCCAGGATACATGGGGGTGTCAGCAACAGAAATCTTGACTAACTTTTATCTTACATAAATGAAGTCTGGAGGTAGGAAGTTTTGGGGTTGGTTTAGCAATATAACAACTTTTCTCTCATGGGGATAAGATGACTACAATAACTCCAAGCATCCCCCAAAGGTGCCCCAAATAGGAAGAAAGGTGAAGGCCAAAAGTGAAGCTCTCCCTCTTTCAAGTTCTCTGTTTACTTACAGGACAAAGATCTCCTCAGTGAAGTCCTGCTTATGCCTCATGGACTGGTATTCAGTCAACTGCCCTTCCCTGAAGACTGTCAGCAAATGCTAATAGAACAGTCCCATTGACTTGCAGGGAGCTTGGCTCATCCTCAGAGGCTGAGGGAGGGGTTTAGCTACTCTGAGCTTGTTGTGGCCAAACCAAATTGATTTGTATTGACTATGGAGGGAGGAATAATTGCTGAGGAGAATATAACCAGCAGTGTCTGTCACACCAGCACAACCACGAATCCTCTCAAGTTTGGTCATAGAACAGATGAGTACTTTCTTTTTTTCCCTGTCCAGATGTGGCTCCTCACTGATGCATTTCCTGACAAACCTAGAGGGTGGACTCACCTTGTCCTAAGTTGGATTACCTCTGAAGCTGACCTGAGGCAAAGATTCAAGTGCAAAGAGCTTCTTTAGGAATTCCAATGAACTCCTAACTTCTTTAGGAGTTCCAATGCATGGAACATTGACAAGAATGAGGAAAGTGATACAGGGATGGGAAGGCAGTCAGTCAAGGATGAATTGGTACACTAGTTACCAAGGTGAGCAACTGGAGCTTAATCTTGGGGAAATTGGGAAATAGAAGAAAGTGCATGTCTCAGAATGATTCCACTTAGAGGTGAGGAAGCTGAGGTATTTATCCTCCAACTCTCACTGGTCATTGGTGAGGGTTGCTTTGGAGATGTGCTGATTTTCCAGCACTCCTGGCCTGCACACTGCTATGGCTCTGGAAAAAGCTCTCAAGTCCAGAGATGCAGATAATTGGTAGTGGAGGTCATCCAAAGCACAAAGAGATGGTAGGATCTAAGGGACATGAGAGGGGGAGCCACAGCATTTGGCACAAACCCTGCCTCTAAAGATGAGGAGCCCCTTCCTTAACGTGCACTCAAGTGCTTTGGTGGAGTGATTCTAACTTGTATCTCTAACTTTATCTGTGGCCACCAGATATGAGTATGCTCCTCAAAGTAAGGATGGAAGAGGCATAGAATTTTGTGGATGCAGCAATCCTGCAGGACACTGAGTATAACTACTCTCTCTTGTGCATTTTGTTGGTGTCCTGTTGAGATAAGAGTGACTTCATACATATCACAACATTTGGGCCAGTAGTTCTTATCATGACTAGCTTATATGTTGATACAACTTTTCCAGTAATACCAGTAAGTCAAGGGATAAAGTCCTTAAGGAGCACAAGTTGTGTAATGTGGAGTAAACCTATACCACACCAAGGAAATGGAGATCGGGTGGATACATATTTTGATTATGGTAGCGGCTCAGGTGGTAATCTGCCTGCAGTGCAGGAAACCCAGGTTTGATCCCTGGGTTCGAAAGATCCCCTGGAGAAGGGAATGACTACCCACTCCAGTATTCTTGCCTAGAGAATCCCATGGACAGAGGAAACTGGGAGGCTACAGTCCATGGGTTCGCAAAGAGTCGAACATGACTGAGCAAAGAACGTTTTCACTTTCTTTCAGTCAGCCCAGTGAAAAAATTCAGTATTGCAAATTTCAGAACATAATCACATTTTACATCTAGAGAGTTCCTTGTGTCTCCTTTGAATACAAATGAGAAGAAACATAACAATTTCTAAGGTCTATATGGAACATAAGCTGTTTTATAAATGTGGAATAATCCATTGAGGATATAAGTAATGTTGAAGAGGAAACCTTGCTTTTGATGTAATTTAGTCAAACGGATTATTTTTTTTCCTCCTGCCCCACCCCCACCTTTCCTGGTTCATTTTTGCCAAAGTGAGTTTCCATATGTTTCATCTAAATGAGTCACATTCAGAGAAATCATTCAAATTATCTGTGGGCACAGATACTTTTCTTTCATTTGTGGCCTGAAGGTGGGTGGTTATAGGGAGTGGGAAATGATGGTGGGCTTTTCTCCAAACCCCAAATCTTTGGCTTGCTGTGGTTCTCTGAGCTCTCTGCAGCTCTAGGTTTATTCTCTACCAGAGGGAAATAGCCATAGTAAATTGCAAAGATTATTCAATTTCAGTCCACTTTAAGGGCCCTTAAAGGGAGACTGTACTCATGACTTCTCAAGGGATAGGCGATGCATCTTGCCACGAATAAAGTGCTGGTTGAGAGGTTTTAAATCACATTTTAGCTTGGAAGACTAATATTGGAGGCAGTCTTCTTCCTAAAAAGTAATACCATCTGTGTCACTGACTGTACAGAGCACAGAGAGTTGGGGGTGGGGGAGAGACCAGAGCTAACTTGTTTAAAAAATGATAGAACCATTCCATGACTGCCTTTTAAGAGACATAAACGCCTTACCCAGATTCATAAAGACTGTCATTGCATTTTACACTTAGTGTCAGGGATGCAATTGCTTTCTGTGTCTCCCTAAGTCACCTTTTATCAGTCAACCTGAAATATATACACATCTGAATCCAAATGAATCACTGCATTTGATATATGCTTGAAAAAGAAATTTCTGTTGACTGTATTTAGTTAAAGCTTTGTTTGATTTTCACTTTTCTCATCAAAGTTCATCTTTATTGAGTGACCATTTATGGAGCACTCACATCTGAATGGCCTAGATAGGGAATTATTCTTGACTCTCCCTACCGCTCGACGTGGTTTCTGTTTTCAAATGAATGGGTACACTGAATATTTTGTAGATTTCATTGCTCTTTGGATTCTATAATCTTCATGGTCTCTTGGAAAGGACTCAACTCAGTTCCACACACCCTTGCTGAGCACAGACTGTCCCTGATGTTGGGGTAAGAAACCAGCCAGCCTGTCTGGAATCCTGCAGAGCTGCCAGCCTCTCATAGAGACCACCCACAGCAGGATCCCCACAGACATTTGGTTCTGTCCCAGGAACAACAGGGAAGGAGCAGGTAAAGAAGGAAGGGAAAAAAGAAGAAATGAAGAAAAGAGGGAAGGTAGGAAGGAAGGAAGGAATCAGGGCTCTAAAAATTTCATATTGTTCTAAGCAGAAAGCATCATGTGTGTGATAGGAATGTAGTTGAGGAGGAGGCAAACATCTTGTCTTTCCCGTTTGCATCTGTGAGCATTACTCTGCTGGACAACATTCCATGTTGTGGACAGCATGACACACTCTGACTCCTTCAATTTCAGCTCTAAATGTTTTTGAGATCAGTGAATCTAAAAAACTTCCATGCAGATAAGGTGGCTCATGTCCAACCCTAGCTGTTCCCTTTCTTGCTGCCACAGCCACCTTGGCTTGGGGGTTGGGGAGAAATCTGTGTCTCTCTGCCTTCCTTCTTGCTCACTTCTCTCACTGCTGGACAGGATTCCCACAACAACCACCTGGCTAGCCCTGTCAGGCTGACTTATCTCAGAGGCTAAGGTTTCCCTGGTAGCTTAGAAGGTAAAGAGTCTGCCTGCAATGCAGGTTTGATCCTTGGGTCAGGAAGATTCCCCTGGAGAAAGGAAGGGCTACCCACTCCAGTATTCTTGCCTGGAGAATCCTATGGACAGAGGAGCCTGGCAGGCTACAGTCCATGGGGTCGCAAGAGTCAGACATGAGTGAGCAAATAACACTTTTACTTTCAAGGTATGTGGAAGTTGACTGTGACTTGTGCACACAACAGAGTCTGGAATTAAGTTAGGATTAATGTGCCTTTTAGATTGCCCTTATTAATTTTTTAATGTAGTTATTATTTAGACCCTGCCTATTTATAAAGCGTCTTTGAGATGAGTGACAATAAAAGAAAGAAAAGTAATTAGACTCGTAAAATAAGGAATGAAAACTTAAATATGAAATGATAAACCCAGGCTAAAATAGCTACTATTATTATAAAACTCACTTTAGTAATGAGTTTTTCAGTTCAGTTCAGTTCAGTTTAACTTTTCTTCCAAGGAGTAAGCATCTTTTAATTTCATGGCTGCAATCACCATCTGCAGTAGGCAATCAAAAATGTAAAATGAAGTAAGGACTAAACTTTAATCATCTGATGATAAAAAGGATACATATTCATTCACCAGGAGGTGGGTTTCCTCCCTAGAACACTAACTCTTAACTGAAATTTACTACATGGATCCTTGAATACAGGCAGAGACTAACAAACATTTTTAATGGTGATATCTTTCAAGTTGTAGAAAATTTTTAAACTTGTCTGTCCCTCATAGAGTGAAGAAAGTTGATTGGCTCCCATAGGAGAAGGGAGTTCTTTTTTTAGTTTTTTAGTTTTATTAATACTTCTTCTGAGCTGTATCTCACTCATGCCAGAAACATGGACATGAGCTTGTTGGTAGGAAGAACGATGGATGGTCCACTTTGTCTTGTGCCAAGGCAGTTCACATGCCAGGCTCCTAAAGAGCTTATAAGACGGTTTCCTTGCAAGAGTACCTTGTCATGGTTACATAGTTACTTGGTTACACAGTAAAGCCTTCATTAAGAACTCTTTTATGTTTCCCAAAGGAATTCTCCTATATTTATTCCTTTTAATTTTTTTCTCTTTATTGATATAAAATTGACAGATAGCATTGTGTGAGTTTAAGGTATAGAACTTGATGATTTGATACACTTATATATTGGGCAATGATTACGACAATAAAGTTAGTTGGCACCTCCATCTGGGCTTCCCTGGTGGAATAGTTATAAAGGATCCCCTGCCAATGTGAGAGTTGCAAGAGACGTGGATTTGATTCGTGGCTTGGGAAGAACCCCTAGAGCCAGGCCATGGCAACTCACTCCAGTATTCTTGCCTGGAAAATTCCATGGACAGAGGAACCTGGCAGGCTACAGTCCAAGGGGTCACAAGAGTCAGACACAACAGATCACACACACAAAGTCCATAATACCTCCATCACCCAACATAATTTTTTTTTTTTTGGTGGTGAGAACATGTAAGATCTACTCTCTTAGAAACTTTCAAGTATATAAGAAGTATTGTTAACTAGAGTCACCGTGCTGAACCTATTTGTCTTATAACTGGAAGTTTGTACCCTTTGACTGTTATCTTCCCATTTCCCGCCCACCTCCCCCTAGTCCTCGGCAACCACCACTCTACTATCTGTTCCTATGAGTTTGGCATCTTTATATTTCATATGTAAATGAAATCATACAGTATTTGTCTTTCTCTGTTGGACTTTATTTCACTGAGCATAATGCCCTCAAGTCCATTCATGTAGTCACAAATGGCAAGATTTTCTTCTTTTTATGGCTGAATGATATTCTTTTGAACATACACACCACAGTGTCTTTATTCCTCTATTGAAGGTCACTTAAGTTGTTTCCATATCTTGGCTATCATAACCCTGCAATGAAAATGGGAGTGGGGATATTTCTTGGAGGTAGTAATTTCAATTAGAGATTCTTGAAATTGCCTCTCCTGGCTCATCCTCAAGATGCTTGGAATAAGAACTGGTGGACCTTTAGTGCTTAGGTCTGTTCCTAAAATTCTCTGATTATTTTCAGGGAAAACTCCAGGCCTGCCTAACATCTTTTGCATCCTGCTAAGAGCATGGCACTCTGTAGCCCGAGGGGTCACTTCTGATATCTGCTGATACCAAGTGCTGGTTTCAAATCGCGCAGGAGATGAGAACCGAGCTTTCAGACCAACCCTCAGAATTAGGTATCATTTCATTTCAGCAGTCAGTGCCACAACTAATTTTGGTGATCCTTAGTATTTGACAAAAATGTTCATCATGAATATTTAGAGGATTTAACTTTGAAAGTTCTGCCTAGTGCAATGACATCACAAATGAATAATACTGCATGTCCCAACTTCAAAGGCTGACAAATAGTTTGATGAAAGCAGCAAATCGAGTCTGGCTCAGAGCCACTTATGCAGCAGACGTAGATCCCAGATGTCAAATGTTAACTATCATTTAAGAACAGTAGCGCACTCAAGCAACAGAACATTTTCCTGGGGTCGGCGATACTGTCCCAGTCAGGAGAGAACCCAAGAAGGAAATGATATGGGGGATAAAAGCACGTGAAAAACATTTAATAACCCTCAGAGCATATGGAAATTAATGATATTCAAAGCTTGCCGAATACCAAGATTTTTCAGCTTAAAATAATCTTCCTGCTGATGCTCAGTTCCTGGAGGGCTCCCAAAACGCCACAGAGAAAATTAGATGCAAGCAAAAAAAAGCAAATCTTTGAGATTCAGGGAAGGGTTAGAAATAAAGTAGAATTATTTTTGACTAGTTGAAGAGACAGTGACACAAATACAACACCAGATTGAGACTTGGGTCCACGCCCCAGTTTTCTCCATACCCACTCTAATTGGTCTTGGACAAGATTCTTGTTCCTAGTTTATTTGTAAGGTGTTTTATTTTAATGTTTTAGATCTTTTATATCTTTAAAACCATATAATCTATGCATATGACAAAGACCTGATAGCCTGAGGGACTTCTATCTATACTAAATCTGTATTGAAGTAATAAACTTTCCCCCCTGACCACCCAGTGCCTGGAAATCTGATGAGATTTCATAGCAGAAGGAAGGGCAGCTCCTCTTTGGAGCTCAACTGCCACTACATCAGGCTGCCCCATGAACAGAACATGGTGTGGGGAAATGACCAGTGGAGAAAACGGAGCGCTAATCTCCTGGAAGCTGTATGTAACCACTTTATCCATTCATTCTCACCTATTGCTGCTTGAAATGGGGATTAAATTGACTAATAGGGTCTGGCAACCCTAAATCCCAGGAGTGAAGTTTCTCCAATGACAGAGTTCTCTAGCTTAAAGGAAAAAAAAATAAAAAGGCACTCCCCAGGGCCAGGTGAATGCACTCAACGGTGACATATCTGAATCTCTTATACTCATTGACTATAATTGAATCGGAGCTTCAGAATCCTTGAACTCTGTCTTCCATTTAACCCTAGGACCTTACTGGCAAACAAGATGGCTTCTAGAGAGTGGACCAAACCAGAAAGCTTTTAACTGACTCTGGATTCAAGAACGACAGACTTTCAAAGAGCTTTGAGGCCTGTGAGAATCATGGAAGTGTTGGGAGGTCACCAGCAGATTTCTGAATTATTAACACATGTTTAACAATTAAAGAACAACATAGTGACAGGCTATCAAGGCAATTAATTATTTAGTTGTACAAAGTAAAGAGTGGAAAAAGAGATTAAGTATAGTGGATAGAACTCTTAGGCTGTGAAGACAGACATGTCTGAAATGCTTGTCATAAAACTTTACTTATTTGAAATCAAATCAAATCTGATTCCAACCCTGACCCCCTCATTCCACAGGGCTGGTGCAAGTTTAATCTCAGGTGAGATTATTAGCATCAGTTCAGTTCAGTCGTTCAGTCGTGTCTGACTCTTTGCGACCCCATGAATCGCAGCACGCCAGGCCTCCTGTCCATCACCATCTCCAGGTGTTCACTCAGACTCACGTTCATCGAGTCTGTGATGCCATCCAGCCATCTCATCCTCTGTCGTTCCCTTCTCCTCCTGCCCCCAATCTTTCCCAGCATCAGAGTCCCCATCTATTTCCAGGGTCATGTATGAGTTCTTATTGAGAAAGGGAGCTGAGGATCAGAGTCCAAGACTACATAGGGGTCTGACACTTCCAGGAGCTCTGGAATTCTGAGCTATGCTGGAGGAAAGGAAAAATCTTGCTTAAGGCTTGAATTTAGGTGCACCCCCCACTTCATTTCCTCTCAAAGGAAATAAGGGAGCCAGCTGTGAATGGAAACCCAGCAGCCCTTCAGCCAATGTAGGGCCATCTTAGTTCTTCTCTTCTGCACTTGCTCCCTGCAGAAGTTTTAAGTTCTCTCTCAATTTCTTTAGGAATACCTGCTACCATCCCCTCTGAACTGCCTACCCCAATCTCTTTAAAAACTCAGACTTTCATAAGAGAATGAAAGAGACATTGTCTTCTAGAAGCTTTGTTGTTTGTTTTGCCTAGCAAAACAACTTTCTCTAGATTCAGGAAGCACAAAAGCCCAGCTACCTGCATGGAATTGGAGGTGGAGATGAGGGTGAGGGAAAAGAGACTGTAAGGACAAGACCAAATTAGCACATCAACAAGCTATCCCAGACCCTCCCACTCTACCCCCACCCTCTGCCCCAATAAATATTGGGATTCCTTTAGCTCAGATGTCCAGGGCTCTTTCATAAGCAACTCTCCCACACAAAGCTAGGGGTGTGATACTTACCAAGACTTTTCAAAGGCTGAGTGTGTGAGCCCAGGTTCAAGGCAGCATTTTGCCTCTTGACATGAGGAGGCAGCTCTGAGTAGCAAGAGCAAATGTACTGATAGGGTATCCGGATGACTAGTGATTCCCAAGTATGAGAGCGAGAGAAGAAGGGAGACTGCAGTTTCAGCCCTCCTGGGTGAGGAGGATCCTTCATCAAAGAGTTTATGACTAGCACTCAGGATGAACCGATGCGAAGTGTTGCAGCACCATGGGGCCATCTGGGAAGGGACCGAGGGCTCCCTGGCTGCCATGGAACTGAGAGGCCTGCTGCTGCTGCTGCTGCTGCTGCTAAGTCGCTTCAGTCGTGTCCGATTCTGTGCGACCCCATAGACGGCAGCCCACCAGGCTCCCCCGTCCCTGGGATTCTCCAGGCAAGAACACTGGAGTGGGTTGCCATTTCCAGGTTATGACAATTAAGTACATGGAAAACCATGTAACAGAATCCCCAAGAATGACCTCCTCTCTTCTCACCCCTCTAATAAAATTTCCTCTGACTTCAACGTTTTTTTCTTTATTTTGATCTCTTAGTAAAATAGAAATTAAACAATTCTTACATTTCTTTATTTAAGGTTTGTTTTCCTTATAAGCTCCATGAACACAGGGGCCGATATTGGACTTGATCTTCCTAGGATTTCCAGCACCTAGCACAGAGCTTAGGGCACAATAGGTGCTCAATAAATATTTTGGCTGGGTGAAGGAATAATCCAGGTAAAGAACATTTTTATTCTAAAGATGTCCCTAGTCACTTAGCCCAGAGAGCAATCTCTCTTCCTTTGCATGTCCAGAGCACTAATTACTTGTGTGACTGAGTTATCACAGAATGTAAAATGCCTTGCATCTTACACTTGCCCAGCACAAGTACCTGCAAGCCCCCACTGGCAGTTTGTAAGGTCACAGAGGGCAGAGCCGATGCCTCGCGAGGCTCTGATTCTCTCTGGCAGTAGTAGTGAGCTCCGAGCCTAGTGGGAATCTGATATACAGTATTTACAGATAATTGTTCTGTTTAGAAATAAATGTTTGGCATTCAGCCTTTTCTTGCAAATGGGGCTATTCATGTAATGAAAATCCTGTTGCTAGAAATCAGCTGTAGATCCTTCTGCTACAGAACAATATATGCATTTGTAGGAAAAAAAAAGCACTTTGTGTATTAAACATAAGAGAATTTATGGAGAAATCAGGATTGGGAGTAGGCAGTTCAAAACCTGTGTACAACTGTGTAACCACACGCCTTATGAAAAGTCCTCATGGATACTAAAATGCACAAAACCAACAGGGTGCAGACGCCTGGCCTGCAAGGCGCTTGGAAGTGAGCCCCTGAGCCCACCTGCCACCAGCAGGGGACGCTGTGAGGCTGGGGGTGATGGGAGGGTAGCCCTGGCTACAGGCACATATCTTAAGGTTCCTTAAACTGAGCTGAAAGGGCTCTCTGCTTGTGCAACAGGCACCGTTCATGATGCTGGAGGTTCTTTCTGTTCTGTGTCCTTTTCCTAGGCAAAAAGTAGCTCGTTATATAGATATGCTTCCCTTATTTAATGACCATGTGTGAACTATTTGTACAGAACAGACTGTACTTGTGTTCGATCTTGATCTGCTTCCAATGTTTAAGAATGTAGTTCTACTCAGAACTATGGGTTTAAATATTTTCCTCTCACACCATTTCCTAAAAATAATAATGACGACCATAGCAATGACAACTACTTCTTTCCACATTTACACCCTTAGGGATAAGCCTCATTTGGCTCAGAGTGTGGGCTGTCTTGGTGAATTCTCCCTTCGAGTTTGAAAAGAATGTGTATTCTGCTGCTGTTGGAAGAAGTTGTCTATGGATGTCAATCATACCCAATTCACTGTTGGAGGTGTTGCATTTGACTGTGTCCTTACAGATTTTCTGCCTGCAAGATCTGTCTTTTTCTGAGCAGGATATTGAAATTTCCAATTGTGAGAGTGGACCCATGTCTTTTTCCTTGCAGTTCTGTCAGTAATTCCCTCTCATATTTTGATGCCCTATTGTTAGGTACATACTCCTTAAGAATTGCCATGTCTTCTTAGATAATTGACCCCTTTATCATACTTAAAGCCCCCTTTTATCCCTTAGAACTTTCCTTGCTCTGAAGTCTGATCTGTTTGAAATTATTCTCCTGCCTTCTTCAGATTACTGTTCAGTCAGTTCAGTTGAGTTCAGTTGCTCAATCATGCCCGACATTTTGCGACCCCATTAACTGCAGCACGCCAGGCCTCCCTGTCCATCACCAACTCCTGGAGTTCACTCAAACTTACGTCCATCGAGTAGGTGATGCCATCCAGCCATCTCATCCTCTGTCATCCCCTTCTCCTCTTGCCCCCAATCCCTCCCAGCATCAGAGTCTTTTCCAATCAGTCAACTCTTTGCATGAGGTGGCCAAAGTATTGGAGTTTCAGCTTTAGCATTATTCNGTGATTATCTTGGTCATGAAGATCTTTTTTTGTACAGTTCTTCTGTGTATTCTTGCCACCTCTTCTTAATACCTTCTGCTTCTGTTAGGTCCATACCATTTCTGTCCTTTATCCAGCCCATCTTTGCATGAAATATTCCCTTTTTATCTCTAATTTTCTTGAAGAGATCTCTAGTCTTTCCCATTCTGTTCTTTTCCTCTATTTCTTTGCATTGATCGCTGAGGAAGTCTTTCTTATCTCTCCTTGCTATTCTTTGGAATTCTGCATTCAGGTGCTTATATCTTTCCTTTTCTCCTTTGCTTTTCACTTCTCTTTTTTTCACAGCTATTTGTATGGCCTTCCCAGGCAGCCATTTTGCTTTTTTGCATTTCTTTTCCATGGGGATAGTCTTGATCTCTGCTTCCTATACAGTGTCACGAACCTCATTACATAGTTCATCAGGCACTCTATCTAGCAGATCTAGTCCCTTAAATCTATTTCTCACTTCCACTGTATAATCATAAGGGATTTGATTTAGGTCATACCTGAAAGGTCTAGTGGTTTTCCCTACTTTCTTCAATTTAAGTCTGATTTTGGCAATAAGGAGTTCATGATCTGAGCCATAGTCATCTCCCGGTCTTGTTATTGCTGACTTTATAGAGCTTCTCCATCTTTGGCTGCAAAGAATATAATCAATCTGATTTTGGTGTTAGTAAAGCATATCTTTCTCCCTCCATGAGCTTGTAATTTATGATGCTTTCTATTTAAATGAGTTTCTTTGTAAACAACATACAGTTGGATCTTGTTTTTTGAACCACTTTGTCAACCTCTGTCTTTAGACTGGTGCACTTAGATCATTGACATTCAGAGAAGTTATTGATATAATTGGATTATATCTAACATATATTATTGTTTTCTATTTGTGCGCTTGTTCTTTGTTCCTTCTAGTCTCCCCCTGCCTGCCGCTGCCCCCCGCCTTTGGTAGCTTTAACTGAGATTTTACATGACTCCATTTTCTCTCCTTTGTAAGCATATCAATTAAGCTTACTTTGTAAAAAAGTTTTTAGCATTCCCTGGAGTTTGCAATAAATGTGTGTATGTGCTAATTTGCTTCAGTCTTGTCCAACTCTTTGAGATCCTATGGATTGCAGCAGGTCAGACTTCACTGTCCATGGGGATTCTCTAGGCAAGAATACTGGAGTGGGTTGCCATGCCAGCCTTCAGGGGATCTTCCTGACCCAGGGATTGAACGCTTGTTTCTTAACCTGCATTGGCAGGTGGGTTCTTTACCACTGAGGCCTCCTTGGAAGCTCCTTGCAACATATATTTACAACTAATTCAAGTTCACTTTCAAATAACGGCTATACCCTCAGTGTTATATACATAATTGAATACACTGTTGCCACTAGTATTTTGTACAAATTGTTACCAGTTAGATCAATTAAGGATAACAAGTGAAGAGTTGATGTTTTACCTTCACTTGTTCCTTCTTTAATGTTCTTTTCTTCATGTGGACCCGAGTTTCTGACCTATATGAATTCCTTTCTCTGTAAAGAACTTTTGACTTTTCTTGCAAAGAAGGTTTACTGGCTACAAATTCTCTGAAGTTTTGTTTGCCCAAGAAGGTCTTTATTTCTTCTCACTTTGGAAGGAAAGATTATTTCAGAGGGCACTGAATTCTAGGTTGGTGGGTTGTTTTACTCTCAACACTTTAAATATTTGACTCTTTTCTTGCTTGTATGGTTTCTGAGAAGCAGGTATAATTCCTATCTTTGTTCCTCTATAGGTAAGTTGCCACTTCCCCTCTGATTTCTTTCAGGATTTTTCTTAATCTTTGATTTTCTGTGGTTTGAATGTGTGATACCTAATTTAGTTCTTTTCTTGGTTTTTATCCTCCATGGAGTTCTCCAAGCTTCCTGGATCTGTGGTTTTGTGTCTGACTTTAATTGAAGGAAATCCTCAGTCATTATTGCTTCAAATATTTCTCCTGTTTTCTTCTCTCATCTCCTTCTGGTATTTCCATTACATGTATTTTGCACCATTTGCGGTTGTCCCACAATTCTTAGATATCCTGTTTTTTCTTTTTGAGTTTTGTTCTGTTTTCAGTTTTGGAGGATTCTATTGACATCTTAAGGTTCAGAGATTCTTTCCTCAGTTGTGTCTATCAAGAACACATTTTTTGTTCCTATTTCTTTTGGGTTCTTTCTTAGGCTCTCCATCTCTCTGCCTACATTGTCTATGCGTTCTTGCATATTGTCTACTTTATCTATTAGAGTCCTTAGCATATTAATAATAATTGTTTGAAATTCTTGGTCTGATAATTCCAATATCCCTGGGAAGTCCAGTTCCAATGTTTGTTCTGTCTCTTCAAACTGCAAGGTTTTGTCTTTATGCCTTGCAATTTTTTTCTTGATAACTGGAGATAATGTACTGGGTAAAAGGAAGCTCTGTAAAAAGGACGTTAGTAAGTAGTAAGGTGTGCAGGGGATCTGTGTGTGTGGCAATCATGGGAGTAGGTCTCAGATCTTTAGTGAGCATGTGCCTCTAAATTGTGAACTACATAAGTGCTTCTCAGTATTTTCTCAACACTAGATAGACTGAGTAGAATTCACAGGATTTAAGGTTTTCTTCCCCCTCCTCTGCCAGGTTAGTTAGGCTCTGATTAAAAAATCTCACCAGGTTAAGCTTTGGCTAAATAGTTTCTCATTGCTAAGGAGAACAGAGTGCTCTGGTATGTTTGAAATGATTTCTTCTTCTCTCTTGCCAGAAGCACAAGAGAATATTTATTTGATATTTACATGGAAACCTCCTGGAGCTTCAACAGATAACACTAAATTTTTATCTCTGCAACTTGTCCTCACTGAAGTTTAAGCAATTCATCATTTACAATTCTAATTTTCTTACTTGGCACTGGGGTCCCAAAGATAATTCAGCTCTTGAGTTTTTGCTACAGTGAATTGTGACTCTCTGTATTCACCTGGTTGTCCCTTCAATTTTGGGGGTAGCAGGTTGCCTTGTAACTTCACTTCTTTGCAGATCTAAGAAGAGTTGCTGATTTTTTCCGTCTGTTTAGCTTTTCACTTGGTATGGAGTGGTGACGTCCATTTTCCCTACATGCAGAACCAGAAACCAGAACTAATATATGAGCATTTTACAGACGTTGTCTATTTAATACTCAAGGCAACTTTAAAGATGTCTTGTGCTCTTGTTATTGATGAGTAGACTTCCCCCTGTAGCAGAGCATCATCTCCTGGGGGTCAGAGATGCTGCCTGCATGTTAAGCTTATCTGCTGGCCCCCAAACCAAAATGGTAGAGAAAAAGGTCTAGAAAAACATCCTAAAAGCTCTGACCTTTCTTCTCTCCAGGCCTCAATGAGGTTACACTAACTTTCAAAGGAAAGAGTGGCTGGTGATTTCTTTTTGCTCACCATCCACAGGTATCTGCACAGTATCTGGCATAACAGGCAAATGGTTAAAGTCTTTTTAAATTGGCAAGGTGAATTATTTGCTTCCAAGCTGACATTTCCTTTCCTTGAAGCTTCCGAACCCCTTGTCTTATAGTCAGTCAATTCTACTGAGAATTTTCAAGAAAGATTTCTTCCTTTATTGTTCTGTATCAGTCTCTTCCCCTAAGCACTTCTGAACTCACCAGGGGCTGACAAAAATTAAACTTCTTGAAGGCAAAAGGTAATTAAGTTTCTCTTCTAGTGCCAAAAATGTAATTGAAGATTTTAGACAAGGACTTACATTTTTTTTTTTTTCAGTCTAACTACAACATCTATAGAAACGTAGCTTGTTTTTAATTAGATTATCACATAATGCCAACCACTTCTAATACTTTAATGGGAAAGTATTCTAGATTAATATGTTTAAGATTGCCAGCTGTTCTGGTGTTTACTGAAGGGTGTATTGATAGAGTCAATGTGTTAATTCAATAGCATCAACGAGAAGTATGAAACAATTTGTGAAAATCTACTGGTGTTATTATATATAAATTGATCGGGTACTGGCACAGGGATATCCAGAAGAGAGCTATCAAACTTACTTAAAATAAATCTTATGCCCATGTGCTGTGTGTCCTGTGTGCTTGGGATCGGGTCTGAAGCTAAAACAAAATACACTGGAGAAAGAAATGATAGGGATCAAGTATCAACTAATTGCTTATAACATCATAAGCCTGTTGAAGAAGATTCTTTTAGTTTCTCACATTATACAAAAAGGAGGTTGGCGACACAGTGGAGATGAGCAATGTGACATTAGTAAAACAATAAGGTGAAATACCAGGAGAAGAGATGTGGCACTGAGTTTGCTGTGTTAGCATGTGAACAAGCTAACGATTCACACCAAAATGCCTGCAGCGGGATCAATATCTCTCTGGTCCCTCTTCTGAAATCCAACAAAAGTGCTAATGCAAGATATTTAGTTGGCTTAAACTTGAAGCTCTGTGTCTTATTATAAAATAATCCTTATGGGCAAAAGAAGCCCATAAATAACCTTCAGAAGCTCACTCTTTATTTCTTCCATCTTTTTCAAATAAAATTTGACTCCTACTGCTTTTTCCCTGGGTCCCTTTGGCATGTTTGATGACAATCAGGGCATGTTGCTTTCTGGGTTATCACACTGGAGCCAGTATAGGTAGGAAAATAAAATATATTTTGTGATGTCAATATGGTATCCTTTTGGTCTGGCTGTTGGGACAAATTAGGGCATATCTACGTGGCTTTATCTCTGAATATCATCTTAAATTTGTCATATGGATTGATAAATTGTTATTTAACCTGAGACATGAACTATCATCAATTTTTATGGCTAAGTGAGGTGCTCTGGAGTGACATATGTCTCAAGCCTGAAAAACTTGCCGTCATTAACTGGCAACCTGAAAACTGTAAAGATGAGTTCCAAGCCCCAAGAGACCCTGTACTCTTCATAACATGCAACTTTACTTTGCTCTCCTTGATATTTGGTGTGGCAAAGGAAATTGGCATGCACAATTCACACAGCATTGTAAAAATCCTTGCCTTATTATATTTTAAGACATGCTTCAAGTCAGTTTTCTCAGGGATTGAAAAAGTTGATCAGTATATTATTTCTTCTTTATAACTGACTGAAATATATTGATTTGTTTTGCTGCATGAGCAAAATGGGTAAAAGCATGGACTTGAGTCAGCCAGCTGGGGTTCAAATTCCAGCTTCACTTGTCACTAGATCTGAAACTTTGGGCAAGTTACTTTACTTCTCCATGCCACAGATTAAATTAGATTGCCTCAGATTAAAAAGTGTGTGTGTACGTGTATGTGTGTGGTATTCAGCCTATGATATATACTATGTGTTTGCTGTATATTTCATAAGCCGAAGTAAAGTTTTGCATGTTTAGCTCAGAAATTTTAGAGACTGACTTTTAGTCACTCTATATAAATTTTTGAGCAAAACCAATGTTCATAAATGCAGCACAAATGTCTCTTTACCTGGAAGCTAAAGAGGTAAACATCAGAGAAAGAATTTCAATGTCCTATTTATGTTGGCAATTAACTTCTGATTCCTTGAAGAGATTTGCTCATTTCTGATACATTTGTCTTCTAGAGGAGTTAAATCTTTTCTAAGTATAGATTCAGTGAAGTCAATTATAAAGTATAAAAACTTTATTATAATAAAGCTTATCTTCTCTTCCAATTGCTACTCATATTTCTTCTCCCACTTCAGCAAATTAACAGACATTAAAATTTCATCATGTTTCTCTAAATTTGCCTCTTAACTTTGCAAATGGAGAACTAAAAAAAACCCAAATAACAAAACCCACCGTCATGAAACAAAAACAAACTAATGACTTCTTCTCTTAGTGCTTTCCATTTACAAAATTATAGTTTTTTTTCTTTCTGTATTTACTCCATTTGGTGTGTTAAATGCCTAGCCTGTTGCAGATGTTGACCAAGAAGCTATTACAAATGTTCCCCATGAGGCTCCTTACTGAGGTCTCAAGCTATGAGATTACCTTAGGAAAAGAAATATGGGATTTGACTTCCTCAAAAAGGCACAATTCCAGAAGCTTATGGTAAGACACCAAACAAACAGCTAAGCAGAAATCCCTGGATAGGCCAAGGTGTGTCCAGGAGTGAGTCCCTTGTTCCATATTAACACATAACACATCCCATTCTTGACCATGCATCTAGAGAAAATGCTAATTTAAAAAGATACATGCACCCCAATGTTCATAGCAGCACTGTTTACAATAGATGAAACATGGAAGTAACTTAAATGTACATCGATAGATTAATAGGTAAACATATAGATAAATATATGCAATGGAATACTACTTAGCCACAAAAACAAATGAAATAATGCCATTCAAAGCAACATGAATGGACCTAGATCACACTAAGGGAAGTAAATCAGACAGAGGTAGACAAATATCATATGATATTTACACTTATATTTTCACTTATATATAGAATCTAAGAAAATGGTACAAATGAACTTATTTGCAAAATAAAAATAGGCTTACAGACATAGAAAAAACTTCTGGTTACCAAAGAGGATAGTGAAAGCTTAACTTTCACTAGGTGGGGGGAGATAAATTATTGTTTGGGGATTAACATATATACATACTATATATAAAATAGATAAGCAACAAGGATCTACTGTATGCACTGAGAACTGTACTCAATGTCTTATAATAAACCATAATGGAAAAATTATATATATAAATGTATAACTGAATCACTTTGCTGTACACTTGAAACTACTGCGACATTGTAAATTAACTATACTTCAATAAAAAAAATAACACAAATATTCCACTGCTTTTAGTGCAATAAGAATTCAGCATTGATCAAAGTCCCATGAAAACTGGAGATGACTATATTAAAAATAGTTTTTAGTATTAAGCAGTTTATGAGGTATTGACAATCTGATTCCACAGAGGATGACCAACAAAGGCTGAAGTTTGGAATCTTGTCACCTGAAGGGTTTTAACAGGAGGCAGAGGTGTTAAGCCAGGTGAGTTGTTTGGTTCAGTCACTTAGTCATGTCCTAGTCTTTGCAAACCCATGGACTGTAGCATGCCAGGCTTCCCTGTCCATGACCAACTCCTGGAGCTTGCTCAAACTTGCGCCCATTAAGTCAGTGATGCCATCCAACCACCTCGTCCTCCATTGTCCCCTTTTCCTCCTGCCATCAATCTTTCCCAGGATCAGGGTCTTTTCCAATAAGTCACGCCTCATCAAGAAGGGAATGGCAAATAATGTCAGTATTTTTGCCGTGAGAACCCCATGAACAGTATGAAAAAGGTAAAAAGCCTGGTGAAGAGGAAAGGAAATTGAAGCTGTTTTCTTATATTGGAAGTGATGATTTGTAAAGAGGAATTATATTTGTTCTGTGTTACAGGTGAAAGCTGTAGCAAGTTTTGGGGGATTCCTTCACTTTGTAAGCCTGTGGGAGAGGTAGATCTCACTTCTTTTTATGAAATCTATTTTTAAGGTTTTCAGACTTTCTTGCAGCTAAGTCATGGGGATNAGAGGAATTATATTTGTTCTGTGTTACAGGTGAAAGCTGTAGCAAGTTTTGGGGGATTCCTTCACTTTGTAAGCCTGTGGGAGAGGTAGATCTCACTTCTTTTTATGAAATCTATTTTTAAGGTTTTCAGACTTTCTTGCAACTAAGTCATGGGGATCGACAAATCTGAGGCATCTGTTGGTCTTGCAAAGGTTGTGAGGGTTCTCCTTGAGGGGGTAATGCCTTCAGAAAGAAGCAGTGGTGCAGCAGAAGCTGTGGTGCTCAGGGTGGCATCTAGGATCCATGCTGCAGGTCTACGGGGGGCACGATCTGATCTGGTCACCACGGCTGAGGCATCCCCACCAGCAGTTCTGCAACATGATGTCAAGCATGTTTCTGATCATATATCCCTAAAGGTTGTAAGTCAGCCTTTCTAAAAATCCTATGAGAAGTGCAATATCTTTTAATAATTTTCTTTTCTACCTATATCATTAAGGGTCGATACTGTTGCTTTCGCATGAGAATCCTGAATGATACCTAAACTGGTACCAAGAATGGTTGCAAGCAATTGACTTTCAAGGAAATGGAGGAGTATGGATTGTTTTATATGCTCTGGTTGGGGTTGAAGACTGTGAAAACCCAACTGAGTATTGAGGCCTGGACCCTTGCAGCTAATGACACATAGTTGCAAAATAGTTGTGAATCATATGATATCTGGGGAAAACACTGAAAAACTTTGCCAAGTTACAGATCTTCTGAAGTCTGAAAATGTAGGAGTGCCATTTTAGGTAGCTATGTAAAGGGAGAAATAGTATAATATTAAATTTATTAATATGGGCACTCTGGGAAAGTATTCTGGATTTAATGTGCTAGCTCAGGTGGTAGGAATTGGTTCTAACTGGTTGCTTGTTTGAGCATCTGTACTCTGGATTAAGTAGTGGCCAAGTTAAATGAAGTTGAGATGCTGAAATCCCCTGGTATTATGTAGAAGAAGAAATCCCAACTCTTGGAAGGTGATGATGTTGGAGTGGACTTATCATGTATAATCTGCAAATGCTAGCTATGTCCTGTTGATAAATATATTGGTAGAAAAAGCATCAACACTTTAAGTGCTTTAGTGTCTGTTCCTTTTTTAAAAAAATAAATCTTTAATAAAATACTTACTCCCCATCCTGAACCCCCCTCCCCCTATAAGTCTATTCCTTATAGGTTGAGGATTTAGAACAAGATGATGTGTAAATGTGTCCTCTGCTTTGAATGTGGAAACCAAAAGGTGGTCTGAAGGTACCACACTAGGCAATAGACGTGGCCTCGGTATCAGAAATCCCCAGGAATTTTTGATGATCATTAATTGATCTTGGGGCTGTAGGGTAGAAATGAATCAGCAGTCCATTAAAATAGAATTTGATTTATAGAACCGATAAAACAGTAACCTGTTGAAAATGGCTTGATTTGACCTACTGGAATAGAGGCATAATCCTATTCTCTTCCTGGGTCTTATAAAGCTGAATGATGGCACAGAGAAGCCAGTGGCCTTGAGAGACCTTCATCACTTACATTTCCTGAGAGAAGGGTATGCCACACACAGCCATGGGAGACGCATGAGGCAGTTTTCTGTTTTAATTTTTTAAACTGAAGTATAGTTGATTTACAATGCATTAGTTTCTGGTGATACAGTTACACACAGACACAAACACACACATACACGTTTATGGTTTTTCCACTATGGCTTACTAGAGGATATGGATCAAGAGGCAGAAACTGGGGTGAGAGGAAAGCCCAGACCATGGCCTTTATTGGGGTTTCTGAGAGAAGGACAAGGCAGGCAGTGTAAACAGTTTAGACTTAACCAGTCTGAATAATGTCATCAGGCCCTGGGTTGCAGTGGTGGTCTCTAGTTGTCTGGTAAACAGCCATGGATTGGTCAAGGTAATTTAAGGTAGGAGAAAATTT
Organism: Cephalophus harveyi; assembly: GCA_006410635.1. Lineage (NCBI taxonomy): Eukaryota > Metazoa > Chordata > Mammalia > Artiodactyla > Bovidae > Cephalophus > Cephalophus harveyi. The sequence goes on along the minus strand of SJYT01013240.1, from coordinate 165,393 downwards.
GGTTGTCTTTGTGAGATTTAAAGGGTTAGGAAGAGATATAGACACAGAGGGATTTATTTTTTTGCATCTGAAAGACTACTCCAGGTTGAGACCTTTGCTATTTCTAACAATTAACTATATCTGGGAAGGGCAGGCAGTCTTTCCAGGTCAGCAAGATTTTTTAAGCTCTTGAAACATCAGAAGGTACAGAAAATTAAAAAACAAAATAAAAAAACATGATGACTGTAATCTCCTTGTCCAGTTTTCAGACTTGAGAGTCTGTGCACAGAGAGAATGCAGAGTAAAGCAAGGTCAGCTGCCCTGGAGGAAGGACCCATTAGAGTGTGCAGTGTCACGCTTCCTCCTAGACTTCACTAAAGGCACTGGCAGATATGTATCGGTGAAAATGGATTGTGGAAATGAAAATACCCGAACATTTTTGGGGTTATTGGACACTGGACAAAACCAACACTTATTCCTGGAGACCCAAAAAGCCATAGTCAGCATAGGGCTTCAGGAGGCTGGAAACTAAGGAGAGCTTCTGTCCGAGTCCTTCCCCATTGTAGAGTCCTTGAGAGCTTGAACACACTGTGTGGTTATGTCCTTGGTTTTATCTGCAACACACACGTCTGTTGGCAGAATCTCTATAATGGCCTTTCATTCTGGAGCAGTGGCCCTTTTGATTAAAAGAGCTGGATGGAAATTCTTAGAACTCCCTCTCCCTGTCAAAATAGTAAACCAATACACTACCACTAGGGGAAATCAGAGTTAAAGGCCATTGTTAAAAACCTGAAACATACAAGGATGGTAATCTTGTTACATATCCAAACTAACTAATTTGGCTTCTGCTGAAGATGGTTTGTTTGATTAAGAATACATGCTTGTATCTTTAGGGTTTTTGTGTATAGTAAGATGTCATCTGCAAAGAGTGACAATTTTACTTCTTTTCCAATTTCGATTCATTTTATTTCTTTTTCTTCTTGGATTGCTGTGACTAAGACTTCCAAAACTATGTTGAATATAAGTGGTGAGAGTGGACATCCTCTCACTACTTACATTCTTGATCTTAGAGGAAATGCTTTCAGCTTTTCACCATTAACTATGATGTTAGTTGTAGGTTTGTTGTATATGGGTTTTAATATGTTGAGCTACGTTCCCTCTATGCCCATTTTCTGGAGAGTTTTTTTTTTGTTGTTTTTTATCATGAATAGGTGTTGAATTTTGTCAAAGTCTTTTTCTGCATCTATTGAGATGATCGTGTGGTTTTTACTCATCAATTTATTGATGTGGTGTGTCACACTGATTGATTTGCAGATGTTGAAAAAAAAGAAAGAAAGAATAGATGATTACAGCTTCTGTTCTGGATGGGATCTCCCAATACAATCAATTAGTACATCTTTTAATTACAGTTATGTAACTATTAATGCAGTGCAATTTTCTTTTTCTCACAGAACACAACAAAATTTTTTCTTAAAGAACCAGATAGCAAATACTTCAGGCATGTGGTGCCATGTGATTTTTATGGCAACCAATCAGCTCAGATATTGTAGTACAAAAGCTACCATAAATGGTACATAAATGAATGGTTGGATGGCATCACTGACTCAATGGACATGAGTTTGAGCAAACTCTTGGAGATGGTGAAGGACAGGCAGGACTGGCATGCTGCAGTCCATGGGGTTGCAAAGAGCAGGACATGACTGACTGAACAACAACAACAACAATAACAACAACAACAACAACAACAAATGAATGGGTATAGCTGTTTACAATAAAACTTTATTTATAAAAACTGATAGCCATCCCCTAAGCACAGTTTGCTAACCATTGCTCTATCCCAAAAGCCAGAAAACACCCAAAATAAGGTGCTCTAATTAGATTAGGACATTGGTAGATTATTACCAGTGAGTCTGGGACAGGGGATGTTTCAGTAATGGATGCACTGAAACCAGGTAAATTTGGCTTTAAGAGTCCATGACTCTTAAGCAAATATTTCTATCCCTTTTTCATCATATCCCAAGGATGAAGAAAGAGACACTACAATACCTCATTTGCCTATTAAGAGTCTCAAGTTTCCATCATAAGCTAAAAAAGTCCAGTTACAGACATGTCTCAAACTTCTGAGTGAAACTTACATTGCATTAATATAATTAAAAAGATTCCATTTCGGTGACTTTCCCAAACAAAAGATTAATCTGATACAAGGGGACTCTTTTTTTGTGCTTTTCAATAGTGTAAAGATACACCATATTCATTCTGATATTTCCTTGGAGAACATCAGATATGCTTGCTTATTAGTAGACCCAGGGACTCAGGTTTGAAAGGGATTGAAGTGGAGTTTTTATTTAGCTATGCATTTTAAAATTTCAGATAGGAGAACTTCACTATGTAAAGAAATGCCCAGGCTATCACTGCCTTCCTAATGACTTTTGTCTGTTGAAATCTGATCTTTCCCCCGCAGAGATGTGCCACGGGTTCTGAATTACTGTGTGGCGATCCTATTAGTCACCATAAAACTGCTAATGTGCCCCATTTAAGCAGGCACAGTGGATTTCAGAGCAGTGCAGTGATAGAAAGCAGAGCTGACAGCTGTGCCGTCAATCATTTTTCTAGGCTGTGCCCTGCAGCTGTTCAGCATTATCACTTATTTACTGTTTAAAATAGACACTTTATAACCATAACTCAAAAGCCAACATGGCCACAAAGGGGAGAAAACTGACCCTTGAGATCTGGGGAAACTTTGTGGTCGGATGTATGTTTAAGCTTATGTTGTTTGAGTACATCTCATTACTCACTCCGAGTGACCCTTAGTGGGCCACATTAAAGTGATCAAGCTCACCGCAGAGTGACTAAATGGAAATATACAGCCCACTTTGCCTTCAAACCCTTCTCCTGAAACTGAAGTGCTTAAATTCCTAAGAGAGATTTCCCGGATTCCAGAACTCAATGACTATAGCTTAACTGGCTTAGCGTTCAGTCTTGGTCTTTATATCCTAATTAAGTTTGCTGAATGTGGGATCTTTCCACAAGAAGTGTTGTGTCAACTGGTAATTTTTTCTCTTAAACCAATTTGTGGCAAAAGGCGGCAAATAAGTTATACACACATGCACAGAGAGAGCTAGCAAGAGAGAGGGCTTGGTTTATGTATAAGCAGCCTTAGGAAATTTGAACATTTCAGTCATTATCATTACTGCTATAAATCAGCATGGGTGAATAGGCTGTGGTGAGATCTATTTTGCTCATTAAAATGGCTGTGTCGTGGTCCAGCATTTTCTGGATATGAACGGGACCTCAGATATGAATTGTTTGTGAAGGCAGACTAGTTAATGGTATAAGCTGCAACTAAGCATGAAACCTCAAGTAAGATATTCTAAAGGTGACTTCCTATTTATTGACCAAGGTAGGGCAAAGGGAAATGTAATAGAAGAAAATAGAGGGAAAGTGGTCTGTTAATCCGCTCCAGAGTCAAAGAGCCGTCCCTGGTTTCTTTCAGTGTCAGGACTAGAAATGAAAGGGCACAGAAATTAAGGAAAATTCCACAGCATTATCAGGCAGTTACTCTTATTCAATCTATGTAAACTATAAGAATAAAATGGAGACGGCTGAGTTTATCGATAAAAGTCAGCTGTTTGTTATCTGGAAAATTATTGTGAGTGGGTCAGATAAGGATTTATGGTATCTATTATCTGTGAAATATGGTTTAAATTACCTTCTGTTTACATTTGAATGAGTTATCTGTTTTGTTTTCCTCAGTGGCTTTAGTTGCCATCACATGGTTTTCTTTTTATTCTGAAACTTGAACTTAAAAGAAATTTAAAGATGCTCAAGAGAGGTTCTTGAAATCTGAATTTTTTTCAAGTTAAGTCTATGATATTTTCAGGAAGAGGAAATTTACTTTGAAAAAAAAAAATTGAAATAAACATGTATAAATAGCCAGGGTTTTAAAACACATTCTAATTTGATGACAATCTCATATAAATTATATAAATATTCAAGTTCTACTGGGTGGGGTGTTGAGAAGCTGTGGAGAAGGGAGGACTAGCAGGTGGGGGAAGGTTTGTGTCTCACTTCCCAGAGCCTTGCCAGCCCATTTTCTCTCATATTCTGTATTGTCTGCAGAGTAGAACCACCAGTGGCTAAGCAAAGGGTATGGATGGCACCCTTGTACTGAATATAGACCTAAAAGTGTGGGTGAGGGCAATTAGGATTGTGGAGGGTGAGAGAGAACAGCAAGATGAGAGAGTACTGGGGTCACACAAAAGGGAAATCTTTCTCCCAAATTCAGTCTTTCTCTGGGCCTCACACTGTTACCAAGTTCAACTTCATACTACTCGCCATGTGACAGGCCAATAAATTGACAGATAAGTTGCTGGGGCAAGGAATAGTGACTTTAATTGGAAAGCCAGCAGACTGAGAAGATGATGGACTAGTGTCTCAAAGAACCACCTTACCTAAGTTTAGATTCAGGTTTCTTTTATACTAGAAAGGGAGGAAGGGATGTGGCTGGTTGTGACAAATTTCTTGGTGTTGGAATCATTTGTTCTTGCAATTGTCCACTTAGGTTAGCTCATGGTGTCCTGTAGACCTCCAACAAAACAAACACTCTTTGTTTTGCAACTTTTAATCTCCATATGAATGGAAAGGTGTTATACCTTTACAAGTCAGAGCCTTGAGAATGGGATATCCTGTGTATTTCAGGCTATAGGCAAAATTCTTAACTTGTAGCAGAAGCAATAAAATACAACGCTCAAAGTAAAATAAACAGATCCAATACGGAATAAGATTTGTTCTTCCCCATTACAGCACATCAGCTGTGTAGCCTTAATGCTCCAGTGAGGGCCAAAATGATCACTTGGCATGCTCTGGACTCATGGATTCCATGGCCACATGACCTCTGTGCACACAGGGTCAGAACCACTCTCACACCCATTTGTTCACCCCCACACCGAAAGGTTCTTAGTTAGGCTGCAAAAATGGACCCCGGAACACTTGTCCATCCTGGAGTGCCTTGGGAAGGTGGTGCAGCTGTCTCCTTTCACAGACAAGAAAATTAAGGCCCAGAAAAATGGCACATAGTAACCTGGTTAATAGGGATGAACAGGACTCCTTAGGGATTCTGAGCCCCAGTCAGGGTAGGTAGGGTGGCCCAGGCTGTCTGTTGCACCTGGATTGGCTAACATTCTTCCTCTTATTAATCTCAGCTTCTCTCTCTGAAAGCAGCTGGAGTTTGCCTTTCCAGGAAGCCCAGAGAAAAGAGTCTCAGTAAAGGTCTTGGATGAGGTTCCAGAAGGTCCAGACCTGAGTTGAACTGCATGGCGTTCTATCTCTAGATTCACCCCAAGATGTCTCCCTTTGTTCTTCTGAAAGTGGTTTTGACTGCAAATGGACCTTCTGAGGTTGAAGGAGGTACAAAGTTCGCTCTAGAATGTGACTGAGGTCTGGGCCATCCCCAGTGTTTGTGGGGTCCCAGGCTACAGTGCAAGTGACAGCCCAGCCACCAGATGCCTGTGTGCTTGCCTTGGGAACATGAGACTACAGACTGTAAAAGATCGAAAATAAACTGAGTCAGGGAAAGATCTTCCTGTGGTCTGTCTCACTGGTGCTGTGCTCCTGGGGAAGACGTATCATTCTTTACATCTGCAATTTATAGATTAACACTTCTCTACCTTGACTGCAAATAAGAATTACTTGGGGACACTTATAAAAATTACTGTTGGCTGGACAACAATCCAGAACAATTAAATACAAGTAGCGTGGGTAGAGTTTGTGTTCAGTTCAGCTCAGTTGCTTAGCCAAGTCTGACTCTTTGTGACCCTATGGACTGCAGCACACCAGGCCTCCCTGTCCATCACCAACTCCTGGAGCTTACTCAAACTCATGTCCATTGTGTCAGTGATGCCATCTGACCATCTCATCCTCTGTCGTCCCCTTCTCCTCCTGCCCCCCATCCCTCCCAGCATCAGGGTCTTTTCAAATGAGTCAGTTTTTTGCATCAGGTGGCCAAAGTACTGGAAATTCAGATTTAGCATCAGTCCTTCCAATGAATACCCAGGACTGATCTCCTTTAGGATGGACTGGTTGGATCTCCTTGCAGTCCAAGGGACTCCCAAGAGTCTTCTCCAACACCACAGTTCAAAAGCATCAATTCTTCAGTGCTCAGCTTTCTTTATAGTCCAACTCTCACATCCATACATGACTACTGGAAAAACCATAGCCTTGACTAGACGGACCTTTGTTAACAAAGTAATGTCTCTGCTTTTGAACATGCTGTCTAGTTTGGTCATAACTTTCCCTCCAAGGAGGAAGCGTCTTTTGATTTCATGGCTGCAGTCACTATTTGCAGTGGTTTTGGAGCCCCCAAAATAAAGTCAGCCACTGTTTCCATTGTTTCCCCATCTATTTGCCAGGAAGTGATGGGACTGGATGTCAACATCTTAGTTTTCTGATATTGAGTTTTAAGCCAACTTTTCCACTCTTCTCTTTCACTTTCATCTAGAAGCTTTTTAGTTCTTATTCGCTTTCTGCCATAAGGGTGGTGTCATCTGCATATCTGAGGTTATTGATATTTCTCCCGGCAATCTTGATTCCAGCTTGTGCTTCAAAAGACTTAAAGGAATTCTAAGGTGTAGCTAAGAGTAATAGCATTTGATCCGCAAAAGAAGGGATTTTTTTGTTCTTTTAGAACATTTTTGGATCATCATATGTCAGATGTTGTGAGAATTTTAGTTCACTATATCAAAGCATGTTTTGATGTAGTAGCTTTACCCCGTAGCAAAATCATTCTGAATTTCAGGGCCACCTTCATATTCTAAAGGTCTTACAACTCTTTTGGAAGAAATACTGCCTCCTGATGCTCTGTTCTAGTTTCAGAGAGTCTGTGTATATTTTTCCTACAAAAATTCACTTCATCTACTTAACATTTCTCTTAAGTCAATTAATATATTTTTTCTTCTCCAGTGTTTTCTCTCATTCTGACCTAAAATGCCTTCTTAACCCTTGTCTGGCCAGGCTCCTCCTTGCTAAACTATTAGTCAAAAAAGTTAATTAATTTTTTCATTAATCAGCTATTTAGATCAAGTTCCCTCTGTGTTCATCGTTGTCTCTGAAGGTGATTTCAAATGCTCCATGCACTTCATACTTATCCTTCTAATTGCTTAGGATTTTAGTCTGCCAACTGTAAGTAGGAATATGGCTGTTATTCTTAACTCAGATATATAGGCTGCTGCTGCTAAGTCGCTTCAGTTGTGTCCGACTCTGTGCGACCCCATAGATGGCAGCCCACTAGGCTCCTCTGTCCCTGGGATTCTCCAGGCAAGAATACTGGAGTGGGTTGCCATTTCCCTGTCCAATGCATGCATGCATGGTAAGTCGCTTCAGTCGTGTCTGACTCTGTGTGACCCCATAGATGGCAGCCCGCCAGGCTCCTCTGGCCACAGGATCCTCTAGGCAAGAATACTGGAGTGGGTTGCCATGTCCTTCTCCAAGAGATATAGGGGTGCTATTTTAATAGAAGAACAAGAGCAGAGAAGTAATATTCTTCTAGATTCTTCTATGTTTTGGGATAGTGGAAGTTAACTTTTAACTTTCACTCCCCTCTTGATTTTTAAGAATTGAAAGAACAGTTTATCACAGGTTCATGCAGATTATTAAATAAGAACCCAGGTGTCTTTGGAATGACAGTCTTCCAGTTCTTCTGAAACTACAAAAACTTAATTCAAAGGAATGGTTGCAGTCATTAAGATCAAGGGTGAGTTTGTTCTCCTCCCCTTCTCAGCACAACATCTTGAGATTCCTTCTTGGTTGTGCTCTTCTGGTCCGTGGTGGCTCAGACAGTAAAGAGTCTGCCTGCAATGTGGGAGACTTGGGTTTGATCCCTGGGTTGGGAAAATCCCCTGGAGAAGGAAATAGCAATCCACTCCAGTGTTCTTGCCTGAAAAATCCCATGGATGGAGAAGCCTAGCAGGCTACAGTCCATGGAGTCGTAAAGAGTTGACTAACACTAACACTTCTGGATCATTCTTGGGCTTTCAAAGGTAGTACAGAAAAAGCAATAAGCAACAGGAGCTTGAATTGGCTCTGAACCTGCCAAAGCTACCAGATACTGGGACCCAGCTTTGATGATGCATAGTATTCTTGTTGGAAGGAGTAATTCTGTCATTAAAGACAACATATTTCTTCTTATTTCAGTGGCAGTTTTGTTGGCATTATTTCTTTTGATTTTTGTTGGCATTATTTCTTTTGATTTTGTTCTTATTTCATAAGAAGAAAAGTAAGTCCACGTGGTTTATAGGAGAGAAACCTGGTTAACTGCTCAGATTGAGACTGAGAATCCTGAAAGTTAATAGGAATTAGGAATTGAATACAACCTCTCCTACCATGAATACAATGTTAGCAACCATGTACAGAGATGATGCAAAACAGTGAGCAACTTCATGTCAAGTAGGTGAAAGAAAATAAAACTGTTAGCAGATCATCTCAGAACATGGAAAGGGAGAAAATGGGGGTACACAGGATGCTTAGAGATCAAAGGGGTGGGCACCTTGTGTGTCTTGAAGGATTTAGTGAATAAAGTGGTGGAAGTTGGGGGACAGGAAGGGTGCTCACTGCTACTTAGTGCTTGATATTGTTGATTCTAGGACCTCTCAGCTGACAGAGTATGGCAATATATGTGTGTATATATGCTCATGTATATATCTGCAATATTTCTAATGTAAGCATATGTCTCTGTTCTAAACTAAACATGAGTTCCTAATGGTGTCATCAACTTTAACTGACTGCCACATGGATCAATCTATTCTTCTCCTCTTGTTTGTGCAAAGCCTCCCATTCTAACAGGGAGAGAAATCTGGCTGCCGCTGTCTTCGAGTCAATTACTTACATTGTTCAATCCAGTACACACGTGTAGTTACTTTGGGGATTGTTAACCCATACCTCCATGGTGAACAACTTTATCTACTAGAGCACAGTGCTGATGTACAGTTGTTTTTTGCCTTCAGTCTTAAAGACACTACACATTTCTAAAGTGACTTAGGTCAGCATTTTCTCTCCATCCCCTTTGGTGAGATTGTTTTATACATTTTTATCACAGATCAGATCATTTTGTCACACTCAGTATTCCATCCTGGTATCCTCTGACAACCTGATTTTATAGATACACATATTTTTTTCATACATTAAGGCTCACTCTTTTATAAAAAAAATAATTTTATTTATTTATTTTTTGGTTGTGCTGGGTCTTTGTTGCTGTGGGGAGCTACTCTAGCTGTGGTACAGGGGCTTCTCATTGCAGTGGCTTCTCTTGTTGTGGAGCACAGGCTCTAAGTTGCTTAGGCTTCAGTAGATGCAACACGTGGGCTCAATAGTTGCAGCTCCCAGGCTCTAGAGCACAGGATCAATATTTGAGGGCTTAGTTGCTCCCTGGCATGTGGGATCCTTCCTGTCATGTCTCTTGCACAGGCAGGCAGACTCTTCACCACTGAGCCACTGGGGAAGCCCAAGACTCCCTCTTTATATAAAACTCTATGGATTTTTACAAATTCAGAGTCATGCAGCTATCATTGCAATATCATGTGGAATAGTTTCACCAGCCTAAACATTTTCTTGTATTTTATGTATTCAGTCATCTTTTGCCCCCTACCCTCCAGGAAACCTGCAACCACTTATCTATTTACTCTCTCTGTAGTTTTGTCTTTTCCAGAATGTTCTAGAAATTGAATTGTATACTATGTAGTCTTTTCAGACTATTTTCTTTTACTTAGCAAAATGTATTTAAAATTCATCTATGTCTTTGCAAAGCTTGATGACTTATTCCTTTTTATTGCTAAATAGTAGTCCATTGTATGGACATAACAACTTGTTTAGGCATCTTGGTTGTTCCCAATTTTTGTAAAGTATGAATAGATTTGCTACAAGCAATCACATGCTGGGTTTTGTGTGACTTCAAGTTTTCAAATCAATGAGATAAATATAATTTGTATTTATATTGTTGTGATTGTTGGAATTTATAGTTGGATTATGTTTATCTTTGAAAGAAACTGCCAAGCTGTCTTGTAAAGTAGCTATTTTGAATTCCTGCCAGCAATGAAGGTGAGTTTCTGTTGCTCTGCATCTTTTCCAGCAATTCATATTATACTTTTGTTAATAAAAAATTAAACTCTTTAATGGATGTGTAGTTGTATCCTGTAGTTGTTTTAAGTTTCAATTCCTAATCACAAATGATGTTGAACAATTTTTCACATACTTTATTTACCATCTGCATATCTTCTTTGGTGAGGTGTCTGTTCAGATCTTTTGCCCATTTTTAATTGTATTTTTTGTTCTCTTATTGTTGAGATTTATGAGTTCTATGATTATTATGTATTCTTATAAGACATGCATTTGCAAATAATTTTTCACAATCTGTGGTTTATTCTTTCATTATCTCAATAGTATCACTCATGGAGTTTTGAATTTTAATAAAATTAAAGTTTTGAATTTTAATAAAATTTGCTTATCACTTTTTTTCTTTTTGGGGTTGTGGTTTTGATGTTGTATATTTTAAAAGTCGTATATATTTTTCCGTCTTCTAGAATTTTTATTGTTTTGCATTTTACAGTTACATCTATGATCTACATTGAGTAATTTTTTTGTGAGAAATGTATAAAGTCTAAGTTCACAGTTTTAGCACATGGACATCTAATTTTTCTAGCACCATTTGTTGAAAAGATTATCTGATTTCCAAAGAATCTTTTTCGCTTTGTCAAAGGTCAGCTGATTATGTTTATGTCAGTCTATTTCTAGACTCTTTATCCTGTTGTATTGATCCATATGTCTATTATTTTGACAATAGAATGCTATCTTGATTGCTGTACCTTTATAGTAAGACTCGATATCAGGTAGTGTCAGTCCTCCAGTCTTTTGTTTTTTAATTTTTCAGTATTATGTTGTTTATTCCAGGCCTTTGGCCTTTCCATACAAACTTTAGAACCAGTTTGTCAGTATTTACAAAATAACTTACATAGATTTGTTTGGAATTATGTTGAATTATAGTTAATTTGGAAAAAATTGAATTTTAACAATGTAGACTTCTAATCCATGAACATAGAATATCTTTCCATTTATTTATAGCTTTTAAAATTTCTTTTCTCATTGTTCTATAATTATCTGAACATAGAATCTTAAAACATTTTTCTAGATTTATGTCTATTTCATTTCTTTGTCCTAGTGTAAGTGATATTGTGTCTTTGATTTCTAATTTGTTATATAATTTTAGTAAATTGTGTCTTTCAAGGAGTTTGTTCATTTAACTAGCTTGTCAAATTTATTGGCATAAAGTTGTTCCTAATTGTTTTTATTGTTTTTTAAAATGTATGTGGAATCTGGAATGATGTCCTCTCTTTCTTTCACAAGTGAAATTTGGTAATTTGTGTTTTCTTTATTTTTTATTGATACATCTAGATAGAGGTTTGTAGAAGGCACTGGCATCCCACTCCAGTACTTTTGCCTGGAGAATCCCATGGGCAGAAGAGCCTGGTAAGCTGCAGTCCAAGGGGTCACTAATTTATTGGCATAAAGTTGTTCCTAATTGTTTTTATTGTTTTTTAAAATGTATGTGGAATCTGGAATGATGTCCTCTCTTTCTTTCACAAGTGAAATTTGGTAATTTGTGTTTTCTTTATTTTTTATTGATACATCTAGATAGAGGTTTGTAGAAGGCACTGGCATCCCACTCCAGTACTTTTGCCTGGAGAATCCCATGGGCAGAAGAGCCTGGTAAGCTGCAGTCCAAGGGGTCACTAAGAGTCGGACACAATTGAGTGACTTCACTTTCACTTTTCACTTTCATGCATTGGAGAAGGAAATGGCAACCCACTCCAGTGTTCTTGCCTGGAGAATCCCGGGGACGGGGGAGCCTGGTGGGCTGCTGTCTATGGGGCTGCACAGAGTCAGACACGACTGAAGAGACTTAGCAGCAGCAGCAGATAGAGGTTTGTGTTTTGAACTGAACTGAACTGAACTGAATCTTTTCAAGAGACCTCTTCTCACTTCTGTATCTATTTTCTACTTAATTGATTTCTACTTTGCTTTCATTTTATTGTTTTGCTCCTTTTACTTTAATTTCCTCTTCTTTTACTAGCTCCTTAAGATGAAAGCTCAGATCATTGCTTTTAAATCTTTTGTCCTTTCTAGATATTTCCGTTTAAGCGTTGCTTTAGCTGCATTCCTCTAAATCTTGTTGTATTTTGCTTCCATTATCATTCAGTTCAAAATATTTTCTAATTTCCTTGGGTATTTCTTTTTTGATTCATGAGTTATTTAGAACTTTGTTGCTTAGCTTCCAAATGTTTAAAGATATCTTTTTGCTATTGACTCCTTGTATCATACTTTTATTGTTTTTAGAGAATATGCCTTGTATGCAGAGAAGGAAATGGCAACCCACACCGGTCCTCTTGCCTGGAAAATCCCATGGATGGAGGAGCCAGGTAGGCTACAGTCTATGAGGTCGCAAGGAGCAGGACATGGCTGTGACTCCACTTCACTCACTTCTTATTTTATCATTGGAATAGGAAACGGCAACCCACTCCAGTATTCTTGCCTGGAGAATCCCATGGACAGAGGAGCCTGTCGGGCCACGGTCCATGGGGTCGCAGAGGGTTGGACTTGTTTGAAGTGACTAAGCCGCAGCAGCATGCTTTGTATGAATCCAGTTCTTTGAAGTGGACTGAGATCTTTCATGGCCAAGCAGCTGATCTATTTCATAAATATTCCACATATGCTTGGAAAATATGTGAATTCCACAGTTGGTATGTGTAGTGTTCTATAAATATCAGTAAAGTTAAATTGGCTAATAATCTTCTTCAAGTCTTTATTAATTTTTGTGATTCTACAACCTTATTTGACAATAGCAGTTGGTTCTCATCCATATTCACTGCCTGTAGCTTTTTGAAAGTGATGACAGGTACGTAGGCAATCAACATAGAGCTTGTTTGGTGAATCGTCCTCTTCATTACATTTCTGGACAATCACACATCAGTGTGATATGGGACATTCCTTATTCCCTTGGCCCAGATAGCTTTATTAAGTCTGGTGTCAGCGTGTACATCTGGAGTTCCCATCTCCTTCATGGCAAATTTCCAGATTTCTTTGAGTGCCTGAGGGGAACACTTCTTGAAACTCATAGATGTGGCTGTGAGTGTTGATAGTGTATTCTCTGGCCACCACCTCGCTGATGGCGAACCAGCCCTTCTTCTTGCCACCTTTCTTTGAGGGAGCCATTCTGCTGGGCTCTTATTGGAAAGCATTTTAAAATGCATTTGTTTTAATCAAGTACTGGAATAGAAAAGTTAAAATCTCCATTTTTAATTAGAATTTGTCTCTTTCCAGATTAACTCTGTCAGTTTTTTGCACTCTGTATATTGAAGCTTTGTATTGGATGAAAACACATTTAGGGTTGTTATCTTTTCTTAATAAATTGTTATTGCATCGTTATGAAATGCCTTTCTTTACTCTGTCGTGTGCTAAGTCGCTTCAGTCATGTCTGACTCTTTGTGACCCCATGGACTGTAACCCACAGGCTCCTCTGTCCATGAAATTCTCCAGGCAAGACTACTGGCATGGGTTACCATGGCCTGCACCAGGAGATCTTCTTAACCCAGGGACTGAACTCACATCTCTCATATCTCCTGCATTGGCAGGTGGGTTCTTTACCACCAGCATCATCTGGGAACCCTTATTGCTGGTATTACTTCTTACTATGAATTCTACTTCTTGTGTAGGCCCACTAGCATTCTTCTGATTAGTTATTTGCACGGTGTAATTTTCCAATCTTTCATTTTTTTTTAACATGTGTCTATACTTGAAGTCCATTTCTTGAAAACAACATATTAACGTATGGCTTTTTCAGTTCAATTCAGTTCAGTTGCTCAGTTGTGTCCAACTCTTCACGACCCCGTGCACCACAGCATGCCAGGCCTCCCTGTCCATCAGCAACTCCCAGAGTTTACCCAAACTCATGTCCATTGATTTGGTGATGCCATCCAACCATCTCATTCTCTGTCGTTCCTTTCTCCTTCTGCCCTCAGTCTTTCCCAGCATCAGGGTCTTTTCCAAAGAGTCAGCTCTTTGCCTCATGTGGCCAAAGTATTGGAGTTTCGGCTTCAACATCAGTCCTTCCAATGAATACCCAGGACCGATCTCCTTCAGAATGGACTGGTTGGATCTCCTTGCAGTCCAAGGGACTCTCAAGAGTCTTCTCCAACACCACAGTTCAAAAGCATCAATACTTCAGCGCTCAGCCTTCTTTATAGTCCAACATTCACATCCATACATGACCACTGGAAAAAATGACATTTATTGGCAAAACAATGTCTCCCTTTTTTAATATGCTGTCTAGGTTGGTCATAAATTTCCTTCCAAGGAGCAAGTGTCTTTTAATTTCATGACTGGAATCACCATCTGCAGTGAGTTTTGAGCCTAAAAAAATAAAGTCTGTCACTGTTTCCACTGTTTCCCCATCTATTTGCCATAAAATAATGGGACCAGATGCCATGATCCTAGTTTTCTGAATGTTGAACTTTAAGCCAACCTTTTAAAACTCCTCTTTCATTTTCATCAAGAGGCTCTTTAGTTTCTTCTTCACTTTCTGCCATAAGGGTGGTGTCATCTGCATATCTGAGGTTATTGATATGTCTCCCGGCAATCTTGATTCCAGCTTGTGCTTCATCCAGCCCAGTGTTTCTCATGAAGTACTCTGCATATAAATTAAATCAGTAGGGTGACAATATACAGCCTTGATGTACTCCTTTTCCTATTTGGAACCAGTCAGTTGTGCCATGTCCAGTTCTAACTGTTGTTTCCTGACCTACATACAGGTTTCACAAGAGGAAGGTCATGTGGTCTGGTGTTCCCATCTCTTTCAGAATTTTCCACAGTTTGTTGTGATCCACACAGTCAAAGGCTTTGGCATAGTCAATAAAGAAGAAATAGATGTTTTTCTGGAACTCTCTTGCTTTTTTGATGATCCAGCATATGTTGGGAATTTGATCTCTGGTTCCTCTGCCTTTTCTAAATCCAGCTTGAACATCTGGAAGTTCACGTATTACAGAGGCCTGGCTTGGAGAATTTTGAGCATTACTCTACTAGTGTGTGAGATGAGTGCAATTGTGTGGTAGTTTGAGCATTCTTTGGCATTGCCTTTCTTTAGGATTGGAATGAAAACTGACCTTTTCCAGTCCTGTGGCCACTGCTGAGTTTTCCAATTTTGCTGGTATGTTGAATGCAGCACTTTCACAGCATCAACTTTTAGGATTTGAAATAGCTCAATTGGAATCCCATCACCTCCACTGGCTTTGTTCGTAGTGATGCTTCCTAAGGCCCACTTGACTTCACATTCCAAGTTGTCTGGCTCTAGGTGAGTGATCACACCATTGAGATTATCTTGGTCGTGAATATCTTTTTTGTACAGTTCTTCTGTGTATTCCTGCCACCTCTTGGTTAAAATATTTTGCTTCTGTTAAGTCCATACCATTTCTGCCCTTTTTTGTGCCTGTCTTTGTATGAAATGTTCCCTTGGTATCTCTATTTTTCTTGAAGAGATCTCTAGTCTTTCCCATTCTGTTGTTTTCCTCTATTTCTTTGCATTGATTGCTAAGGAAGACTTTCTTATCTCTCCTTGCTATTGTTTGGAACTCTGAGTTCAAATGGGTATATTTTTGCCTGTTTAGTTCAATGATCTTTACCTTTTAATTGTAGTTGTAGTCCACTCACAGTTGAAATAGTTATTATGTTTGAATTTAAGATCGCCATTGCCTTTTTTGTTTTCTGGTCCTCTTTTCATCATTTCTGTCTTCTTTAATTAATGAAGTATTTCAAAAAACATTCTATCTTAACTTACCTGCTGATTCTTAGCCATTTTAGTGATTGCCATAGGGATTACAATATACATCCTTATATCACCATAGTCTACCTTGAATTAGCATGATATTTCTTCAAGTATAATATAAAAAACTTACTATGGCATGTTTTAATTGTTTTGTCCCATTCTTAGTGCTACTGTTGTCTTTCTTTTTACCTCTGCATTTTATAAACCCTACTGTACATTTTTATGCACTTTGAATAGTAAATTATATTTTAAAAATGAGAACAATACTTTCTAGTTACTTGCATGTACATGCTTCCTGACATGCTATACCCCTTCATTTTGGTTTCTGTTTCTATCTGATATCATTTCCCTTCAGCACAAAAATCTTTCTGTTATATTTCTTTCTTCAGGGGAAAATTCTCTTGGCAATTGCTTTTGTCATTCTTTTTTCTATTATTTATAGAGGATATTTTCAGTTGATATAGAATTCTAGGTCAACAGTCGCTCCTTTTCCTTCTAGTACTTTAAAGATTTCTTGTCATTGTCTTCTGGCTTGTATTAATATTCACTGATATTTTCTTTTGCAGTATATACTCTTTTATTAGTTTACCCAGTAAATTTTTCATTTCAGCTATTGTAGTTTGCAGTTTTTGATTTTACCTGAAATTATTTTATGGTTTCTTTTTCTCCGCTGAGCTTTCTTCATCTCTTTGATCATTATGTCCATCTTTTCCTTTGAATCAAAGAATGCATTTTTAATAACTGTTATAAAGTCTTTTTATGGTAACTTTAACATCTATATCATCTCAGTAAGCCTATTGAAGTGGGTTGCCATGCCCTGCTCCAGGGGATCTTCCTGACCCAGGGGGTCTAAACTGCATCTCCTGCTATTCCTGCACTGTGGGTGGATTCTTTACTGCTGAGACACTGGGGAAGGCCCATATCATCTCTCAGTTCAGTTCAGTCACTCAGTCGTGTCCGACCAGTTGTGACCTCATGGACTGCAGCACGCCAGGCTTCCCTGTCCATCACCAGCTCCTGGAGTTTACCCAAACCCATGTTCAGTGAGTCAGTGATGCCATCCAACCATCTCATCCTCTGTTGTCCCCTTCTCCTCCTGTCTTCAATCGTTCCCAGCATCAGGGTCTTTTCCAATGAGTCAGCTCTTTGTATCAGGTGGCCAAAGTGTTGGGGTTTCAGCTTCAGCATCAGTCCTTCCAATGAATATTCAGGACTGATTTCTTTTAGGATGGACTGTTGGATCTCCTTGCAGTCCAAAGGACTCTCAAGAGTCTTCTCCAACACCAGAGTTCAAAAGCATCCAGTGCTCAGTTTTCTTTACAGTCTAACTCTCACATCCATACATGACTACTGGAGAAACCATAGCTTTGACTAGACAGACCTTTGTTGGCAAAGTGATGTCTCTGCTTTTTAATATGCTGTCTAGGTTGATGATAACTTTTCTTTGAAGGAATAAGGGTCTTTTAATTTCATGGCTGCAATCACCATCTGCAGTGAGTTTGGAGCCCAAAAAAAGTAAAGTCTGCCACTGTTTCCATTGTTTCCCCATCTATTTGCCATGAAGTGATGGGGCCAGATGCCATGATCTTAGTTTTCTGAATGTTGAACTTTAAGCCAACTTTTAAAATCTCCTCTTTCACTTTCATCAAGAGGCTTTTTAGTTCTTCTTCACTTTCTGCCATGAGGGTGGTATTATCTGCATATCTGAGGTTATTGATATTTCTCCCAACAATCTTGATTCCAACTTGTTCTTCGTCCAGCCCAGTGTTTCTCATGATGTATTCTGCATAGAAGTTAAATCAGTAGGGTGACAATATATATATAGCCTTGACGTACTCCTTTCCCAATTTGGAACCAGTCTATTGTTCCATGTCCATTTCTAACTGCTGCTTCCTGATCTGCATACAGATTTCTCAGGAGACAAGTCAGGTAGTCTGGTATTCCCATCTCTTTCAGAATTTTTCACAGTTTGCTGTGTTCCACAGTCAAAGGCCTTGGAATAGTCAATAAAGCAGAAGTAGATGTTTTTCTGGAACTCTCTTGTTTTTTTTTGATGATCCAGCAGATGTTGGCAATTTGATCTCTGGTTCCTCTGCCTTTTCTAAAACCAGATTGAACATCTGGAAGTTCACAGTCCATGTATTGCTGAAGCCTGGCTTGGAGAATTTTGAGCATTGCTCTACTAGTGTGTGAGATGAGTGCAATTGTGAGGTAGTTTGAGCATTCTTTGGCATTGCCTTTCTTTGGGACTGGAATGAAAACTGACCTTTTCTAGTCCTGTGGCCACTGTTGAGTTTTCCAAATTTCCTATGTCATCTCTAGGTCCAGTTTATTAATTATTTTTGATTATAGCTCACATGTATTTCTATTAATGTGTTATAATTTTTATTGTATGCTGATCATCGTAGATGCCACATTGCTGAGAGCTTTGATTTTATTTTTCTCCTCTAAAGACTATTGAACTTTTACCTTCCTTGCAGTTAATTTTTTTGCACATCAGTTAGACCTTGTCCAATTTTGTTTTAGCCTTTGTTAGGATAGGTCTAGTGTTGTCCTTAATCTAAGGTTAATGTAGTTTTCCTCCTAAAGCATTGCTATTCTCAGATCTCAACTGCCATTCATGGTGGTTTGTGAGGTTTATCCATTCTGCCTGGTCAGAGTTCCATATCTCAGACCTGTCTAATGTAGAATCGCTATTAGCTCCAGGCACCTCTTCCCTCCATAGCTATTTTCTACCAGGATACATGAAGACTGGCCTGAACTTCTGCAGTTTAATATTCAGTCAAAGACTCAAGGAGAATCCTACAGATGTTGGGGAGTCCTTTCTCTTATTAAATCCCTCCTCTTTGGTACTTTGCTCTCTACAAATCCCAGCTGTCTAAGCAATTGTGAAATTTTGTTTCCTATGCCTGGTGAGACTTCTGTTCTTTATTTGGTCTTGTCTTTGTGGTATAATTTGGAAAGTGTTTCCAAATCAAAAGCTACAGAGAATGAAGAATTTACCTCATGCATTTCACATCTTTGAAGCTCTCTGACATTTAGAGTCCAAAAAAATTTCTCCATGTTGTTACCCTGTGAGGGTAAGTCTGATACTTATAATTCTGTAATGGTTGGATCCAGGAATCACTTTCTTTTTATTTTAAAAATAAAATTATCTTTTTATAAAACTCATTTAATGTTGACACTTTATTTGTATATTTATGAGGATCTTCAGTATTTCCCTGCTCACAGCAAAGGGAGAGAGACAGTCATACATATTAAGAGTAATGTAAGAATTCTAAGCAATTGTGAAATTTTGTTTCCTATGCCTGGTGAGACTTCTGTTCTTTATTTGGTCTTGTCTTTGTGGTATAATTTGGAAAGTGTTTCCAAATCAAAAGCTACAGAGAATGAAGAATTTACCTCATGCATTTCACATCTTTGAAGCTCTCTGACATTTAGAGTCCAAAAAAATTTCTCCATGTTGTTACCCTGTGAGGGTAAGTCTGATACTTATAATTCTGTAATGGTTGGATCCAGGAATCACTTTCTTTTTATTTTAAAAATAAAATTATCTTTTTATAAAACTCATTTAATGTTGACACTTTATTTGTATATTTATGAGGATCTTCAGTATTTCCCTGCTCACAGCAAAGGGAGAGAGACAGTCATACATATTAAGAGTAATGTAAGAACTCATTAATACACACACATACCAAAAGAGCCTACCACCCCCTTTATATTTGTAATGCTTTTTCTTCATAATACCAGAGCAATTGAATTTGTATTTCTGTTAGAACTCCAAATGAGATTTGAAAGTGCTGGCAAAGCAAAGTAACTTGGCAAATATTAGTACATCTCTTGGGGGATCTGAGACCACTTGTCAGCTTCTTTGCCCCATTACTTCCTGTTGACCATCTTATTGTGGAGCCATAGAATCAGCTCTCTTCTGTCCACCATCTCCCACCTCAATATCCTCATCCAACCACTGAGGCTTAGAGTACTCTCCATTGGTTGTAAAAGCTTCCATAGTTAGAGTCAGGACATAAAAATGTTGGAGAAGGTAACATGTTGAACTGGAGCCTCATTGGGGTGTAAGTAATCCCAGATATTTTTATGAGGGTAATTTCTGTGGAAAAGGTTGAAGTTGAGCTGAAGCTATTTTAGGGAGGTGGTAGAAAGAGAAAAGGCATAGAATAGAGGAAATGATGTGATGCTAAACAAAGATAAGTTTTGAGGAGTCACAAGTTGGCTCCCTAAAGTTTGTTTTCTGGTTGATAAAGAAAAGTGTAGAAATATTTGACAAACAATCCTTTCTGTTCTCACCCACTTCTGGTGAATAAACTCAAAGGGGCAACTGAGCAAATTTAAGACAGAAAGTGTAGTGTATTCTCTGCCTCCAGTGTTTGGTTAACACAGGTTAGAAAAAGAGTTACCAGAAGAACTGACACGCTGAGTTACTGCATCAGATGGGGACAGCTCTGAGTCTCCCAAGATTCATCTCTCTGTCAAGTGTCCTACCTGGAGTCTTTTCAAAAATCTGTGAATGACCTCCAAAAAGTCAGGTAGCAATGACTTTTAAAGTTACACAACATGTAATTTATTTCCTTTTTCTTAGGGATAAATCAGAGCAACTAGTGAAACCAATTGATTATTAATTAAATTAAGTAGTTCAAGTTAATTAACTAAAATTAAATCAGAATATAATTAGGGTTTTCTACTTGGGAGGAAATGAGGAAAAAAAAAAAAAAAACAGTTGAGAAATGTTGCCATAGTACCTCAGATAATCCCTTAAAGATTGTTTGATGATACGCCACAATTAAACAACTCCCAACCATATTTTTGTCTTATTTTCAAGTTGTGGATAAGTTTTCTTAAACTGAGAGAGTTACAGAGTAGAAATGGCTGTCTGGTACATCTAGCTAAGAAGGGCCAGAGGCAGGTAGTTCAGACTCCCCGGAAAGAGTGGGAGCAGAAACAAACCTGTTGTGGAATTCAAAGGCCCCAGGATTCCGCTGAGGGGCATTCAGACCTGGGGTGGACCAGAAGCTGGAAGTGAGAGACAGAGCGGCAGCAATATCTCAGCTCAACATATGCCAGTGCAGACAGACCACATCTGGTCCAGCCATGCAACATGTTCCGTCATTCTCACATCCTTTCAGGCTATATCTGCATCTATGGGGTAGGGTCAGAGCTAACTGTGAAATGAATTTGATTACACTTCCATCAGACAGCCCTGTGGGAACTCAGCATAGAAATTAAACTTAGAGAATGGCAACCTACTCCAGTATTTTTGCCTGGAGATTTCCACGGACAGACCAAGGAATCACAAAGAGTTGGATACGACTGAATGACTAACACATAGAGAAAAATATAACAAATCATATTTCTTCTACCCCTGCATTTTGGGTCTGAGATTTTGCCTCCTACGTGTACTTTTGAAGAAACACAGGTGAGGAACATACAATAATGTGATGGGGGACAGAACTCAGGACTCTCCTATACTTCCTGAGAGCCTGAAACAGTTGCTGAGCAAAGCCGCAGAAGAATATGCACTGGGTCTAAGTGAGCTTCTCCCATAGAAATTCTTACACATGATATGGGTGCATAGAGATTATTAACTTCAAGCAAAAGTTGAATATTTCAGTACTGAATTGGCAGAGATAGTGGTCTTTCTCACAAAATTGTACTGGCTGACTCTTCTTTTGTTCAACTTGCCATCTTTCCAGGTGGTAAAATCTTGTCTGAATGTTAGTATTTTCCTTCATGAGCTGCTTGAATCATAGAAAAAAAGCCCTGAGCTCTGTAAGGAGAAGTTCCCATGAATGATTCCGGCAGTGTGAGAGGGGAAATTGAGAATGTGAAAGGGGGAAATTGTTGTCCAGCTCCATGTGATTGAGAAGATTTATCTATCGGTTTGGTGAAATTATGAAAGGAATACGTGAGGATGTAAGAGTCACTGCCTAAATGGAATTTTCTCATTTTATAGATAAGAAAACTGATGTTTAGGAAAATGGGGAGGGGGAGTGCCCAAAACACAGGTAGAGACAGATGGGTGGAACACAGAGGAGAAGAGAGTTTCACTTTCCTTTTCTGGCCTTAATCACTATGATACAATTTGAAACTAATGAAACGTTCATTTGTTCCCCCTCCTTAACCCATACGTTTGTGCTTTTAATCCATATACATTAATTAAAATTCAGGCACTTAATCATAGCCGCGGACCTATATGTGGACTTCCCTGGTAGCTTAGCTGGTAAAGAATCCACCTGCAGAGGAGAGGAGAAGGAGACCCCAGTTTGATTCCTGGGTTGGGAAGATCCCCTGAAGAAGGGATAGGCTATCCTCTCCAGTATTCTTGGGCTTCCCTGGTGGCTCAGATGGTAAAGAATCCACCTGCAATGCGAGAGACTTGGGTTCTATCTGTGGGTTGGGAAGATCACCTGAAGGAGGGCATGGGAAACCATTCCAGTTTTCTTGCCTGGAGAATCCCCATGGACAGAGGAGCCTGGTAGGCTGCTACAGTCTGTGGGGTTGCAAAGAGTCAGACACGACTGAGCGACTGAACTGAACTGAATATGATCTCAATAAAGAAATACTAGTATAAAGTTCAGCCTTAAATGTGGTTCTTAGTTTTTCTGAGAAAATCTGCAAACATCCAGTCTCAAGTGTTATCTTTATGTCTACCGCTCATTTCTCTCTTAGGAGTTCCATTTATGTCCTATGAGCTTCTGCAGGTCCCACAGGGTACATGCTGTTTCTCTCTTTTCTTGAGCTTTGGGAGGGAGGCAAGAGAGGACTTCAACAGGTCCTTAAAATAGGGTCTGTTTCGTATTATAGGAATCTAGAAAATGAGAACAGAAGGTCATGGAACTGCATACAAGATGAACAGCTATTGCAAAAGGGATGCAAACACAAACTCTATTCTGAGCTGACTCTTCTCAGCTCTCAACCTTTTTAATTTGAACAGAAGTCATTAAATCTCCATTCTGATAGCCAGTGACAAAAATGGAAATACTATCAGATTTTGGAAGGAAACTTTGAAAACTATTAAACTTTATAGATAAGGATACTCAGGCTCATGGGGCTTCCCAGGTGGCACAGTTGTAAAGACTGCCAATGCTGGAGACACCAGAGATGTTTTGGGTTCAATCCCTGGGTCAGGAAGATCCCCTGAAGGAGGCAATGGCAACCCACTCCAATATTCTGGCCTGGAAAATTCTACGGACAGAGCAACCTACAGTCCATGGGGTCCATGGGGTCACAAAGAGTTGTACATGACTGAGCCACTAAGCGTGTACACATACACACACATGGCTCATAGAAATGAAGCAACTGGTCTAACGACCCAGACTGGGTTAATGATAGACTTTAGAAAAGAGTGTGAATATTGTTCAGGTAACACTTAAGAAAGTATTTTAGTATAGTGAAATCATGGACAATGTTTTTGTCATGGCATTATTTGTTTCTGTATATTTGCCTAACTGCAAAATGTTGTGAACAAAGAAACATTTAGGGGCTTTCAAGCTATTAGGAATTTTGACTCTGAGTTGAGAAAATAGATATAAAGGAACCTCTGTACATATGCAAACTAGTATGTGGGTGTTCAGATTTATACACATAATTTATAACAATAAAAACTATTCCCTGACTTGCTTGATTACCATCATGTCAGTTTTTCCCCTAATGGAATCACTTTTCCTTTATTTCTTCTGCAATTTATACCAGTGTTTCCATATAGTATACTATTTTATAGATGCAGCACTATAAGCTAACTTTCATTATTTTAGACATTATTTATTAGCTTTCTATTATGACAATAGGTGATTTAACTCAGTCCAAATGCTGTTTCTAGTAGAACCTGAGATTGAATTTCTCAACCCCTGATGAGAAGTGATCTGATTTATTGATTTTGACAAATCAGTGATGTTTCTTACAACTGTGACATTTGTTGCAACTAAGTGTTATGAAGCAGGTTAATGTCTGTTCCACTGCTATGTACACAGATTGGAGCTCTTTACAGATGCAAAGTCACTTATGACCCACCTTTTGAGATATGTATTATTATTCCTGTTTTCCAACATTATAAAATGAGCCTAATCTAAGGTTATATCCTGTGTAACTGGGATTTATCTCCAAATCTCTTTGATTTCAAAGACCAATCTTTTCCCAATGTTTCATATTGTCCCTAGAAGAAAGTTTCTTTTCAACATAACTTTCTCTGTAGTTTTGGGCATCACTAGGTTCTGTGGCTACTGTTACCTTCAGTTTGTTGTGATCTACACAGTCAAAGGCTTTGGCGTAGTCAATAAGGCAGAAGTAGAAGTAGGAATTCTCTTAGCTTATGCTAATATATTAATAAATATGTGCACATTGACAAAATGAAGCACTGTGGGGTCACTGGAAAAATTAGCTGCTTTGGGTAGTGGGTGAGGTTTTTTTTATAATGTCGATGGAAATTCACACGAGGAATAGAAGAAGGTACTTTTGTTAAAAGGTACATAACAGCAAAGTTAGGAAGCTAGAATATCCACGGAGGCTCTTTGTGACCATTAGAAAAGCCTTAATTAGGCTTCCCTGATAGCTCAGTTGGTTTGACCCTGGGTTTGATTCCTGGGTCTGGAAGATCTGCTGAAGAAGGGATATGCTACACATTCCAGTATTCTTGGGCTTCCCTTGTGGCTCAGCTGGTAAAGAATCTGCTTGCAGTGAGGGAGACCTGGGTTTGATCCTTGGGTTGGAAGATCCTCTGGAGAAGGGAAAGGCTACCTCTGGAGAAGGGAAAAGCTACCCACTCCAGTATTCTGGCCTGGAGAATTCCATGGACGGTATAGTCCACGGAGTCTCAGAGTCAAATACGACTGAGTGACTTTCACTTTCACTTCTCAGGATACAAATAATTTCCTCCCTTGTTCTGTAATTCCCTTGTTATTTCAATTCCTCAGTAATGTCTTCTGTATGATACTGGTGGAGAAAAGAGGGCCAGAACAGTGAAGGTGGGTGTGTCTTGTCCCTCATCCAACTCTTCATTGGTGTCTGAGCTGAGGCATCCTGGGAACTGAACAGCCATGGGGTTGGAGGGAGCATGATGAAGGACAGAAACAACTGATTGTCAAGTGAACAACTCAGAAGAAAGCCACAGAAGTCTGTTTCCTCTCCTTTCTTGCACCATGTTAAGAGAAGGTGAAAGGAAGAGAAGAGAAAAAAGAAGAGGACAGGAGAAAAAGGAGGGAAAAGAGAGGAGAAAATCATTTAAAAAAACAGTTAATAATTAGCTATCACTTTTCCCTGAACAGCCAATGTTAAATATATAACCTTTTGTGGGTTTCTTAATGTAAATATCCACAAATCAGTCAGTGTGATGCTCCGCATTAACAAACTGAAGAATAAAAACCATATGATCATCTCAATAGATGCAGAAAAAGTTTTTAGCAAAATTTGACATCCATTTCTGATAAAAATTCTCCAGAAAGGGGGCACCAAGGGAGCATACCTCAGCATAATAAAGGTCATATATGATAAACCCACAGCTAACATACTCAATGATGAAAAACTGGAAACATTTCCTTTGAGATCAGGAACAAGACAGGAATGCCCACTTTTTTGCTACTTTTTTCAACATAGTGTTGGAACTCCTAGTCACAGCAATCAGAAAAGAAAAAGAAATAAAAGGAATCCAAATTGTTTGCAGATGGCATGAAACTATACATAGAAAATTCTAAAGACAGCCTCAGAAAACTACTAGAACTCATCAGCAAATTCAGTGAAGTTGCAGGATACAAAATTAATATACAAAAATCTGTTGCATTTCTACACACTAACAATGAGCTACCAGAAAGAAATATTAAATAAACAATTCCACTTACCATCTCATCAAAAAGAATATATCTAAGGAGATAAAAGACCTATGCTTGGAAAACTATGAGACACTAATGAAAGAAATGAAGATCAACACAAATAGATGAAAAGATACAGCATGTTCTTGGATTGGAAGAATTGATATTGTTAAAATGGACCATACTACCAAAGCAATCTACAGATTCAGTACATTTCTTATCAAAATATCAATGGAACTAGAACAAGTAATTTAAAAATTTGTGCAGAAACACAAAAGACCTTGAATGACTGAAACAATTTGGAGAAAGAACAGAGCTGAAGGAATCACACTTTCTGAAATTCAGACTATACAACAAATCTACAGTAATCAAAACAGTATGGTATTGGCACACAAAAAAAGACACAATGATCAACGGGACAGAATAGAAAGCTGAGAAATAAACCTATGCATTTATGTTCAATTAATCTACAACAAAGGAGACAAGAATATACAATGAAGAAAAGGCAGTCTTTTCAATAAGTGGTGCTAGGAAAACTGGACAACTACACGTAAAAGAAGAAATGTTCTAAAACATTCTCTAACACCATACACAAAAATAAACATAAGGAGCCAAATGTTGAGACTGAAAATCATAAAACTACTAGGGGAAAACATAGGTAGAATACTCTTTAATGTTAATTGTAGCAATATTTTTGGGATCCCTCTCCTAAAGCAAAGTGAACATGAAACTGCTAGCTGCTCAATTGTGTCTGACTCTTTGCAACCTCATGGACCATAGCCTGCCAGGCTCCTCTGTCCTTGGGCTTATCCAGGCAAAAATACTGGAGTGGGTTGCCATTTCCTTCTCCAGGAGATCTTCCCAACCCAGGGATCAAATCCAGGTCTCTTTCATTGCAGGCAGATCCTTTACCAATTGGGCCACCAGGGAAGCCTCAGTAAAGGCAATAAAAATGAAAATAAACAAATGGGACCTAATTAAACTTAAAAGCTTTTGCACATCAAAGGAAACCACTGACAACATGAAAAGACAACCCACTGAATGTGAGAAAATATTTTCAAATGAGATGATAGATAAGGACTTAATATCAAACATACATAAATAACTCATACAACTCAACATTAAAAAAAAAAAAAAAAAAAANCTTATTATCAGAATAAAATCTTGGCTAAAGCTTTTACCAGACAGCTTCATCAACCTACTGAATGGGAGAAAATATTTACAAATGATATGACTGATAAGGGGTTAATATCCAACATACATAAATAACTCATACAACTCAACAAAAAAAAAAAAAAAAAAAAAACAAAAAAAAAAAACCTGACAATCTGATTTTAAAAATGGGCCAAAAACTTAAACAGACATTTTTCCAAAGAGGAAATACAGATGGCCATCAGGCACATGAAGACATGTTCACAGTTGCTAATCATCATGGAAATGCAAATCAAAATCACAGTGAGATATCACTTCACACTGGTCAGAGTGACTACCATCAAAAAGAACAGAAATAACATATGTTGATGGGGATAGAAGGAAAAGTAAACACTACTATCCTGTTGGTGGGAAAGTAAATTGATGCAGAAGCTGTGGGAAACAGTATAAAAGTTTCTCAAAAACCTAAAACTAGGACTACCATATGACTCAGTAATTTCACTTCAGTTCAGTTGTTCAGTGGTGTCCAACTCTTTGTGATTCCATGGACTACAGCATGCCAGGCTTCCAGGGTTTGCTCAAACTCATAAAAGTTGTCCATCAAGTCAGTGATGCCATCCAACCATCTTATCCTCTGTCATCCCCTTCTCCTTCTGCATTCCTAGGTATATATCTGAAAAATAAACAAAAATACTAATTTGAAAAGATGCATGCACCCCAGTTCAATAGTAGCATTGTTTACATTTGCCAAGATATAGAAGCAACCTAAGTATCCATTGGCAGATGAATGGATAAAGAAGATTGAAATATATATATAGGTATATAAATAATGAAATACTCAGCCATGAAATTAAAAGATGGTTGCTTCTTGGAAGAAAAGCTATGACCAACTTAGCATATTAAAAAGCAGAGACATTACTTTGCCAACAAATGTCCATCTAGTAAAAGGTATGATTTTTCCAGTAGCCATGTATGGATGTGAAAGCTAGACTATAAAGAAAGCTGAGCACTGAAGAATTGATGCTTTTGAACTGTGGTGTTGGAGAAGACTCTTGAGAGCCCCTTGGACTTCAAGGAGATCCAACCAGTCAATCCTAAAGGAAATCAATCCTGATCATTCACTGGAAGAACTGATGCTGAAGCTGAAACTTCAGTACTTTGACTACCTGATGCGAAGAACTGACTCATTGGAAAAGATCCTGATGCTGGGAAAGATTGAAGGTGGGAGGAGAAAGGAACAACAGAGGATGAGATGGTTGGATGGCATCACCTACTCAAGAGACATGAGTTTGAGCAAGCTCCAGGAGTTGGTGATGGACAGGGAAGCCTGGCCTGCTGCAGTCCATGGGGTTGCAAAGAGTTGGACATGACTGAGTGACTGAACTGAACTGAACTCAACCATGAAAAATGAAAATTTGCCATTTGCAGGAAAATGGATGTCCTTGAGGCCATTTTTAATGAAATAAGTCAGACAGAGGAAGACAAATACTGTATGATATCACTTATCTGTGGAATCTAAAAAAATATAGCAAACTAGTTAATCTAATATAAAAGAAACAGACTTGTAGATACAGAGAACAAACTAGTGGTTACCATTAGGAAGAAGGAAGGGGGAGGGGCAATACAGGAATGGGGGAGTAAGAGGTACAAACTCTTACGTATAAAATAAGTTACAAGAATATACTTCACAACAGAAAATACAGCCAGCATTTTATAATAACTATAAATGGAGTATAATACTAAAAAAAGAATGTATGCTTCCTGTTAGTCTCAGGTCAGTCTTCAAGTTACTTCCTTTTAGCAAATCTCCCCTTCAAGTTGCCATCACCCCTGTGATCTCTACTCTGGAAGTTGAAAACCTGGACAGGGTTTCTAAAGGCCCAGACAGTCTTCATTTCCATGTGGACCCTCAGTGGGGACAGACTGGGGGCCCTGCCTGCACAGATGTAAGAGGTTCCATTCAGGACTGCATACACTTCCACTTGGCTCCCTGCTATGCTCCAGAAGATTATTTCCCTAAGAATTCAAGTTTCTTCATTTTATCTTCCCTGGTTTTGATGCCCTGCCCATGCCTCTTATCTCCTTTATCATCTCTGAATTTTCTATAGTCCTTATGAGTTAAAAAATGAATCCTGGACTCTTTCTGTCTCTCGTATTAATCCTGATCATTGTTTGTGTTTTTCTAATGGATGATTCACATCTGTTCAGTTACAGAGAGGAAAGAATTCCTCAGGATAAAATTGAAAGTGTTTGGTGGGTACAGAATGAGGTTGAAACACAGATTAATATTTAGAAAGATTACTCCACTGCTCTGACATTATACAGACAGGGTGTTTGCTACATCACTTCTTTACAAGTGGGAGCCATTTATAATTCTCAACACCCATCTTGCTGAGAGAAGGTGATGGCATCACCTTGTTAAACTGAAAATGGGTCTAGAAAAACACAAGAAACCAAAAAATGTGTGGCAAGAAGGGACATATGAAAAATTCTCCATATATGTGCAGTACTTTTGCTAAATGTGCACAAGAGATCCAAATTTATGGTGTTGACAGAACCCACATCTTGACCTCTGAGGCTAAGCTGTTTGGGTTACTACAGAGTTTGCAAATTTAAGTTGCTCTCAGTTGGTACTCTCTGGCTTCTGGCCAAACTGAAGTCCAGACTGCCCAGTGACTGAATACAGAAAACTCTTAATGCTTTGGAAGTGTTTCAAATCTTTCAGGCCATTAGGGGACTATTTGGAAGGATAATATACTAAAACAAATTGTGATAGTATTAAATAGTTTAATACTATTTAATACTACTATTGCAGTTCTCCAATGCAGTTTTTTTTTTTTTTTTTAATTTCTTATTCCCTAGTAGGCTAAGGGCCCACTAGTTGGCATTCATCTCTTCCCACCAACTCTCACATTATCTTTTGAGTGTTACTGTGTTGTCACACTTGGACTAATCTGCCTTGTGTCAAAGTTGTCTGGTACTAAACGAAAGCAAGACTGTGTCAGAAGTGTATCATATGAAACAAGCTGAGATGGAAATAGGAGGTGGGCCCAAGACCTGTGGAGGAGCAACAACACAGGAATGGGCTCCCTGGTCAAGGCAGGAAGAACAGTTGAAATTAGATGGTAACAGTTACCTAGAGCATTTCAGCCTCTCTGTTTTAGAAATACCCAACTGAATTTGGCATCATGTGTTCACCAGGTAGCAAATAGCTTAAGCAAACAACAACCAACACCTGACAAATGGATTTCAGAAAGGAGGGTGGTGAGGAAATTAGTGTCATAAAAAATCAGAAAGGGGGAAAGAAAAGAGATGATGGCTTGGCTAGAGTTGAATTAAGAAATAATTTTTCAAAATTTCAAGAGTCATAACACACAGCTGAGTCCCAAGAAGCTGGGAATCTAACTAAGAGCTTGTCTTACGGTCTCCCATGTCCTTTCTAGAAGACTATGAAGAGATTTCCCTTGCATACAGTTACCCCTGACACTTTGGAGAAATCTCTAAAAATGTTTCTGGATGAATTTATGGTAGGTTCCCAACCTTGTTGCTGTTTACATTTGGGGTCAACATTTTCTTTATTGTTGTGGGCTGATCCACGTGAGACCTGTAGGATGTTTAGCAGCATTTCTGACTTCTACTCACTCACACCAGTAGCACCTCCCCACTGAGCTGGGCCACTGCCGCTCCCTCCTCCAGGGGGCCCTTTAATTGTCCCGGTGAGGCTGAGGTCTCTGGGACATTAAGGGTGGAAGCCACAGTGCTCTGGGAAAGAGTGGAAAGGCTCTATCTCTTTTGTGCTTTATCATCCGAGGGATAAAGCATATTGTGGTACTTTATATCTTTCAGAAAAATGTGCAATATTCCTTGAACTTTTCCTTGATCTGGAATACAATTTGAACCAATTGGGGTTACCCCATAGGACCACTTTCCATGACAGACACCATCTTGCTTTTCTGATTTCCTTCCCCTCTGAGGAGCTTGTCCTTGACTATACTCTCTTTGATTTTTCCCACTCCTTCTTCTGAACCTCAAGAAGCCAGAACTTAGTGTTCCCAGGTCTCAGGGTGTTACAGAGAAGGAAGAGAAGTTTCATGAAGAAAACTTTTTGCTGATTTTTGTTTTTTAAAAATCTCAACTCATAATATAAGCTATGCTGAGTTCTCTTGAGAGAAGGGAGAAATATATCCCAAGGAGAAGGGCATTAACAGTCGGTATTGCCAGGGGTGTTTTTTTTCCCCTAGCAGTGCCCACAGGAAGGTCAGAGAATCTCCTAAAGGCGGTGTACCAGATGTGCCTAAGGAGCTTTAGATTCTACACAACAGAATTCCTGCCTTGGCAGTGAGTTCATAAAGTATAGAGCCACTTACCTTTATAACTCTGCCCATGTGACCCCCAGGGGGAAGATTGTGTGTTCCAAAGATGGTCACAATGATATCGTCCATCTTGTACTCTTTCTACAATGTGGTCTTGCTTATGTCTTACCAAAAAGTGGCATCTATTTCCTCTCCCTTGAATCTTGCCTGCCTGGCCCATATGACTTTACTGAAACCAACAAAGCATGGTAGACATGATGTTACCTGACACCCAGAGTTAGATCAGAATACGCTGTGTGACTTCTACCTGGTTGCCTTGTTCAGTGGAAAGTACATGTAGAAAGTCCAACTGCCTTGTGATTTCCATATACAGGAAGACACATGTAGATGTTCTAGTGGACATCCCTGCTGAGCTCCCTGTCACCACTGGCACCATGTGCTGTGGCATCTCAGAAATCCAACCCAGTGGAGTCTTCAGATGCCCAAAGCCTAAGTCATGTTTGACTGCAGCTTCCCTGATGAGTTGAGAAAGAGTGCAGAAAATATGGAATAAGTGCGTGCGTGCTCAGTTGCTTCAGTTGTGTCTGATTCTTTGCTTCTGTATGGGCTGTAGCCCATCAGGTTCCTCTGTTCATGGGATTTTCCAGGTAAGAATACTGGAGGGGTTTGCCATGCCCTCTTCCAGGGGATCTTTCCAACCCAGGCATCAACCTCATGTTTTCCTGTGTCTCCTGTATTGCAGTGAATTCTTTATCCACCTAGGAACTTGGGTAGCTGGGAGCCACCTGGAATAAGTAATTTAGGTTAAATTGAGGATTTAAAATTGAAGGCAAAAGAGCTAACAAATGCTATATTTTTTAACTTGCAATTTGCTTTAGCGCATACACACACACAAGTTTTTAATCTTTGTACTTCACCTAGAGGAGCTCCAGTCTTCATCCAAAAGGGAAAATAAGAATCCTTCAGCCTCTAGGGTTAGTCATCAGTTGAATGATCCGGTAGTACCTTCAGATTTATTCTTCCATTTCTATTTTTCCCTTCGTAAAACTGATTACCTACAAAGGTCCTTTCAACTCAAAGATCACGCTTCCCTTTAGAAATTACCCTAGGTCTTTATATTTATTATTAAGCTTAATTGAAAAATAATACCCCAGGCTTCTGAAGCTTTCAGGTTCCTACTTATATGAAGTTTAAATGAAATATGTAATTTTTCTCTCTATAATTTTCCTGCTTAGTGAATAAGTCTGAGTCAGCCATGTGCTGCATTCAGATCAGGTTCCTTTCAAAGAGTGTTGATTCTAGGTCTGGAACTAAAAGTTAGTGTTTATACAGTGAAATATTATCCACATAACTAACTTTTTACAGTCATGATTTTTGTCACTTTTATTATTGTCAAAAATAGTTCAGCTGTAATTCCTACTACTACCTCTTTATTTTCAATGTGAAAGAAAAGTAAGTAAGTCAAGGAGAGGTTTAAAGTAATATTTACAGGTATACCCTTTATATGAGTAGTATTTGCATTGTAGTGTTTTCATACTTGATGTTTTGTGTATAACCTGTCAAGAATGGGGATGATAATGCCTCCTTCTAAGGGCTGTGATATGTATATATAGAAGTTAATTTCTTGATTTTTTTCTTGACAATATGCTGATGAATTAAATTTCTGTCCTTCAAAATTTTTGCATTTTCCTGTTCTCATTGGTCTTACTCAATGCATTTACAGTCAACAGTGCACCATTCTTAATTAGATAACATTTGGTATTGTTTGTTAATATGTAAACTTTATTCATCTTGATTTTGAAACTAGATTGTAAAGTTTTAGACTTTTGTAGTCTCAGGATGAACAATGTCAGACCTCAATGAATACTTGCTGTTACTTTTCTACCTTTTTGTTTTCCAATCTGTGGGCTTGAAATCAAAAGATATTTTTGAATTAATCCCCTACTGACTTAGTCAGTGAAGTGAAAGTCATTCAGTCGTGTCTGACTCTTTGTGACCCCGTGGACTGTATAGTCCATAGAATTCTCCAGGCCAGAATACTGGAGTGGGTAGCCTTTCCCTTTTCCAGGGAATCTTCCCAACCCAGGGATGGAACCCAGGTCTCCCATATTGCAGGCAGATTCTTTACCAGCTGAGCCACAAGGGAAGCCCAAGAATACTGGAGTGGGTAGCCTATCCCTTCTCCAGTGGATCTTCCTGACCCAGGGATCAAACCAGGGTCTCCTGCATTCCAGGCGGATTTTTTACCGATTGAGCTATGAGGGAAGCCCCCTCTTTTATTTTGGTAAGCCCCAGAAAGGATGCACCTTGTCTCCCAATTCTTAGATACATGTTAAAAAGAGGACATTTTCCAGTGGAGTCATTGATATGCTTCATGAAACAAACAGGATTTTCATTAGGAGGGTATTCATTAAATGAACATGTTTTGAAGAAAGCTGAGGAGACATACGAGCTAACTCTCTTCATTAGCAATAAGACCCCTGACCCAGGGAGGTGCCAGAGGAGGAGGAGCCAGAGCCTTCAGCCTGCCAAGAAGTGCTGAAAGTCACCCTCAGAACAAGGAGCTAGAAAGCAAATGTGTCAACAATGTGTGCAGTCAGACCCATTTCCAGATGAGACTTTGGAGGAAAACATGTGTGGTGAATCTAAGCACATCTTCAAATAAGAAAGAAACAGACTTTTCACTTGGCAGTCTCATGGCAGGGACTGTCTCCTAGAGATGGTCTTCTGGATGTGGTGGCCGTGTTGAGCACTGAAATTGGTGTCCTTATGTTACATCTTCATTTGGGCTTTCTGTTTGGGACCCTTAGTGCTGGAAGCGGTGCAACTGAATGGTCCTGGTCATGGAGTTTGGAGTCACTCCCGCTTGGGCTAGATATTTTACTTCCCTACTTCCTGCCTGTGTAACTCCAAGAACTTTGTTTAATCTCTCTTCACCTTAGCTTTATCACCTATTAAATCAAGTTGATACTAGAAGATTGTTGGGATGATTACTTAGGGTAACATGTATAGGACTGTTCTGGTAGCTCTTGTCAATAAATGATAGCATTGGATGTATTGTGTCTGATTGAGACCTGCTCCCATGGTGCAAATGAGTTTTCTTCTGTAGTGTCTCCAGATAGAAAGCACTCTGTGCAAAACTATAAAAGCCACTAGCTCAGATGCTGGGCTAGGCTGGCTATGGTATTTAAAGAAGACTTTGGGAAGGGGAGACTTTCTGATACCAATGAAAACAAGTTGTTTCTCTGAGGAGCTGAGATATTTTCTCCCTTTGTAGCAAAAAGTGGCTCTCTGGACCTCTTCAAATAAATCATAGGACAAAGAGGCTTCAGAACAAGAGATGTCATTCAGTCCCACTCTTTTTGTTTTTCCTTAGGGAAAAATGCTTTCATGGGATGTGTTTTATGAGGGATATTGAAAGGGTTCCGTTTACGATGGTAAATCTGCTTACAGATCACACTTTATTTCAATTGCTTATTCAGGCTTTTTCCCCAGAACACCTGCATGGAAATAAGCATTTGGGTTTTAAAAGATGAGAGCATTTAGTCACTAACTCATTTAGTCACTAAAGCATTTAGCCACTCCCACTCAGCCTCCTTTGCACCACAAATATGACTCCTTGTAGGGAAATCCCATCTCTTCTTCTTTCCTAGGCAGTTTAGCAGGGCAAGATGCTGCCATCCTTTTCTTTGAGTTTGAAATAAGCTGCCTGTTTTCCTTTTCATCACATCTACAGAGATTAGGGGCAAGCAGGGAGCTGCGTACACTGTCTGGGGAGATACTGGAAGTCTTGGTAATGAGTAGACTAAACCCTCAGTTTGTATAGGGTTTATGTTCATGACCAGCCCACTGGAAGTGGGCTGAAAACTGGGACTTTCTGCCTATGGTAGACTCCCTATCTTTGGTAGGTATACGTGATGGATCTTCAGGCAGGGTGAAACCACAACTTCTTTAGAAAATGAGGAGGATGACTTTAGAGCAGGATGACTAAAGGGTCAGATGATGAAGGGAGAGAAATGGGGCTGGTGGAGGCTATGGGTCATTGTGTGTATGCTTTGGAGGCCCTCCTAAGCATTCTTGTTTTATCATGTTCCATGGAAACATCATCATTTATCAATTGCTGCTTTCTCTTGAGTGGAGAAAGTCCCCCAATCTTGGTGCACATTATTTTGTTTTCAGTCTTTGCTCAAGTGCAAAAAACCCTGGATGTCTCTGTGCTCTTCTGTTTCTTTCTTACTGATTCTATAAGCCTTCTTATGCTTCTCTGCCCCGGGTATTCAGGGATCCATAAGAGACGTTGACTAGGGAGTGATTATCTCAGAAAATGTTTATGAAGGAACACAACATCCCCGTGTCAAAGCAGGAGGAACCTGGAGCTTCCATGACTTTTGGATACAGTTTGTAAAGCATCTTGGGTCCTCTGACCCAGTTCAAGCTGCTCTGCTAGCTAAAACATAGTCACTGACCTATTGATTGCTGAGATATGTTTTTAAAAGCATCTGGATCTGGGCAATTAGTTCCTGCTTAATGTAGAATGTTAAATCAGGGCCTCTGATTCTCTAATTGATCAGTAAATTCATTATTTCCCTTGTATGGTATGGACTTAGGCCATGGGAAAAATAAAGTAGAAGAAGAAGTTGAGAAAGTGGATCCAAAGATTTATTAGCCCCACAAAGAAACACATTGTTGATCCATTCATTTCCCAGTAATTGCTTGTTTATTAAGGTGACCACTCAAAGAGAAAGTCAATAGCAGAGATTGTCAATAATAAAGAAGGGTTGTGTGTTTACTGTAAGTAGATGGTGTTGTGTTTCAGATATTAGAGTTGCCAGATCATAAAAAGCACAGTGAGAGGGCATACACTACAGAGTTAAATGTTGGCTATAGTCCATTATGAAAGGGAATTTCACTGGAACCCATGGGCTTTCAGAGAAAGCTACTCCGGGTAAGGGGAGTTACCAAATTGGTAGTTATTTTTTAGAACTTGAGAGATAGTATATTACATTGAAAAGAGTGCAGGATTTTAGGTCACTCAAGTGTGGTTTCAAACATAAATATATCATGTTTGAATTGCATTAACTGTGTAATGGACTTTCTTTTGCATCCTTGATCATCTTTATCTGAAAGGCAAAATAGCATCCTACTTAAGAATGTGGATGTAGAGGCTAGGATGCTGAATAGGACTCCTAAGCTGCAAAAGAACTCTAAAATCCTGTAACACTCTGCCACTTTTTAACTATTGGATCTGAGGAAGTTTAGTTCTCTGTGCTTCTGTTTTTTCAGTTCAGTTCAGTTCAGTTCAGTCGCTCAGTCGTGTCCGACTCTTTGCGACCCCATGAATCGCAGCACGCCAGGCCTCCCTGTTCATCACCATCTCTCGGAGTTCACTCAGACTCACATCCATCGAGTCAGTGATGCCATCCAGCCATCTCATCCTCGGTCGTCCCCTTTTCCTCCTGCCCCCAATCCCTCCCAGCATCAGAGTCTTTTCCAATGAGTCAACTCTTCGCATGAGGTGGCCAAAGTACTGGAGTTTCAGCTTTAGCATCATTCCTTCCAAAGAAATCCCAGGTCTCACATCCATACATGACCACTGGTCAAATAAAGGTGATGATGGGTAGCAGAACTGATGCTCAGACCCAGATGGCCCTGGTCAGCCTATGTTTACCTGCAGGTGAGCTTCCTGTGTGCAACTTCCCATCTCAGGCATCTGGTCTTTGTTCCCTAAAAGGATGAGGGCTTTCTGCTGGCACCCATTGGTCACATCAATTGGTCAGAAAAGATAACTGGTCTTACTTCAATCTTCTTAAATTTGCTAAGATTTGTTTTGCATCCTATCATATGATCTTTCCAAGAGATCATATGCACTTCTTCCCAAATGTTCTATTTGCTCTTGAGAAGAATGTATATTCTGCTGTTTTTCCATGTATTTGTCTGTTAGATCCA
Source organism: Cephalophus harveyi (assembly GCA_006410635.1). Lineage (NCBI taxonomy): Eukaryota > Metazoa > Chordata > Mammalia > Artiodactyla > Bovidae > Cephalophus > Cephalophus harveyi. The sequence goes on along the minus strand of SJYT01013240.1, from coordinate 128,329 downwards.
TTTGATTTAAAGTATAGTCCAAATCCAAAGTTTTCTCATTGATTTTCTGTCTGGATGTTTTATCCATTGTTGGAAGTGAGGTATTTTAGTTTCCTGTAATTATTGTATTGTTATTTATTTTTCCCTTTAGATCTATTAGTATTACTTATATATTTAACTGGTTCCATGTTGAGTGAGTGTATATTTATGATTACTATATCTTCTTGGTGAATTACCTCTTTATTACTGTATAATGACTTTCTTTGTCTCTTCTTACAGTTTTGGATTTAAAGTATATTTTGTCTTATATAAGTATAGCTACTCCTGTCCTCTTTTGATTTCCACTTGCATGACATGTATTTTTATATCACTTCACTTCGAGCCTATGTATATCCTTAGAGCTAAAGTGACACTCTTGTAGTGAGCATAGAATTGGGTCCTGTTTTTTAATCCACTCAGCTATCCTGTGCATTTTGATTGGAAAATTTAAATCCATTTACATTTAGAGTAATTAGTGATAGATGAGGATTTACTAATTCCATCTTATTAATTGCTTTCTGCTAGTTTGTAGTTCCCTTGTTCTAATGAAATATTTTTTTCATTTGTTTTCATACTAGTCTTTGAAAGTCATTAAGTGCTTTACAGCATGTCTCAATTTATAGTGGCCACATTTCATATACTCAGTAGCTACAGGTGGTGGTGACTATGGTCTTGCATGATTGTAATGCAAGTTTCTTCCTTAGTATGCGTTATTTCCTCTTCTAGTGATATCTGTCCTCTCTATGACAGCTCAGTGAGCTTCTTTTGTCTTTCAAAAGAAAGTTCAAGTTTGTTCTCTTTAGTTTATCATTAGTTGATTTGTGAAACAGAATCAACAGTGTGTTCTTTGTATCAGATCACCAGATTCCAATACCCTGGGAGAGTTACATTTGTATCTCTGTGTTTTATCTGAGAAATGTAGATTGCAAAGGCACCCACGTAAATGAGTGAATTATGTAAATACAGCACATGCAAATAAATGCCTAGTGAGTGTCAGCAATTGTCTTCATCATTGTTGTTATTACAAGACTTCATGTTAGATACTACACTGATGAGGACTGGGAAGACTCATGACCTTCACTTAATAAGCATTAAGCTAAACGTAGTATGAAATAGGAAAAACGGTGAGGAAGTTTGGAGGTGCTTTTTGGTTATTCCCCTCAACCCAGCATTGTGTCTGGCACATAGCAAATCTTCAATATATATTTGAGGAATTAATGAATCCACTAAACAAAACATTTTCAACTATGAAAAATATGATTTCCTTGTCACTTGTTCCCTCTTCTTTCTAGGAAGAATAAACACATTCAGATATCAGGAAGCAGGTTTAACTTCAATTTTGTATTCTTAGTTAGAACATCTCTATTTTTTGTTTTGACAGACACAGTAAGGTCACATACTTCACAGGGGTTTTCATAATAAACATCAATGATGCATTTGCTAATAGAAAGCATTATCTCCAAAAATTAATAGTAGGAGAGTTCCTACCATTCCAAGAATAAACTTATGAAAAATTAAAAGGACCATCTCCAGTTAATTATTGCAAGCCTGCTTGCTCTTAGGCTAAGCAAATTGCCCAGCAACTTATATATATTTCTGGTTAAAACATACTTCAATAGCAGCACCTTGTTCCTGTCTAGAGACCAAATGGTTATGCAGTAAGTATGTAGTGAACAGGTGATTCTCAGAGAGTAAATATGAGGAGTGTGTGTCTGGAGGGAGAGGATGGAAGAAAAGAGAAACTGGCTTAAATCAATTGTAGAGAAAAGATTTCAGTAGTTCAGAGACACATCTGCTTGGGGCTGTTAATAAATAAGTTGTGGCCCCGTTTAGCCTTTGGTAAGACTAATGCCTCAGTTCCTCTTTTAGAATAGCCGAGATGAATCTAAGAAGGAGATTAGGAACAAGGATTGCACACAATCATGAAAACATTTCTGGAGCCCACATCTGCTATATTGCAAGTCTTTTCTCACTGGTCTTGTAATACAAATGTGGTTTTTTTGGCTGTTGTTATAGATGACTAACGTGTGGTTTCAGTAGCCCTCCTCCTAGATGCCCCCTGGTTGTTTGTGCCATGTTCCTTAGAAGGAAACTATTTAACAAGTAGAAATTCTTCCCCAACTTTGACACTCTGTAGGGTTATTGAGTTCAGTTATCTTGAAGGCAAGTAACTCCAACCACGGGGTAAAAAAAAAAAAAAAAAAAAGTCCCATCATACTTCATTAAGAAGCTTATGAGATATTTACTTCTTTAATGGGATGGAACTTTGAGGATCATGTGGCATCCTTGAAAAATAGTTGACGTTTTTACTTTATAGATGATTATGAAAATACTGTTCTTGAAAGTCACTCTTTGCAACTCCATGGACTATAGCCTGTCTGATTCCTCTGTCCGTGGGATTCTCTAGGCAAGAATACTGGAGTGGGTTGCCATTTCCTTCTCCAGGGAATCTTCCCTACCCAGGGATTGAACTCATGTCTCTTATGTTTACTATATTAGCAAGCAGGTTCTTTACCACTAATGCCACCTGGGAAACCCTATTCTTAAAAGTCAAGAGTTAGTACAGTAGCTAGTAAATTACAGTTATTAAAGACAGAAAATATCTCCCCCCCACCATGTTACTGGCTATAATTTATTGCATTTAGGTTGACATAATCAACACTTAAGACTAAGTTTATATCTTTGCAATCAATTCCATTAAATTGTAGCCAGTTAAATATTCACAAAAGAGCTATATGCTCCAGGGCCATGTTCCTCAAGTTTGTCTGTCATAGGCTATGAAAGTCTGCTGATAGACTATAAAATGAATCAAAATATTATTATGCTTTCAGTGTAAAAGTACAAGCATACAATTCCATTGACATTTTTTTTTTTTTTCCAATGGCAATTGGGAATGGATAAGTAGAGTAAGGCAGGAGAGAAGGGGATGACAGAGGATGAGATGGTTGAATGGCATAGCTGACTTGATGCACATGAGTCTGAGCAAGCTCCAGGAGTTGGTGAAGGACAGGAAAGCCTGGTGTGCTGCAGTCCATAGGGTCACAAAGAGTCAGACACAATTGAGTGCCTGAACTGAAATGAACTGAATTGACTGAAGTAGAGTAAGCCATCAAGGTATTTTTTCTTTATTGTTTTTGGCTCTGTTGATATGTGTTACTGTTCATATTATTTGAGAATCACTAGTCCAGAGTAGCATTTCCAAACCCCATAGACGGCAGCCCATCAGGCTCCCCTGTCCCTGGGATTCTCCAGGCAAGAACACTGGAGTGGGTTGCCATGTCCTTCTCCAGTAGCAGCAGCAGCAGCAGTCCAGAGTAGCATTTCCAAACCAAAACCAAAAATCAATCTGCAAATGCTGCTCCTGTGTCCTTACTTGGAGATGTATGATGCATTTGAGACTGCAAATGGTCAGAGGAACAGTTTCCAAACCCCATAGACGGCAGCCCATCAGGCTCCCCTGTCCCTGGGATTCTCCAGGCAAGAACACTGGAGTGGGTTGCCATGTCCTTCTCCAGTAGCAGCAGCAGCAGCAGTCCAGAGTAGCATTTCCAAACCAAAACCAAAAATCAATCTGCAAATGCTGCTCCTGTGTCCTTACTTGGAGATGTATGATGCATTTGAGACTGCAAATGGTCAAAGGAACAGTTTAACATCATTTGATTAATCCTTTTCTCCCAACCACTTTGAAGCAAAGGCACTTTTGTTTTTTGTTCATAAAACATATCTTAAGAGATTTCTGGGGTTCCAAGGAAAGCAGTTTGAAAACTGAAGACTTTAAGAGAACTGAAGAGAACACAATCTAAATCTGTGTATGATCACAGCCAACCAGTAACAGACGCCAAATTTGGCTCCATTGACTGTAAAATGTGACTGCCCCATTTCAGTCTGTTGTTTGGTGATTTTAAACTGTGATTATTTTGAGTGTGATTATTAAAGGATGTGTACTGAAACTCGAGTCCTATAATGGAAAACCTATAAATGGCTATAATACACAAAGCAATTTACATGAACACATACACACACACAGAGGCATAATTTCTCAGGGGAACAATTCATATTGTATTCATTGTGAAAGTCACTCCTTAGAGTAAGTCACATATGTGTAGGTATGCATCAGTTCACACATGTGTGCACATACACACAAGGAATTAGGAAATAAAAGTGATGAGAATGAACATATTTGACCAGAGTAGGGACTGAAACAGAAGGATAACTTCTTACCCCATCAGGTGAGGGCCGAGAGAAAACATTTTCTCTTTGCCTCTTCTCATTTCAAAACTCTTTTCTATATGAAAAACCCCTTTCTTGCATGCAGTGCTGTTTAAAATAATTTATTAGATATTGTCTCATATCCTTGGATTATATATTGATATCTTTAAGACGCACTCTGTTGTTAAGTCAAGGAGAAGCTTCTGATTGTGGTTATCACAATTTAAGATGGTCTCTTAGCTTCCAAGTTTCCATGAAAGAGGGCTTTATTAATAGAATTTAGAGTACTCTGACGGCTTCCCTGGTGGGTCAGATGGTAGAGAATCTGCTTGCAATGTGGGAGACCTGGGTTCAATCCCTGGGTTGGGAAGATCTCCTACATAAAGGAATGTATTCTTTCCTAGAGAATTCCATGGACAGAGGGCTACAGGGTATGGGGTCACAAAGAGTCAGACACAACTGAGCAACTAACATGTTATGTCTTTTATGACTTTGGAGTACTTTAGAGTAGGGGTCCCCAACCTCTGGGATCTAATGCCTGATGATCTGAGGTGAAGCTGATGTAATAATAATAGAAATAAAATTCACAATAAATGTAATACATTTGAATTATCCTAAGATCATCCCCCCTCCCCTGGGTCTGTAGAAAAATTGTCTTTCACAAAGAATTTTCACAGTTCTCCTGGTGCCAAAAAGATTTGGAACCTCTAAAGTTGTTTTTTTTCTTCTCACTTGGAAATAACCAGTGTCCTTACTTATAATTTCGTTTTCATTTAACTTTTACCTCTTATTTATGCATTTCTAAAAAATACAGTATTCTCGAATGACTTTGACCTTAATATAATTGGAATAATTCTACATGACTTCTTTATTTCTTGCTTGTTGCATACAACATTGTTTGTAAGATTCATCAAGCTGCTGAATATTCTAATTTATTCATTTTCATTGCTATATATTATTCCCAAGTATGAATATACCAAAATATCCATTCTACTATTGATGCATATTTTGGTTTTCTCACTTTTTGAAAGAAGCCTGCATCACCAGGTGGCAGCTTGGAGGGCAGCCATCAAAAAGATCTGCCCAACTGGTATTCAAGTGTGAAATGAGGGAAAAATAAGTCTTTGGTGCACTACACCACTGATGCTTTGGATGTACTTATTACTATAGAAGAGCCTATCTTACCAAGAATAATATTACTAATCATAAAAATACATTATCATAAGGAAATTCTAGACTTCTGTGGCTTTGCTGAAAGTTTTAGCAAACATTCAAGGAAGCAAAAACCTTCAGTTTAACGTTAACAGTTTCAGAGACTAGGAGAAGAGAATAAACTCTCTGGTTTACTGGTTGTAGTGGGCAGGATAATGGCTCCCCAAGGGTGTCCATGATCTAATCCTTAGTATTTGGGAATATGTCACATGCATGGCAAAAGGGACTTTGCAGATGTAATTAGGTTATGGTCCTGGAGAAAGATTATCCTAAATCTTGACTATCCTAAATGACTTTAGATTATTCCAAGTGACTTTAAAGGCAAGGAAGCTTTCTTGGCTGAAACAGAGGCTCTGTTTCTCCTGGACAGGGCAAGATGTGATCAGGAAGAAGGATTAGAGAGGTATGACAAAACAGGGCTCTGGCTTTGAAAATGGAGGATAAGGGTTTTCAGGCAAATATACAGAAGCATCTAGAAGCTGGGAATGACACTGTGTGTGTACAGCCAGAAAGAAAACAGGAATCTTAGTCCTATGATCTGAAGGAATTACATTCTGCAAGCAGCCTGAATGAGTAGGAACCAGACTCTTCTTTCAAAAAGGAGCACAGCCCTGACTCCTTGATTTTACGTTAGCCAGTGAGATCTGTGTCAGGTTTTTGACCTCAGAACCGAAGGATAAGAGATATGTGTTGTTTAAGCCACTAGATTTGTGGTGATTTGTTACGGCAGCAACAGAAAAATAGTATATGTGTGTAACCTTGATATCAAAACCTGGCAAGGACATTATGAGAAAGTAAAATATCAGGCCAATCTCATTTATGAACATAAACTCTGTACTAAGAAAAAATTAGCAAACTAAATCCAAAAATATATAAAAAGAGAAAAGCATTATGACCAAGTTGTATTTATGCCAGGTATGAGAGGTTGCCTGAAAATTAATCAATATAATTCACCACATTGACAAATTCAAAGAATATATTATGTGATGTCCTCAGTGGATGCAAAACAGCATCTGATGTCTAATAATTTAGCATCCATTTATAATTACCTTCTGTAGTATCAATATGTGTTCTCCTCCTAGAACTGCCACACTGAAGAAATGATGAGATTCTAAAAATGAAATTTCAAGGGGGAGAATGGGATGTTTTGGGGAAGGTGAGAAATTCTTACAGGGGATGCCCTTGAAATCCTAGATGTCGGTGAGCAAGACCTGTCTGTACAGTCTGAGAATCATGCCTCTTTATTCCTCACTGTTCAAATGCCACTGTGCACCCTGGAAGAGACCAGAACTCCTTTTTATCAGTCAACACTTGCAGTGGCCTGATTGTATACCTCTTGTGATTTTAATCTTTTCAGAAGCCTGCAAAGTTCATTTTCATCTCTGAGTTGAGCTTAGTCATTCTTGAGTCAACAGTTACAGTTAGGAGCAGTGTTAGAACACAACTCAAGTCACTCAACTTCCATGCCATCTCATTTGGTTTCTTTGCTTAAACAAACTAAAAATCAAAAAAAAGAAAATCCCTTCCTTTTGTCTTGTCCAGTGCCTCATTTTCGTTTCAGGTTCAAAGGATTTGTTAACAAAATAAACCACTCATTATACACAAATAAATAATACAAATATTTATTGGAGAATTATCTAGCTTACTTTCAATATACTGACATCAAAAGAAAAGAGAAATAGAAAGAGCAGAGGATACATCACCAAATTGAGTTTTGACCAACATCCAGACTCAAACATTGCTGGGAAGTTCCATGTCACAGAACATCTGGAGTCCCAATTGGGAAAAGGTCCCAGGCAGCATGTTGGCTCCATGGGTGAGACCTCAAAGACTGCAGTTTGGGGTTCTGGTTTATAATCCAAGAATGCAAATTGCTGTCATCATCAATCTGTGAGCAGAACTACAGCTCTGATGTTATGTTAATTTTTTAAATGCTGTTTCCTTAGTTCTACAAATCTTGGAATGTTGCTAAATCAGGGAGTGGTTGGCCAGACCTCCTCCCGGGACTTAACAAATTCCAAGATCCCTCCCTTTCTATCTATTGTGCTTCTCTGACTTCCCTGGTGGCTCAGATAGTAAAGCATCTGCCTACAATGTGGGAGACCTGGGTTCTATCTCTGGGTCAGGAAGATCCCCTGGAGAAGGATATGGCAACCACTCCAGTACTCTTGCCTGGAAAATCCCATGGATGGAGGAGCGTGGTAGACTACAGTCCATGGGGTCACAAAGAGTGGGCCACGACTGAGCGACTTCACTTTCACTTTCCTCACTCACAGCAGGTGTGGCTGGCACCCACAGCAGCAGTCAGGACAGCGTCCAGGTTTGTCAGAGGCCTGCTCTGCTTTGTCTCTGAAGTCTAAACAAAACTCTTTATTTAATTTCCCTAACAGTCTTCTTTAGACCTGTTTGTAGGAGACGCTGTGGCATTGATCTTCCCTCTTTAATGGGCATCACTGTTTCTTTTAGGATGGATGGATATACACTCAGTTGGCCATGGACTTTCTAATTACACACGATAAGGTGTTATACATCATCCTGAGGGTGAATAAAGCTGCCAGTCTACTTGCAATATATTTTTTATACTTTACTTTAGGGTTGAAGGTTTTCAGTGTCTAATTCCTTTCTCTTATCCTTATTAACAAAATAATCGATTAATCAAGTTGGTTTCTTGATCAAAACCTTAACTAATGAAATTCATATGAAATGAAATTCATACTGAAAATCTTATGAAATTCAGGAGTAATTCCTTCTATTTATTTTGGAAACACTATGGAATTTTGTAAAAGTTTTTGTCTCTAGGTGTTTCCAGTTTTCCTTGTCTTAAAATTCTGATGTTATTTGTCTATTGTGTTCTTTCAGATAAAAGTATATTTTATATACTTTTATATTTATATACAAAAGTATATTATATATATACCAAAAGGGGAAGGGGGATGTGAAAAGGGAATAGCTATTATATGTAACTTTGTCTTGATTTGGCTTTGACATACTCTTTGGTCAATGGAATCCTAATTGCTTCCTCATGGAAGGAGAGGCAGCAGGCCCCAGTGTTCACACTGAAGGTTTTGGGGTTGGTTTGGGGGCCAGCCTGGATTCCATCCTGGATCTTCAGTTTCCTACCTCTGCACATTGAGTAAGCACTTTATCTCTTTGTTCCTCGGTTGCATCATCATGGACAAAAGTCTGTGTCCCTCACAGGACTGTGGTGAGCATTGCTCATATAGTGCCCTGGGTACAGCGTCTGGCACAGTCTAGTCTCCACCAATGCTTCCTCCCGTTCCTTCCAGCTCTGTCTCAGGCCTGGAAGTGAGGACACCTGCATTTCAGTCCCGGCAGACTTCCACCAGCCAGGGCTCTGGCAGGTCCCAGTACTTCTCTGAACCTTTGTTTCCTTCTTGAGGAGACAGAGGGGAGGGCTGCACTGTCAGGAAGCCCACTGCAGCTTTCAGGGCCCCAGCATCCCAGGTGATGCTTCATTTCCTGCCTGCCTTTCCATGTCTGTGACCCATGACTCTCCTTTGCACCTGGCACAACAACCTGCTAATCTCTCCTGCAACTTCTCTCCATCTCAGGTCAGCTTTCTTCCTCCTCCTCAGTCACCCCACCTCCTCTTCACCCCCACTGCCACCCCTGAAAGTGCTCTTTCTCTCTCCTTTTGACTCTTGCCTTGGTTGATCCATAGGTATCAGGCAAATTGATGGGACTGGAAAATCTAATTTTTCTCACTATAAAGCATCGTAGTTCTCCTGGCAGCTGAGATCAACGGAGTGATTTTCTCAGGAGGACCCTGAATGGACACACTCTCTCTCCTCAGCAGCCCCTTACCTAGACATTCCCTCAGGCATGCATTTACCTTTGGCTCTTCCTGTCCAAATAGCAGTGATCAATCTCTCATTGTCACCTCTGATACTATGGGGTCTAGCAAGTCAGAAAACACCTTCCTTAGAGTCTCTATTAAAGTCCCAGTTAAAAGTTCTTATTTTGGCTTCTCTCTGAATTTTAAGATAAGATCTCTAAATACTTTTCCCCATCTGTAGTGCATTTTGGCATTTCCCCTCCCATCTGTCAGATAATTTTAGTCCTTTCCCCTCTCTAAGGTGTGCAGGAAGAGGCCTCCTGTCTCCCCACCAACCATATTTCTTCTTATCTATTTTCTTTGCTTACTTAGATTTACAGCAATTGTCATCAGTTACATGTTTGAATTTTAATATCACAACTTTTTAGCTAGGTCAAAGATAGATATGTAGGAAATTGTCGAGTAAACAAAAGAGAGAAAGCATTCCAGACAAAGAGATCACAGCTAGAATCTTTGCTATTACTTAAACATGCTTTGATCCTGTGCAAGTTACGTGACATTTCAAACTTCCATATCCTCACCTGTAAAATTCTTTTCCATGTCCAAGTTGGGAAGTGTAAATGAGAGAGTAATGAGTAAATTACATAAAAATATAATTTGTTAAACTTGAATATGAATTCAAATACAGGCTATTACAATTGTCACAAAGGAAATTGGAGATAGACTGTACCTATAGTGAAATAGGCCCTGAGGATTTCACTTCTAAACACTAATGTCTGATTACTGCAAAACCCTTCCTTGCCTAGGAGTTCTATTCTGGCTGCTGGAACATAGCAAATAGGTGAGCAGGGCAAACTGAAGACATGAATCAAACGAGCCCAGATCAGCAGAAACATCTGTTGAATTCACAGATATATGAGCTAAATAATTATTCTTTTGAGTCACTGAATTTTAAAAAGCTAAGTATTATGCAGCAACAGATCATTAATATACCATGTTTCTAGTCTCTTGCTGCCTCACCTAGCCACAATACTAAGGGCTATGATCTAGGGCCCCCAGGTCTGTATATTTTCTCTTCTGAAGGCCCACAAAGCACCCCCGGACTCCCTAGGGCCATTACTAATTGTGTATATTAGAGAAGGAGATGATAAACAAAATGTTAATAGAGGTTACTTTTCCTTTTGAAGTAAGCTTAGACAGAAATACTGCAATCTATCAGACATGCTATAAATTTGTTTTCCATTACTCCAAAATGTTTTAAATAGGAAAATTTGGAAATTAAGTGATTTGTGGAGCCAAACAACTTGAATGGATCTGATGGAAATTTAACTTTTTGGTTCAACTAGAAAAAGATAATTAATAGTTACATTTAAGTACAGTTGAAAATTCATAACCAGTTGCAGGAATCATAAACATAATGAGTTCAAAATAAACAGAATATACCATTTTGAAACCTTGGTCATGCCTGAGTGTGCTGGCCGCTTACCTCCTCCCTGAACGACAGCAAAATTTAAATGATCTCTGAGGACAACATATGCGTCCGAGAAAAGTGGACACAGTTACTGAAGCAGGCCTTCTCCCAAGAATGACCATTTCTCCTTTCATCTGGCGAGCTGTACACTTTCAGGGCATAAACCAAACTTGAATTTGTAGGAAGGAGTTACATGTTCTCGGTACAAATCAGTTACCTGGCATTCAATGTTATTGTCACGATGGGATGAGAAGGTATATCTATATATTTCTTCATCAACTTCTGTCATGGCCTCTGATTCTACAACAGGAAATGTATCAAGTTGTTTCCTCCCTTTTTGTAGGCATGGTCACAAATTCTCTGAAAGAGATGGAGACATTTTGCTCTATTGAAGAAGATCGCTCAGTCGTGTCCAACTCTTTGCGACCCCATGGACTGTAGCCTACCAGGCTCCTCTGTCCATGGGATTTTCCAGGCAATAGTACTGGACTGAATTGCCATTTCCTTCTCCAGGGACCTTCCCGACCCAGGGATTGAACTCTGGTCTCTCACATTGTAGACAGATGCTTAACCGTCTGAGCCACCAGGGAAGCAAAGCAAATGCATGTTTTAATTAGAGGTTAATATTTTCATAAATCTTATGATTATTCTTATTTGTGTGATCTAATCCAGTGGTATTCTGATTTCTGAAGAAGTAAATATGTTTAGTAGTTCCAATATAGTTTTCTTAAAGCAGTAGGAAAAATCAGGCTGGACAAAACATTTAAAAAATTTCCCAGGCAAAAGCTGGAATAGCTCTTAACAGATGAGCAGTAAACAACTTCTATTTCTCAGATTCCTCAGTTATCCTTTGTTAATCCTTTGTAGTTATTCTAAAATATTTGGGAAAGAAAGTATAATGGTAAAGACATTGTCTTATTTTTAAATAGTTGTCTGCATTGACATTTAGTTTTCATTTGCAAGCAAATGTTCATGATAATTGTCAAATCACTTATGCTTCGCACTGGCAGAGTAATCAACGATTGTATAGATTAAGCACACAGTGCTTAATCCCTTCTGTAAAATTCAACTATTAATAAATGGTCATTCAATTTTTGCTTGATGCCTGCCAAGATAGAGAGCCTATCACCCTATGCGAATCCCACTATCTCTTTGGACATCTGACCATTTGGAAGACATTTTATATATTAAATGAAATGAGTTTCTATAAACTTTCCATGATCTATTACTGTTCATAGAATTATCAAAGGTCAGAATTATAAAGGACTTTCTAGATGTCATATTCCAATGTTTTCCAAACTGGAGAAACCACTAGCATATATAAAAACCGTTTAGTAGGGCTCAACCAGCATTTTATAAAAATGGAACAGAATAGGATATCAGAGTACATCAGCTGTAGCAAGGACATATTTTGCTTTGTAAAATTTTGTTTTACATATGTATGTGTTTGTGTTTCTGTTGGATTGCAATGCAAAATTTATTTACCATTGATACTTAAGCAAAGATTATAAAAGGTACTGATATAGTTAATAGTCATTCTGTAGATGAAAAAAATTAGGCCCAGAAAAAATAAAATGACTTTCTCAAGATCCCACAACTGGCTAGCAGAGGAATCCAGCTGGAATTCTCTTGACCTCCATCTAGTATTCTTTCTGCTATAACACTGGTGTTAGGGACCTTGCTGAACAAATCTCATTCCTTTCCCCATATATTGGTCCTTCAACCATCAGAGTCTTCTTGTCTCCCTGCTCAAGTTTTCTCTTCTTCATGGCATACATTCCAATTTTCAAATATAATGCCTCAAATGAAATCACTTTGAGGCCATTAATCACCCTCATTTGCCTTCTTCTATAGATGCTTCAAATAGTTTCCATCCTTTTTAAGTGTTGTACTCAGAACAGAAAAAAAGTTCTGATGTTTTAGTGTGGTCATCATCTTCATTGTTCCAGATGTGCTGCTTCTCTAAAGACAATCTGAGTTCATATTTTATTTTGGGAAGCCATGTCATATTATTAAATCTTACTGAGTTTATTCCCAATTTAACCACCTAATTCCTTTTATTCATGATGGGAAAATGAGGAAGAAAAAAGGAAACTGTAATGTATTAAATGCCTACCATACTCCGGGTACTTTCACCAGTGTATATTCCTTTTTCAGAATAATTTTGTGAAATGTTCATTAGCATTATTTTATAAATAAATAAGCAAACATCATGAATGGAATGCTTCCCTGGTGACTCAGGTGGTAAAGAATCCGCCTTCAATGCAGGAGACCTGAGCTCGATCCCTGGCTTGGGAAGATCCCCTGGAGGAGGGCATGGTGACCCACTCCAGTATTCTTGCCTGGAGAATGCTTGTGGACACAGGATCCTGGTGGGCTACAGTCCATGGGGTTAAAGAGTCAGGCATGACTGAGAGACTAAGCACACACATGAATGGAATATCAAGAAACGTGCCAAGATCACTTAAAATGGCAGAACCAGGGATTGAGAAGGGATTTGAATATAGTCTGTAATTCTACTATATAATCTTAATTATCTCCTCTGGGAATTTAGCAGGTCAGTTTTAGGAATGAACATAGTGTCTTATTTTTCTCACTCTTCTATGGTAGATGGGCTGGGGATGCCCCACTGCTCAGCATCCTGGTTAACAATGGGTAGAGTTCTAGTTCTACAGCCTGGTACTGTCTTGATGATCCCTAAGAGTTCTTTGCTTTCCTGAAAAGTGAAAGTGTTAGTCGTTCAGTCTTGTCCACTCTTGGTGACCAGACTCCTCTGCCCATGGAGTTCTCCAGGCAAGAGTCCTGGAGTGGGTTGCCATGCCTTCCTCCAGGGAATTTTCCCAATCCAGGGATTGAACCCCATCTCCTGCTTTGCAGGCAGTTTCTTTAACATCTGAGCCACCAGAGAAGCCTAGCTCTAGCTTAATCATGCTTTCTCTCACTACTGTATTCCACACTGTATGAACCATCAGACTCTACCTGGACCCTAAAAACGACAAAATAGCCTTTCCCTTGGTTTAAACTAGAAACCCTCTAGTGCATTTTATCACTGCATGCATGCTAAATTGCTTTAGTCTTGTCTGACTCTTTGTGATCATATGGACTATAGCCCACCAGGCTCCTCTGTCCATGTGATTCTCCAAGCAAGAAGACTGGAGTGGGTTGCCATTCCCTCCTCCAGGGAATCTTCCCAAGCCAGGGATCGAACCTGCATCTCCTGTATTGCAGGTGGACTCTTTACCGCTGAGCCACTGGGAAAGGCCAGTATGGGTATGTTAATGCTTTAATGTATATTAAAGTCCCCATAGTGATAACACACAGGGTATATATGGTCCAGATAGTCTTCTCCACTTAACTGGCTTTATTTCATCTTCCCCCTCCCTAGCACAATCTAAAAAAACTTGCAGTCTTTGCATTGTAAGGAGGTTCTACCCACAACTGGGTTGCTTGGGGACCTCAGTTTCTTTCTCACAGAATTTATTCTAAACAAATACAGCACTATCCTTTCAAAATGTCTACTGAGTATAATTTTCTCCCTCTCATTAGGCCATTATTACATTTCATATTATTTTATAGTATTTAAAATGAGACCTTTTTTCTTTAGTTTTGGCTGAGTCTACAAAAGCTGTGAATAATAAGTGAAGTGAAGTCGCTCAGTCGTGTCCGACTCTTTGCGACCCCATGGACTGTAGCCTACCAGGCTCCCCTGTCCATGGGATTTTCCAGGCAATAGTCTTGGAGTGGGTTGCCATTTCCTTCTCCAGGGGATCTTCCCAACCCAGGGATCGAACCCGGGTCTCCCACATTGTAGACAGACACTTTACCATCTGAGCCACCAGGGAAGTCCAAGCAGGCCCCAAATACCCAAATTTCCTTGACAAAATGATTAGAGCACATATGCCGAATGCAGACTGCTCAAAGATATTACAGACATCTGGCCAGCTCTAGCCTACCACCCATCACCAGGGCAGAAAGACGCAAAGTGGAGGAGGGTTTTTGCAGTTTTGGGGCACTGACTTCCTCTCCCATTGAGAGAGGTGTAGTTGTATCTCTCTCAGTTCAAACTGTCTGAGAGGAGTTTTAATGCATCCCCTGGAGACTGGGAACCAAAGGACTGGGGTTGGACTCTTGACAAGAAAAGTCTACAGACAGGAGAGTATGTGCAGAAAAATGGGATGCCCCAGAGCTACATCTGGCACAAACTGCTCATTCAGTGATCAAGGCCAAAGGTCCATGCTTTCCATGACTCAGGTGTGCACCCTGCAAAGGAAAATTGGTCTGGGTTGTCTTAAAAAGTGTCTTGTCCAATTGAAGTCTTAGAGGGTGGACTAATACCAGAGGGACTAGCACCAGAATGCCCTGGGGTTGGGGGAGGAGTCTTAACTGATAAGCCATGAGAAAGGCATTTTCCAGTCGAGGGACCTGCCAAGTAGGAGTCTCCAGCAGAGAATCACTGAGGAACTCTCAGAAGAGAATTAGCTTTGGACTTCCATCATGTTCAGAGAGTAACAACGATGATAACCAAGTGCCAGTCAAGATGGAACTCTCAGCCCACATTTCTCTTTCTGTTTCATCTACTGCATCCTCACAGGGACTGGAAACTAGAGAGACCAGAGTCATTGAGCAGGACTGAAGCTAGAAAATAGTGAAGAAGCCAGCCCACTCACCCCCTCATTCTAGACTTCCATACCTAAGTCAGGTCTGAACCGGGTGGAGATAGGAAAAAGCTTTAATTATCAAAAGATTTTGATAATTATCCTGAATTGAACTGGGAATTGTGTGGTTATTAAACTAGTCTGGATGTTTTCATACCCTAGTGAAGTAACTATTTGATCACTTTCTGAGTGATCTGAAATGCTATAGGACAGATCCAGGATTTCATCCAGAGACAGTGCTGAATGAGTTAATGGAGCAAATTTAGAAGGGAGTGGTGAGAAACAATTAAATTGTTTTGTTATGCATTATCAATGCCAGTTGTTCAGTTAGTAATGAACACAATAGGAATAGTATGCTAGCCAAGAAAGATCTTTTGCTCTTTTGTTTTTCTCTCTCCATGTATTTCCCTGGTTTCTTATCACTCAGGATTTAATAAGCCTTTTCTATTAACGTTGCTTGCCATTCCCTTCTCCAGTGGACCACGTTCTGTCAGCCCTCTCCACCATGACCCGCCTGCCTTGGGTTGCCCTGCAGGCATGGCTTGGTTTCATTGAGTTAGATAAGGCTGTGGTCCTAGTGTGATTAGATTGACTAGTTTTCTGTGAGTATGGTTTCAGTATGTCTGCCCTCTGATGCCCTCTTGCACCACCTATCATCTTACTTGGGTTTCTCTTACCTTGGGTGTGGGGCATCTCTTCACGGCTGCTTCAGCAAAGCACAGCCGCGGCTCCTTACCTTGGAGGAGGGGCTGTTCCTGACCTTCAACGTGGGATAGATCCTCTAGGCCCTCCTGCTGATCCTTGGGTTGCTCCTCCCTGCTGCCGGCCCTGGCCTCGGGCGTGGGTGGCTCCTCCCAGCTGCCGCCTCTGGCCTCGGGCTCAGGCTCAGGGTCACCGCCCTTGGCTCCGGGCTCGAGGTGGCCCCTCCCAGCTGCCACCCCTGGCCTCGGGCTTGTGGTGGCTCCCCGGGGTCACCGCCCCTGGCCTCTAGCTCGAGGTGGCTTCTCCC
>SJYT01013240.1:77958-102932 GCA_006410635.1 Cephalophus harveyi | reverse complement strand
AGATCAACCCTGGGATTTCTTTGGAAGGAATGATGCTAAAGCTGAAACTCCAGTACTTTGGCCACCTCATGCGAAGAGTTGACTCATTGGAAAAGACTCTGATGCTGGGAGGGATTGGGGGCAGGAGGAAAAGGGGACGACCGAGGATGAGATGGCTGGATGGCATCACTGGCTCGATGGATGTGAGTCTGAGTGAACTCCGAGAGATGGTGATGAACAGGGAGGCCTGGCGTGCTGCGATTCATGGGGTCGCAAAGAGTCGGACACGACTGAGCGACTGAACTGAACTGATTGTTCAGTTGCTCAGTTGTGTCTGACTCTCTGACCTCATGGACTGCAGCACACCAGGCTTCCTTGTCCTTTACTATCTCCCAGAGTTTGCCCAAACTCATGTCCATTGAGTCAGAGATGCCATCCAACCATCTCATCCTCTGTCACCCCCTTTTCCTGCCCTGAATCTTTCCCAGCAAAAGGGTCTTTCCCAATAAATTGGGTCTTCTTATCAGGTGGCCAAAATATTGGAGCTTCAGCATCAGTCCTTCCAAAGACTCTTCAGGGTTGACTTCTTTGGGATTGACAGGCTTGAACTCTTTGCAGTCCAAGGAACTATCAAGAGTCTTCTCCAGCACGACAGTTTGAAAGCATCAATTCTTCGGTGCTCAGCCTTCTTTATGGCTCAACTCTCACATTCATACATGACTACTGGAAAAAACATAGCACTGACTGTATAGACCCTTGTCAGTAAAGTGATGTCTCTGTTTTTTAATATGCTATCTAGGTTGGTCATAGTTTTTCTTCCAAGGAGCAAATGTCTTTTAATTTCATGGTGCAGTCACCATCTGCAGTGATTTTGGAGCCAAGGAAAAAAAGTCTGTCACTGTTTCCATTTTTTTCCCCCCAATCTATTTGTCATGAAGTGATGGGAGTGGGTTTCTCAAATAGCTCAGTTGGTAAATAATCTGCCTGCAATGCAGGGGACCCTGATTTGATTCCTGGATGGGGAAGATCTGTAGGAAAAGGAATAGGCTATCCACTCCAGGATTCTTGGGCTTCCTGGTGGCTCAGCTGGTAAAGAATCCTTCTGCAATGCAAGAGACCTGGGTTCTATCTCTGGGTTAGGAAGATCCCCTGGATATGGGAAAGGCTACCCACGCCAGTATTCTGCCATAGAGAATTCCATGGACTGGATAGCCCATGGGGTCACAAAGAGTGAGACACAATGGAGTGACTTTCACTTTGGAACACTTGGATGGAACTGGATGCCATGATCTTCATTTTTGAATGTTGAGTTTTAAGCCAGCTTTTTCACTCTCCTTTTTCACCTTCATCAAGAGGCTCTTTAGTTCCTCTTCACTTTCTGCCATTAGTGTGGTGTCATCTGCACAACTGGGGTTATTGGTATTTCTACTTGCAGTCTTGATTCCAGCTTGTGATTCATCCAGCCCAGCATTTCACATGAGGTGCTCTGCATATAAGTTAAATAAGCAGGTAGTCTGAAGCTTATATATAAGAGAGAGTTGAAGTAGGGGACTGTAATGGGAGACTGAAAGCTGTAAAACTTGAAATTTCAATCAGTGACCAAGATTTCAATAAGCAAATTTAAAAAATTACAAGGCTTGGTATAGTTCACTGAAATAGAATAGACCCATTTTTTTCTCTGGTTGGGTTAGTGGTTCAAAGTCAAGAAATTAAATGCAATCATAAAACCGAATCTAAGCCTAATATTTATATATATATGAAGGGTGAGTCTCTGATCACACCTGCTTTTTATACTGTCTGCCTATTTCTGTAGTTTTTGAGTGATGGTGAACTTCCCACATCTCTATCATGGAGCAGAGGTGATCTTATGGACAACTGTGACAAAGATAGGTAACTAATCAAGTATCACTATTTTCCTTTTCAGTGGCTGCCCAGCCAGAGAATACATATCTCATGTTCCCCTTGCATCTAGGTAAAGTCATGTCATTAATTCTCTTCCAAGGTGAGTGAGCAGAAGTGATACATACTATTCCCATTTGAGCTGTTAATATTGGATGCATATCCTCTGTACTCAGTCCTCTCCCCATGAAACCATAGCTACAGGAAGGAAGCAGCCTGGAACCCTGAGTCATGGCTTGGGGGAAAATCTCATTTCAAACTGAGTCATGAGCAAGGAAAAAATTTTCAAAATTGTGTTAAGACCTTGAAAAATCAGAGTTTTTTGTCATAGTAGTCTATACTAATAAATGCATATACAGACACATTTTGTCTACTTAGGTAAAGAGCTGAAGCTCATGGGAATGCTTCTTGTGTTACCAAGATTGCCACCTATGAAAAAGACCACGAATATTCTTATATCTAGGTGCACATTAAATTTTGGAGTCACTTTTTAAGAAGCTACTGCAGTAGAGCTATATCCCACAGTAGAAAAAAAAAAAAAGGTGGCAGGGAGGGGTTGTGGTGGGAGAGGACACAGACTGATACCAATAGATAAAACAGATAATTATTCTCACTATTCAGGAAGATCATTCACTTCATTGAATCATTGCTTTTATCATTTGAAACATCAGGCTTCCTTAGGACATTTGGAAATAAATTTAGCTTAACAAGATGAGTATTACTTCCATGCAAGGACCCCTCAGCTCATGCTTCCTATGAGCCATCAAGGTCACCTGAAATGTGGTACACCTGGAAATGTTACTCCAGAGGTACAGGAAGGGCCTTCCTGCTCACCTGAATTTCTCCCAAGAACCCATCTCATTGACAAGTAACACTATGGACTACAGTTCACCAGAGTGCAAGTTGGGCAGGACCAATGAAAATTCCTAGGCCACCACAGGCTCAGAAAATCCATTTACCTACCTCCTGTGGGACTTAGGTTCTATATCTCTTCTCTGGATTGTACCAGGAAGTCCTCTGATATATGTCACTTAAGTTCCCTTCAAGTGTCACCCCAGACACACCCACTAAGCATTTCTGTCTACTCACTCCCATAGCCTTGGTTTTTGTAGAGATAAGAAAAGTCTTTTAGAATCATCTCACATCTCTTCACTACTTTTTGACACTCTTATCTTGGGAGAGGCTGAGGAAGTAAAAGGAATTTCCACATTCCAGTGGGTCAATGGACATTCCAATTTTCTGAGCCTTAGCAACAGATCAAGGTATTTGAAGATAATGTTGGAGTCTCATAATAATTTGTACTGAGTGTAAAATATGTACAACTGTTGAGAGAAACAGCTAATATTAATTGAGAACTTATAGTGTGCTAAGTGCTGCTCTAGTGCTTTAACAAGTATTAACTCTTTTAATCCTACAATGAATAATTGCCCAATCAGTTCAGTTCATTTGCTCAGTCATGTCAAACTCTTTGTGACCCCATGAACTGCAGCACGCCAGGCCTCCCTGTCCATCACCAACTTCCAGAGTCTAACCAAACCCATGTCCATTGAGTTGGTGATGCCATCCAACCATCTCATCCTCTGTTGTCCCCTTATCCTCCTGCCTTCAATCTTTCCCAACATCAGGGTCTTTTCAAATGAGTCAGCTCTTTGCATCAGGTGGCCAAAATATTGGAGTTTCAGCTTCAACATCAGTCCTTCCAATGAACACCTAGGACTGATCTCCTTTAGGATGGACTGGCTGGATCTCCTTGCAATCCAAGGGACTCTCAAGGGTCTTTTCCAACACCACAGTTCAAAAGCATCAATTCTTTGGCTCTCAGCTTTCTTTATACTCCAACTCTCCTATCCATACATGAAAAACCATAACCTTGACTAGATGGACCTTTGTTGGCAAAATAATGTCTCTGCTTTTTCATATGCTGTCTATGTTGGTCATAACTTTCCTTTCGAGGAGTAAGCGTCTTTTAATTTCATGGCTGCAATCACCATCTGCAGTGATTTTAGACCCCCCAAAATAAAGTCAGCCACTGTTTCCACTGTTTCCCCATCTATTTGCCATGAAGTGATGGGACCGGATGCCATGATCTTCGTTTTCTGAATGTTGAGCTTCAAGCCAACTTTTTCACTCTCTTCTTTCACTTTCATCAAGAGGCTCTTTAGTTCTTCTTCACTTTCTGCCATAAGGGTGGTGTCATCTGCGTATCTGAGGTTATTGATATTTCTCCCGGCAATCTTGATTCCAGCTTGTGCTTCTTCCAGCCCAGCATTTCTCATGATGTGCTCTGCATATAAGTTAAATAAGCAGGGTGACAATATACAACCTTGACGTACTCCTTTTCCTATTTGGAACCAGTCTGTTGTTCCATGTGCAGTTCTAACTGTTGCTTCCTGACCTGCATACAGATTTCTCAAGAGGCAGGTCAGGTGGTCTAGTATTCCCATCTTTTTCAGAATTTTCCACAGTTTCTTGTGATCCACACAGTCAAAGGCTTTGGCATAGTCAATAAAACAGAAATAGATATTTTTCTGGAACTCTCTTGCTTTTTCCATGATCCAGCGGATGTTGGCAATTTGAGCCCTGGTTCCTCTGCCTTTTCTAAAACCAGCTTGAACATCTGGAAGTTCACTGTTCACATATTGCTGAAGCCTGGCTTGGAGGATTTTGAGCGTTACTTTACTCGCATGTGAGATGAGTGCAGTTGTGCAGTACTTTGAGTATTCTTCGCCCAGTAAGTGTTGACTATTTTCAGCCAGCATTCTTATCCAGATGGTCTTGTCTTGTCATTGTGATTCTTTTGTCCTGGGAAATCTACCTCATTTCTGGATTTCTGGCTTACAGGCTTTGTTCATCTGGCCTCTGACTAAAACAGGTTGTTACAGTTAATAATACTAATTTTTTATTCTCCATCTGCAGTCTCTGCCATGTTCTCTCTCCCACACCACCACTCTCTCTTCTACACAACTTTGCCCTCAGTTGTAATAAAATATATGTACCACACACATGAGTTACTATTTGCAGAATGATTTTTAACATCATAGAAGCACAAGAATTTGGAAGTGGAAAAAAAAACTCATAAAACTTTTTGCTTTCTGCAGATATAGAAACTGGACCCAAACAGGTGAGGTTAGTTGCTCAAGATTATAGACTTGTAATTGTTCAGCTGGTGCTATTCTCCAGAAAGGCTGCTTTAAATTGTATTCTCATAACTCTGTGCCCAGTGAAAGTTTTTAAAAGAGAAAAAGATTTCCTGTTAAAGCTTGTTTCAAAACATGAAGTGGAAAAAAATGAAGTCAGGCAGTCTGTCTGTCCATACATACTCCCATCATCTAAATTGCTTAAGTAAGTTTTCTCAAAGTGCAGCAGGTCATAACTTTCACATTATCATACCTGTATACTGCCAATTAATATGGAGGTATTAATTAATCAAGTGAATACTGTTTAGTTATAAGTGATGGAAAAATGCAGTGACTATTTGCAAGAATTTTGCTAATTGTGCAAAACTGTTATTTGTTAAATAAACAAAATTTATTTCTGTGCACATCGTTATTTAATGATAGAATTTTATGCATTTGGCAGGCATATTCACCTTTTTGAAGGGGAAAAGTTTTAAAATATGAAACTTTTTTCATATTTTGAAAATGGTTGAACCATGTACAAGAACTCTATGAAGCCATAGAAGACATGTTTATGAGGACAGATCCAGCTGACTATCAGACTGAAATGAGACTCACTGTTGATGTTGATACAGCTGGATAGAAAAAATGAATAATGAGAAGCAATTAGGAATGTTAAGAAGAATAAAGTACAATGGATTGATCAAGAAATAAACAATCTTAAGAGCATTATATGTAGGGAATTTGTTAAGACTGAGAACTTGAGAATGGAATATTTGGGGAACAACCTTTACATATGTTGAATAAATTCCGTTAATGCTGTCAAGATGAAAAGGTTTCTCTGAGGCCACTGTTGAGGCAGCCACTCAATAATAAAATTGTTTTGTATATATGTCAAGAGAGTAACCCACACAGTATTTACTAAACAACATAACTCAGCAAAGACTTTCACATCACAGGATTCCAAGATGAAGTCACCACCTGAAATGTTCCAGGCTATTTTCAAATATTTGGCCAGATAAACAAGTGTATCAATATTTTAATAATATCTATTAAGTTCTGTTTAATGCATATGACATACAGTGGATGGCTATATTATTGTTAACTCCCAGATGGAGAAACAAACACTCCTATGGGTGTTTGGCAGAACTATCAACTTATTAGGGTACCACATCTAGAATTCTGACCAAGTGTGGAGTGACCTCAGAATAAGAGGAGCTGAAAGAATAATAGACCTAAAATACAGGTCACATAAAATTTTAGACTTCTTTTTGAATGTTATTTCCTCCATTTGATGACCTCAGGATCCAGGCTGACTTCAGGAATCAAATTTTGGTGAAATATTGATAAACACCTGAGGATATATGGGATGGTGTTAGGGGAGCAACCAGGATCATGGATGAGGAAAGTCATATGAGAAAAGACTGAAGAAGCTGGTTTCTTTATTCAACATAGAATAATGATGCTTCTGAAATGTACCAGGAACTAAAGTGTCCTCCAGGGAGACAGTAGTAGGTAAGGCAATAGAATTCCCTTCTTCACAAAACTACATTGTAGCGGTAGAGACAGACAAGTGAATAGATAATTTTAATGCAGTGCATTAATATTTAGAGCATGGATTAAGAGCAGAGTGCATGGGAGGGGTTCCTGATTCAGCTTTGTGAGGGGGATAGCGAGAGAGGAGCCTGAAAAGATGAGCAGGAATGGTCTAGTTGACAGAGAAAGAAGACATTACAGGCAGAGGGCATGTATTAAGGTTCATGTGGGAGAGCAAGTTGGGTTTGGGAACTCAAAGTCATTCAGAGTTTGATAGATATTGTGTGATGATGAGTGATGAACCTGGAGAAATAAGCAAGGTGTAGATAATAAAAGGCTAACAGGGTTTAAGAATTGATGCTTTTGAACTGTGGTGTTGGAGAAGACTCTTGAGAGTCCCTTGGACTGCAAGGAGATCCAGCCAGTCCATTCTGAAGGAGATCAACCCTGGGATTTCTTTGGAAGGAATGATGCTAAAGCTGAAACTCCAGTACTTTGGCCACCTCATGCAAAGAGCTGACTCATTGGAAAAGACTCTGATGCTGGGAGGGATTGGGGGCAGGAGGAGAAGGGGACGACCAAGGATGAGATGGCTGGATGGCATCACCGACTCAATGGACGTGAGTTTGAGTGAACTCCGGGAGATGGTGATGAACAGGGAGGCCTGGTGTGCTGCGGTTCATGGGGTGGCAAAGAGTTGGACATGACTGAGTGACTGAACTGAACTGAACAGGGTTTATAAATTGAACTTTCTCTTGAAGAAGGCAGTAAGAAACTATCTGAGGTTTTTTTTTTTTTTTTAGATGAATATGTAAACACTTTTCAGGCTAACATATTAAGAATGGAGGTAAAACTGGAGGCAGAAAAATCTCCCAGGAAACCAGGAGTAAATCATGAGAGAGGATAGCATGGAAATGAGAATGGAGAGGAATGGGTAGTTACCAGATGTGTTAAGGAGGTGAACTTGACACAACTTGATATTTGATAAAATGACAAGGAGATATCTTCATATAATTGGAACACTGTCATTAGCAGGTTTTTCTGACTCCATGTCAGAAGTAAGACCATTGTGTGGAACTGAGTTTTATCAGCGGAGAGCTATTTCACCCAATGGGCAGAGTTCAACAATGGGGTGCACTGACTTAGCAGACCACGCATGCTAAGTCACTTCAGTCATGTCCGACTCTTTGAGACCCTATGTACTGAGCTTGCCAGGCTCCCTGTCCATGGGATTCTCCAGGTATGAATATTGGAGTGGGTTGCCATGCCCTCCTCGTGTCTCTTACATCTCCTGCACTGGCAGTCTGATTCTTTACTACTGGTGCCACCGCAGACCATGGAGTTCTGGTAATCACTGGACCCCATGGAGGTTTCAAGTAGAATTTGGGATAAATGCTTGTCAGTGATGTTGTAGAGGATATTACTATATGGCACTTAGTCTAAATGACTGGATGTCCACTCAAATTTTGAAATTCACTTGTCACGGTTGACATGACCCCATGTGGCATTCCTCTCCAGGCAAGCCATAAAGCCCTGAACTCACCTGTCACTCTTCGCTGGGGAAGATTGAAGGCAGGAGGAGAAGGGGATGACAGAGAATGAGATGGTTGGATAGCATCACCAACTCAATGGACATGAGTTTGAGCTAGCTCCAGGAGATGGTGGAGGACAAGGAAGCCTGGCATGCTACAGTCCATGGGGTTGCAAAGAGTTGGACACAACTGAGGAACTAAACAACTTGGCTTGTTAGACCCACACTACTTGTTCTGAAATGGAGGTATTTAAGGAAACACAGAGAACAGAGATTAAGCTATTAAAACTTACTTTTCTCCTTCAAAGACATTTAAAACTTAAATGTTCTAAATCTGCCCATTATGGTGATGCAGTGATGATGTCAGGAGTGACCTCTAAGCTTCTAATTCATGTGCTCTGTCCACTGGATTTATTGATCCCAAATGCTAAAAGATGGTTGAAGCAGGCATTAACAGCATATAATCCATGACATTTCTTAGCCCTGGCATCCTCCAGATGTTCCTGAAAGGACATAATGTAAAAACAGATAAAACACTGAGGGAAATTTCACAACAATCACACCACAGTGTAGATATAACAGTTGAATAAGTCTTGACCTGAAGAAAAGAAAGAGCATTCATCCCTGTGTTTAAATTGCATGTTTTTTTTTTTTTTTTTTCCCTTGGACTGCAAGGAGATCCAACCAGTCCATTCTGAAGGAGATCAACCCTGGGATTTCTTTGGAAGGAATGATGCTAAAGCTGAAACTCCAGTACTTTGGCCACCTCATGCAAAGAGCTGACTCATTGGAAAAGACTCTGATGCTGGGAGGGATTGGGGGCAGGAGGAGAAGGGGACGACCAAGGATGAGATGGCTGGATGGCATCACCGACTCAATGGACGTGAGTTTGAGTGAACTCCGGGAGATGGTGATGAACAGGGAGGCCTGGTGTGCTGCGGTTCATGGGGTGGCAAAGAGTTGGACATGACTGAGTGACTGAACTGAACTGAACAGGGTTTATAAATTGAACTTTCTCTTGAAGAAGGCAGTAAGAAACTATCTGAGGTTTTTTTTTTTTTTTTAGATGAATATGTAAACACTTTTCAGGCTAACATATTAAGAATGGAGGTAAAACTGGAGGCAGAAAAATCTCCCAGGAAACCAGGAGTAAATCATGAGAGAGGATAGCATGGAAATGAGAATGGAGAGGAATGGGTAGTTACCAGATGTGTTAAGGAGGTGAACTTGACACAACTTGATATTTGATAAAATGACAAGGAGATATCTTCATATAATTGGAACACTGTCATTAGCAGGTTTTTCTGACTCCATGTCAGAAGTAAGACCATTGTGTGGAACTGAGTTTTATCAGCAGAGAGCTATTTCACCCAATGGGCAGAGTTCAACAATGGGGTGCACTGACTTAGCAGACCACGCATGCTAAGTCACTTCAGTCATGTCCGACTCTTTGAGACCCTATGTACTGAGCTTGCCAGGCTCCCTGTCCATGGGATTCTCCAGGTATGAATATTGGAGTGGGTTGCCATGCCCTCCTCGTGTCTCTTACATCTCCTGCACTGGCAGTCTGATTCTTTACTACTGGTGCCACCGCAGACCATGGAGTTCTGGTAATCACTGGACCCCATGGAGGTTTCAAGTAGAATTTGGGATAAATGCTTGTCAGTGATGTTGTAGAGGATATTACTATATGGCACTTAGTCTAAATGACTGGATGTCCACTCAAATTTTGAAATTCACTTGTCACGGTTGACATGACCCCATGTGGCATTCCTCTCCAGGCAAGCCATAAAGCCCTGAACTCACCTGTCACTCTTCGCTGGGGAAGATTGAAGGCAGGAGGAGAAGGGGATGACAGAGAATGAGATGGTTGGATAGCATCACCAACTCAATGGACATGAGTTTGAGCTAGCTCCAGGAGATGGTGGAGGACAAGGAAGCCTGGCATGCTACAGTCCATGGGGTTGCAAAGAGTTGGACACAACTGAGGAACTAAACAACTTGGCTTGTTAGACCCACACTACTTGTTCTGAAATGGAGGTATTTAAGGAAACACAGAGAACAGAGATTAAGCTATTAAAACTTACTTTTCTCCTTCAAAGACATTTAAAACTTAAATGTTCTAAATCTGCCCATTATGGTGATGCAGTGATGATGTCAGGAGTGACCTCTAAGCTTCTAATTCATGTGCTCTGTCCACTGGATTTATTGATCCCAAATGCTAAAAGATGGTTGAAGCAGGCATTAACAGCATATAATCCATGACATTTCTTAGCCCTGGCATCCTCCAGATGTTCCTGAAAGGACATAATGTAAAAACAGATAAAACACTGAGGGAAATTTCACAACAATCACACCACAGTGTAGATATAACAGTTGAATAAGTCTTGACCTGAAGAAAAGAAAGAGCATTCATCCCTGTGTTTAAATTGCATGTTTTTTTTTTTTTTTTTCTCTCTCTGTAGATTCTTAATTCTCCAACTCATCAACTCATGTTGGGTTTTCTTCAGTACTAGAAAAACTGGGTCAGGTTCCTTCCCATCCTCTCTCCCTAATTCATAAGAGTTGCCTCACTTAGTGCAAGCTATTTGAAGGTAAGAACGTCTATGGCATATAGTTTGACTTAGGTAAAAAACACACAGATTTGAGGGGCTATGTTAACAAATGTATCAAAATGGGAATATTCTATGACAGAAACCTAATTTTTGGAGGTTATTAAAATCTTTAACAATTTTTAAGAAAATGTCATTACCTTTACTTCAAGAATCTTTATTGGATACAGAATTTGCCTTCCACATTAGATACCAAAATGCCTTTCTCAGCCACCTCTGCTGCTACTGTGAAGATGTAGAATTCAGTTCACCAGTAGAAGGTGCCCCAAACTTTAAAATGGGAGCTAGTGGAGACCAGGAAATACCCATTTGGGTGGTGGTGGCAGAGCAGGGGGACTGTGTTTCCAGGGGAGTGGTGGAAGTGAGGGTCACAGTGATCTCTAGTACCCCTACCAGCAGGCAGCTGGTGAAAGCTGCAACATCCCGGGTTTGAAACCATTGACATTGGTGACCTCACTAGTTCCTTGGCCTGATTTGAGGCATTCTTGCCCACACTGTTTGAGTTTGGCTGTCATTTGCTTTTTGTGATTATGTGAACTACTCAATATTCTCATAATACATTCGATTTCTGCTTCAAATCAACCAGAGTTGATTTCTGTTGCTGCAACTAATAATCCTAATTGAAAGAGGGTGATGCAAAGGAACTTTTGTGCTCTAATGATTTAATTCTAGTAAGTGGAAAAAAAGTCACATGGACAAATTCTTTCTCTATTCACTGTTAAGCTCTCTGTAATACAATACTTGTTCATATGCTATTAATATATAAGAAAAAGAATAAGAAGTGTTGAGTATAACTGAATTGCCTATTATTCTGTTATTCTAAGTGGGCAAAGGATTCAGGGGGAAATGCATGATATAGAAGCTAATTCACACTGAAGTATAAACTACCCTACTCTGTGATTAATTATATTTGAAAATAGAAACTTGTATTTCAACCAAATCTTTAATTAGGGCACAGTGAATTGCTTTAGCAAGTTAATGGGCAAGCTAGCAAGTTATTTCATTGCTCTTCAAAATCCTAGCTACCCAGAAAAGTATTCTATATAGGAATAGACATGAAGAAAGACATGATAATATAGGAAAGAGTCATCTCGTTTCCCCTAGAATTTCCTTTGTCAGAGCTCTTCCAGAGAATAGAGTCCTTTGGTCTGTTTTGGTCAATGGGATCAGAGTCAGGTGAAATATTTAGATATCTCAGGGTGAATTCTTGAGATCTCTATGGCCACAAGAGAACACTGAGAGCCTTATGCTGTTGGTACCTTGACTCCTTAGCATAGAACTGTAGAGTTCATCATTCTTTCTTCAGTTCAGTTCAGTCACTCAGTAGGTCTGACTCTTTGCGACCCCATGGACTGCAGTACACCAGGCTTTCCTGTCCATCACCAACTCCTGGAGATTTCTCAAACTCATGTCCATCGAGTAGGTGATGCCATCCAACCATCTCCTCTTTTGTCTCCTTTTCCTACTGCTTTCAATCATTCCCAGCATCAGGGTCTTGTCAAATGAGTCAGTTCTTCGCATCAGGTGGCAAAGTATTGGAGCTTCAGCTTCAGCATCAGTCCTTCCAGTGAACACCCAGGACTGATATCCTTTAGGATGGACTGGTTGGATCTCCTTGCAGTCCAAGGGACTCTCAAGAGTCTTCTCCAACAGCACAGTTCAAAAGCATCAATTCTTCAGTGCTCAGCTTTCTTTATAGTCCAACTCTCACATCCTTACATGACTACTGGAAAAGCTGTAGCTTTGACTAGACAGACCTCTGTTGGCAAAGTAATGTCTTTGTTTTTTGATACGCTGTCTAGGTGAGTCATAGCTTTTCTTCCAAAGAGCAAGCGTCTTTTAATTTTCATGGCGGTCACCATCTGCAGTGATTCTGGAGCCCCCCTAAAAATAAAGTCTGTCACTGTTTCCATTGTTTCCCCATCTATTTTCCATGAAGTGGTGGGACTGTATGCCATGATCTTCATTTTATGAATGTTGAGTTTTAAGCCAACTGTTTCACTCTCCTCTGTCACTTTTATCAAGAGACTTTTCAGTTTTCTTTACTTTCTCTCATAAGGGTGGTGTCATCTGCATATCTGAGGTTATTGATATTTCTTCTGGCAATCTTGATTCCAGCTTGTGCTTCATCCAGCCTGGCATTTCATATGATGTACTCTGCATATAAGTTAAATAAGCAGGGTGACAATATACAGCCTTGACGTACTCCTTTTCTGATTTGGAACCAGTCTGTTGTTCCATGTCCAGTTCTAACTGTTGCTTCTTGACCTGCATACAAATTTCCCAGGAGACAGGTAAGGTGGTCTGGTATTCCCATTTCTTGAAGAATTGTCTGCAGTTTGTCATGACCCACACAGTCAAAAGCTTTGGTGTTTTCAATAAAACAAAAGTATATGTTTTTCTGGAGCTCTCTTGTTTTTTCAATGATCCAGCAGATGTTGGCAATTTGATCTCTGGTTCCTCTGCCTTTTCTAAATCCAGCTTGAAAATCTGGAAGTTTATGGTTCATGTACTGTTGAAGCATGGCTTGGAGAATTTTGAGCATTACTTTGCTAGCGTGTGAGATGAGTGCAAAGGAACTGGAATGAAAACTGACCTTTTCCAGTCCTGTGGCCACTGCTGAGTTTTCCAAATTTGCTGGCATATTGACTGCAGCACTTTCACAGCATCATCTTTCAGGATTTGAAATAGCTCAACTGGAATTCCATCACCTCCACTAGCTTTGTTCTAGTGATGCTTTTTTTGATTAAATATTTGTTTTTCATTGTTTTTTATTTGCATGCTTAATTGTTATCATATTTACTGATATGAATTATCAGTAAGAATTATTGTCATGTTCTTAGTCTTCTGATCACAGGTTCATCATCTGTTTAAATAGAGGTTTTTGTCTTTAACAGGGTTGTTATTGTGTGAAAAGATATTGGCAGAATGGGGTTCCTGGGATGAGATAAACACATTTGCAGGATTCACTGGTTAGACGGAAACCTTTTATAAAATTAATTAATTAGTTAATTAATTGGGATATGGTTGCTTTACAATGTTGTACCAATTTCTGCTATGAATCTGTTATATGTATACATATATTCCTTCCTTCTTGGCTCTCTCTCCCAACCCCAACCCCATTCCACCCATTTAGGTGATCACAGAGCACCAAGCTAAGCTTCCTATGCTGTACATAAAATAGGTAGTTAACAAAAACCTTTAAACAAAGAGTGATACTTGAATAGAGTAAGGCACAAATATGGTAATTATATTTCCCCTGTAGGGGTCATTAACCAAGATTTGTTCCTTAGTTTCTTCTACATGAAACAATTAAAAGGAAAACTTTGATTCCATTCATTCATTCATTCAACAGATAACAAGTACTGAGTCCTTGCAATGTGTCAGGTTCTATGCTAAGCCTTGAGGATTCAGGGAGGATGAGACTCAGTCCCATATCTCCAAACGCTCAAGACCCAATTCTGGAAAGATGTTTAGGTTCACATAGGCTACAAGGTACCTGGTATTTTTTAATTGCATGCACTAGAATAGCTTTAAATTCTTGCTACGACTTTAGAAAGCACTGAAAGGACTTCAGGGGTTGTGTTCACTGTGGGGGAATTACTCATGTAACTCTCATTAGTGCAAATGGGGAAGAGGTGTAAATCCACAATGATCTAGCTGAGAAAACAAACATTCCCTCTTTGACTTCTGTTGTTTGTTTCTATTTGTTCTGGGTTGAGTCAGGGAAATAATCAGGAAAATTATACGTGTTCAATTGCCTGGTTGTTTCAGAACCCTTGGAGTATCTAATCATGGTTAATAATTAAAACAAAACAGGAGACTCACATGCTGGATTTAAGTACTATCAGGAGGGAAAGAAACCATTTGAAGGGGAAAGAATGAGGAGTGCTTTGCTGTAGATGGATTTTTACAGAGAGAAACATACGCTGTAAAAGGAGAATGTCTTTTTGAAAAATTGATGTGGATTAACAGGGATCAAAAATAAATATATGCTAAACTCCAATTGTGTCCCTAGCTCTGTTTTAGACCATATGGGGGGACAAGGGATATGTTTCATATTTCATCAGGAAAGATACAATCAACAAACTGTATGTGATCAACAGAAATGGGACTTGTGTTTTAACAATGGGACCTGCTATTCGAAATTAGAGAACAGGTAGAAATGGCAGGACATGTGGTCACAGCTTCAGGTAATATCAGTTATCCTGATATTATTCAGCCAATACAAGCTATGCGGCAGCCATGCTGCTGCTGCTGCTGCTAAGTCGCTTCAGTTGTGTCCGACTCTGTGCCTTATATGCTAAACTCCAATTGTGTCCCTAGCTCTGTTTTAGACCATATGGGGGGACAAGGGATATGTTTCATATTTCATCAGGAAAGATACAATCAACAAACTGTATGTGATCAACAGAAATGGGACTTGTGTTTTAACAATGGGACCTGCTATTCGAAATTAGAGAACAGGTAGAAATGGCAGGACATGTGGTCACAGCTTCAGGTAATATCAGTTATCCTGATATTATTCAGCCAATACAAGCTATGCGGCAGCCATGCTGCTGCTGCTGCTGCTAAGTCGCTTCAGTTGTGTCCGACTCTGTGCCACCCCATAGATGGCAGCCCACCAGGCTTCCCCATCCCTGGGATTCTCCAGGCAAGAACACTGGAGTGGGTTGCCATTTCCTTCTCCAATGCATGAAAGTGAAAAGTGAAAGTGAAGTCGCCATGGATAACCACCAAATCTTAGTGGCTCATAGAAGCACAAGTTAGGGGCCCTTTTCATATCTCTTTGTTTCAGGATCAAGGCTGAGGGGGTAGCCAATTTGTTCACCACCACTGTGAAGGGGAAAAGAATGCACTGTAGGGTCACACTGTAACAACTAAAGCCCCCGCCCCCGCACCCCTTTTATAACTCATTGGCAATCTTGTTGTTACAATCGACCACAAGAGGGCCAGGAAATATAACCCCACTATGTGCCCAGAGAGCAGATAGCTAGAAATATCAGGTGACCAGCCCAATGACTATGCCTCTGACCTCACCAGGCAGAGTGTTCAAATGAGGAGACACTAAAAGTGATATTTTACATGATGCCCTTCACCTGGCTGAGACTTTATGGAAGACCTAGTGAGCCTTATATTTGAGTGTGCATTGGAATTATCTGGAGGGCTTAATAAACCATAGATTGCTGAGCCCTGCCCCTTTCAGTTCTGGGTTCAGTTATGTGCGATGAAACCCAAATATTTGCATTCCCCCGGGATACTGAGGCTGCTCAACTGGCAACTGCACTTTGAGAACCATTGGTCTAAGAAAATCCAAGCAAAGTTTCCTCTTTCAAGCCTTCTGTGACACTGTATTAAATGTTAGAGCCTGACTTGTGTTCTGGGAAATGAAAGGAAGGTTTGGATACTCCACTCAAAGGGCTGACTGCTTTCAGAAACCACAGGCTCTGGGCCCAGCTCCTCAGGTGACCTTAGGGTCTGCTTCTCTTTTTCCCTTGGATTCCTCCTTATGGCAGAAGACATCTTCCTCTCACAGGCTGGAAAGCTCCAGAAATATGCCTCCAGGTTCCACAGCCGAGAAAATAAGGCTTAAATGAGAAGAATTTGTTATTCTTCTTCTTTTTAAGGTCAGGTTTCTAAGTCTGAATTTTCTCCCTTGTACTCTCCTTTCCCTCAGGTCACTGAAAATTTTAAAATATCTGTGTCCCTGTTGCGACACCCCGACCAAACTCACAAATGTGTGGTCCCTAAAACACAATTACAATAATGACACATCCTTAAAGATAAACAAGAAGCCAGGATGGAAGGAGAAGGAAGCTATTTCTACTGCATCTCTCCCTACGTATTACAAAGAAAGCATGATTCCTTTCATTTAAAATGTTTTCTTGACTCTGTGTTGTTTAGAGTGAAGTAAAACCATATGTGGGTCATTAGCCCTTTAGTTCAAGTTGAGCTCTACCAAGCCCACCCAAGTTTTTTTTTTTTTTTTGGTCTTCTCTTTAGGTCATCCTTCTTGTCCTTCTTGCACTCTTCTAATTCTCAGAGTTCTGATTTCCCATGAGCATCATTTAAAAATAGAGTACTCCCAGAAACTCACCATGAAGCATGTCACAGTGGAGAAGGCAGAGAAACTTGTGGATCAGATCCAGGAGCTGTGTGACACCTGGGATGAAGTTTCTCAGACTCTGACTATTGGGTAACTAATGGCTTAGACTTTGAAAGTGAGAAACTGGAGAAGAAATTGGACATCCTTCTTTAGGACACCACCAAAGAACCTTTGGATCTGCCTGATAACCCCCCAGGAGACATTTTATATCAACAGTGTGCCTAACCCTAGGATCTCAGAAGCTGAACTTGAAGCTGAACTTAAAGAATGGTCCTTATCAGAGGCAGGTTTTGCCCAAGCAGTAAACCTTCCAAAAAGACAATTGGAACTAACTTTCTAAAGCCATTGTAGGATTCTCAAGTGAAAGACTTTCATGTCAAAGAGAAACCAGTCTTGTGTGTCTGTACATAGTTATTTAAATGAGAAACTTGGGATGTGTTGGGAAGGGAAGGAAGGACGACCACTCTGCTGTGTCTGGATACCACCCCTTACTATGGGACAGATGGGATTTCTGGAAGCGTGCACCTGGAGCGTGCTGCCAGCTGGGGTCATGGCCCTGTCTTCTCATCTTTCTAGTGTCACAGTTCATATGGTTCTGTGTGTGCCCTGTTATCTCTCATAGCCTGCAGTTCCTGTCTTGAACTTAGTTAGGTTTGTCTTCCCCCACCAGCTTTGTTCTGGCTAGCTAAGGCAAAAGATTTGCGCAGCTTTGCTAAATCAGAGTCTGTCCTCATGCCCCAAACCCACTGTCTCTAGAGGAGTTTATTCTGTCTATTGGTCCATTACACAGCTCCCAGCTCCACTCCATTCACATTGGTAATGTGAAAAAGGAGAATTAAACAGCTGCCACATTATGGAGAAATACACAGTGTAAAAGGATCTTTCCTGAGGTCAATTGTCAGACTCTCCAGGTGTTCAGAGTGAGAGCGGTCACCCCCGAGTGGTTCAGAATCACAAATGAAGAAGGGACTTGTGGGGTTGCTGAAAAGATATGCTGACTAGAGAAAGGGGTGCTCTCGGTCTTTTGAACCTGACGGGGAGAAGCCCAGGTAACTACAGGGCCCCAGGTGCTCAAACCCTATGTGAAGAAGAAGAAAGTGTTAGTCACACAGTCGTTTCCAACTCTTTGTGGACCCATGGACTGTAGCCGGCCTCTGCCCATAGAGTTCTCCAGGCAAGAATACTGGAGTGGGTTGCCATTCCCTTCTCCAAGGGATCTTCCTGACCCAGGGATAGAACCCGGGTCTCCTTCATTACAGGTAGATACTTTACCATCTGGCTTCCCTGATAGCTCAGTTGGTAAAGAATTTGCTTGCAATACAGGAGACCCTAGTTTGATTCCTGGGTTGGGAAGATCCACTGGAGAAGGGATAGGCTATTCACTCTGGTATTCTTGGGCTTCCCTTGTGGTTCAGCTGGTAAAGAATCTACCTGCAGTGCAGGAGACCTGGGTTCAATCCCTGAGTTGGGAAGATCCCCCAGAGAAGATAAAGGCTCCCCACTCCAGTATTCTGGCATGGAGAATTCCATGGACTGTATAGTCCACGGGGTTGCAATGAGTTGAACACAACTGAGCAACTTTCACTTTTCACTTTCTTTACCATCTCAGCTACCAGAGAAGCCCTCATAAGTTTTCTTAGAAGGACATCATCTTTGCCTTGCCCCCATGGTGAATAACTTAAATATAACTTAAACACATAAGTCAGAAAAAGCCATACAACAACATACCTCCCCTTCTTGAGGGTGGCAGACAACATCAAGTTCTTTGAATTTCAAAAGCACCTTAAGATGAGGTCCAGCGCTCAGGCCATGGGATCTGAGCCAAGATGTGCAACAGAAGCAGAAGACGGTGACCTCCACCACATTTGCTGTGTGCTTCCTCAGTCCTGCTCTGTACCCAGCCTTCCCCTCCTGGAGATGGGGAGGA
Source organism: Cephalophus harveyi (assembly GCA_006410635.1). NCBI lineage: Eukaryota > Metazoa > Chordata > Mammalia > Artiodactyla > Bovidae > Cephalophus > Cephalophus harveyi. The sequence goes on along the minus strand of SJYT01013240.1, from coordinate 84,226 downwards.
TACTACTTCCCTTGACAAATAAGGGAGGATAGTATAGGGAAGCTTGCAGGAGAGAGTCTGAACGAGCTGGCAGTGGGGAGAATAAAAGAGACCAGTCACACTGCCTCTCTGCTGTGTAGTCCCAGATACCTGCCTGGGCCTTGGTCCTGCTCCTCCTGCTGGGGGTGGTGGAGAGCAGAGGTGGGGAATGTGCTCCAGGGTATCACTCTTCCACAAATTTGTCTCCCACTATGGGGTCGCACAGAGTCGGAAATGACTGAAGCAACTTAGCAGCAGCAGCAGCATCCTTGGGAAACTGACATGTTGGGGGTGAAGAGAAACAGTCATTATTTTTTTTCCTTTTTTAATCTGGTAAATAATTAAAAGAAAATACCTGATTAAAAAATGAGAGTGCTCCTAGCTGTTAGGAAACAAGCAGGGTGAGGCACAGCACCATCTAGGAGAGGCATCAGAGAGCTGGTAATAAGGTAACTGGATACAGCACTCACCTCTGTATAATCACACAGGGCCCTCGGCTTTGCCAAGTCACTGTTTGATTGGCCTTTGCTTGACATGTGCATGGATGTCCTGCCCATCTGAGTTGACTTCCAGAAAAAGGAATGCCTGTGTTGGAGGTGCATTCAAAGCTCTGCCTACTGCAACTCAGAAAACTATAGGTTAGCAATGGCAGCTTTTTCCCAGCTTCTGTCATCGCTGTTTAAGATTTCAAAATCTTAAGCCTGTTTCAAGCCAGAGGTCAGGCTCAGGCTACCATGTGGCCCCTTTCTTAATAGTCTTTCCAAATAGAATAGAATAAAAACCAGCTTTTATTATGAACAAAACAGAAATAGTAGTGTATTACTGTGATGTCAGCAGGGAAAGAACCACTTATGCTTTCTATCATATGATTAATTCCTTCTCCCAGAATTCCAACAAGTGTGGCACATTCATTAGAAATGATGAACCTACAGTGACACATTACCACCCAGAGTCCATAGTTCACATTAGGATTCACTCTTGGTGATACGGCTTCCCCAGTCTCAATTGGTAAAGAATCTGCTTGCAATACAGGAGACCTAGGTTCAATCCCTGGGTCCAGAAGATCCCCTGGAGAAGGGAATGGTGACCCATTCCAGAATTCTTGCCTGGAGAATTCCATAGACAGAGGAGCTGGGCTGGCTACAGTCCATGGAATAACAAAGAGTTGGACACGACTGTGATACTAACTTTCACTTTTTCACTTAGTGATATACTTTCTATGGATTTGGAAAGATGTGTAATGACACATATTCACCATTATGTATCATACAGAGTAGTTTCAGTTTCTCCAAAAATCTTCTGTGTTCTATCTATCCATTCCTTTCTCCTCTCTCAACCCCTACTGACCACTCTTCTTTCTAATATCTGCAGAGTTTTGCCTTTTCCAGAATGTCACATAGTTGGAATCATATAGTACGAAGCCTTTTCATATTGGTTTTTTTCACTTAGTAATGCACACTTCCGTTTCCTCCATGTTGTTTCATGGCTTAGTAGCTCATTTCTTTTTAGCTCTGAATAATAATAGTCCATTGTCTGCATGCACCACAGTATACTTATGCATTCACCTACTGAGAGACATCTTGTTGCTCTCAAGTTTTGATAGTTATGAATAAAGCTTCTATAAACATCTGTGTGCATATTTTTGTGTGGATATAGTTTTCCATTTCTTTTGGTAAATACCAAGGAACATGATTGCTGGATCATATGGTAAAAGTATACTTAGCTTTATAAGAAACTGCCAAATTGTCTTCTAAAGTGGCTGTGCCATTTTGTATTCCCAGCAGTAGTGAATGAAAGTCCCTATTGCCCCATGTTTGCCAGCATTTGATATTCTCAGAATTTTGGATTTTTGCCATTCTGATAGGTGTCTAGAATGTTATTTCAACACTTTAATTTTAATTGTTTCAATTTGCACTTTTCTGATGATGAGTGACGTGGAGTGTCTTTTCATATGCTTATTTGTCATCTGTATATCTTTTGTAGTGAGATGTCTGTTAAGATCTTTGGCACAATTCTCATTTTTCATATTAGATATTCTAATTGTTTGTTGTTGATACACAGAAATAAAATTGTCTTTTGTGTATTGAACTTACATCCAGAAACTTAGCTTAATTCTCTAGTTAATTCTAACATGTTTCTCCGTGGACTTTGATTTTTCTCTGTAGACAATTAAATGTAAGTAGTGACAGTTTTGTTTGTTCCTTTCCAATTAGAGTATGTTTATATTTCTCCTTTTTCCTCCTGTGCTGGCAAAAGCCTCCAAGAAAATATTGAAGAGAAGCAGTTATCCCTATCTCATTTCTTATAGAAAAGAGAATGATTTTAATATTTTACTATTGAATGTGTATGCTATTGAATCTGATAAGTCTACACTTATCAGATTAGGGAAAGTTCCTTCTCTTTTAACTGATGTTTCTCTCATGAATGAAAATGAAGTTTTGAATGCTTTTTCTTCATCTATTGAGGTCATACTTTCTTCTTTTTTCAATCTTTTGATATGATGCATTAATGGTTTGTATAATGTCAAATCAAACTAACTCTGGAATAAATCAATTCATTCATGGTGTATTATCATATTTATAACTTGTTGGATTCAACTGTATAAAATTTTTATTCAGAATTTTGTATTGCTATTGTGGAATGAGATTGGCTTATCATTGTCCTTTCCTGTAGTATCCATATCTTGTTGTGATGTTAAGAGTATTAACATTCATGAATGTGTATGTTAATGAAAGAAATACACTATTAACAGTGATTAATTGAATTAAAGGTGATTTTTTCTTTATAATTTTCTGCATTTACTACTTCTGCACAATGAGAAAGGATTATATTTGATCCCACATTATTCATGCAAACACATAATCATAGATACACACATAGAGCCTACTGCAGGGTTTGAAAATTGGTGCCAAAACACTGGATTGTCTATGTTTTGTTTTGAATTTTATGGTGCTCCCTGTGCACCTAGAAGAAAGAGTGGTAGGCAAAGTCCTCTAGGAATCCTCAAAACAAACATGGAATGTTAGACGTACTACCGAGAAATTCAGGGGACTTGGAAGCCCAGGTTTATATATGTAGCAACAATTTTTAATTTTTTCACTTGGGTAATGAGGAAAATAATTCACACTCATGCTTACCTCATAAAGTTATTGGTATTCTGTAAGTCCTGTGAATGTGAAAGTGCTTTATAATTATGTCTTTACCCACATCATATGTATATGAATATGTACATCTGTACTTTGTGTGTGTGGATATATAAAGTCAAAAGAAAATAATTAAGGGACTTGAATAGAGCTTGATAAGGCTTTATTCAGCTGATTCCTTGATTCAGGGAGCAGTTGAGGATCTAGGGACTCCCCACAGGAAGTCAAGGTGGAGTTTTACAGGATAGGAGAAGTTGAGGCCCTGTCCTTGCCATTTTGCTTTAGGTAGCAGCTTGTAACTATAACTGAAACCCATAGTTGAGAGTCATTCCTATTTTAGATTCTATACTTGATGACTACCAGAAAAGTATTTTCCAAGAACTGTTAATTCAAGTTTGCAGTTTATCGCCTATTCCAAGTTCATGAGCTAGAAGAGGTATTTGGGGACAAGAAAGAAAAGAGGGTGAAGGTAGAAGTCAAGAGGAAACTAGGAGCTCTCTATTATGTATGTTTCAGTGCTTTTCCAATAGACATAGGTAGAGATTGATAGACAAACCAGTATTCACTCCCTTCCTCCCTCCATATGTATGCCCTCCTCACTGCCCCCAGCCCACACATATCTCACTATGACTCCTTGGGGGAAGAAAAGATGCTTCTGGATAGCATTTGTTGAGAGATTACATGTAATGGAAAAATGAACAACTACCAAGCCCCCACCCTCAAATGACAGAGTCTTAACTGATCTTAAAAAAGCAGGCAGTAGGGGTCTGGGGAGAGATACAAATTGTGAGGATTGAAATTTAGAGAATTTTGAGGTATGGAAAGTGAAGAGTGGAAAAATAAAGTTGTGGGGTAACAGCTATCATTCCTGTGAATGATACTGAGAAGACAGAGATGGAGAGAATTATAAAAATGGCTTTCTGTGCATAAAAGTCCAATGAACTAAGAAAAAATTTGAGGTGTTTTAAGTTCCTTTGTGTCTACTCATTAGAACCAGTTCTTTCTTTTAGTGTAACACCATCTGGAGACTGGAGCACATGGGGTCGAAGATAAATTTAGGCAACTGATAATTTTTTTTGTTTTAGGGGAAGCCAAATTTGAAAATAAGAAGTAAAATTATCACTGTTTGCAGATGACATAACACTGTACATAGAAAATCCTAAAGATGCTACCAGAAACCTACTAAAGCTCATCAATGAATTTGGTAAAGTGGCAGGATACAAAATTAATACACAGAAATCCTTTGCATTCCTACACACTAATAACAAATGATCAGAAAGAGAAATTAAGAAAATAATCTGATTTACCATCATAATAAAAAGAATAGAATGCCTAGAAATAAACCTACTCAAGGAGGCAAAAAACCTGTATGCAGAAAACTATTAGATATTGATGAAAGAAATCAAAGATGACTCAAACAGATGGAGAGGTATACCATGTTCTTGAATTAGAAGAGAGAATCATTTGTGAAAATTATATACTACCCAAAGCAATCTACAGATTCAATTTACCAATGGCATTTCTCACACAGAGCTAGCATTTTATTGTTTGTAAGAAAGAATCTCTTCAGTAAATGTTGCTGGGGAAACTGGACAGTTACATGTACAAGAATGAAATTAGGACACTCTTTCACACTATACACACACATAAAAAAACTCAAAATGGATTAAAGACCTAAATGTAAGGCTGGACACTATAAAATCCTTAGAGGAAAACATAAGCAAAGCACTCTTGAAATAAATTGCAGCAATATCTCTTTTGACACACTTTCTAGAGTAATGACAGTAAAAACAAAGACAAGTTGGACCTAATTAAACTTAAAAGCTTTTGCATAGCAAAGGAAATCATTAACAAGACAGAAGACAAAAGAGGTAAAATATTTGCAAACAAGCAACTGACAAGGGATTAGGCTCCAACATATACAAATTAATACAGCCACTATGGAGAACAATATGGACGTTTCTTTAAAAACTAAAAATAGAGCTACCATATGACCCAGGAGTTCCACTCCTAGGCATATATCCAGAGAAAATCATGATTTGAAAAGATGCACATATCCTGATATTCTTTACAGCACTATTCACAATAGCCGGACATGGAATTAACCTAAATATCCATCAGCAGAGGAATGGATAAAGAAGATGTGGTACATATATTCAGTGGAATATTACTCCGTCATAAAAAGGAACAAACTAGTGCCATTTGCAGAGATATGGATAGACCTAGAGACTGTCATACAGAGTGAAGCAGGTCAGAAAGAGAGACATATTCCACAATATTGCTTATATGTGGAATCTATAAAAAATAGTACAGATGAACTTATTGGCAAAGAAGAAATAGAGTCACAGATGTAGGAAACAGACTTGTGGTCACCAAAAGGAGAAGGGGAAGTGTTATTTGGTGGCAAATACAAGACAAGAATTTTATCCTGAACTCCCACCAGTTCTGCACGAATCCTCCCCTGTGGTCCAAACCTCGTCAAAATAATTCTTAATCAGATTTGTTAACATCACTACATGCTCAAGGGCTCTCCCCTATATTCTCTGCTCTTACTGTTGTTGTAGTTCAGTCGCTAAGTCATGTCTGACTCTTTGCGACCCCATTGGCTGTAGCACACCAGGCTTTTCTGTCTTTCACCATCTCCTGGAGTTTTGTCAAACTCATGTCCATTGAAATGGTGATGCCATCCAACCATCTCATCCTCTGTCATCTCCCCCTGTCCTGCCTTCAATCTTTCCCAGCACCAGGGTCTTTTCCAGTGAGTCAGCTCTTTGCATCAGATGGCCAAGGTATTAGAGCTTCAGTTTCAGCATCAGTCCTTCCAATGCATATTCAGTACTAATTTCCTTTAGGATTGACTGATTTGATCTCCTTGCTGTCCAAGGGACTCTCAAGAGTCTTCTACAGCACCACAGCACTACTCCTCTCAGTACAGAATAGACTATATATATGACTCCATGGGAAATAGATGGGGAAACAGTGGAAACAGTGTCAGACTTTATTTTTTTTGGGCTCCAAAATCACTGCAGATGGTGATTGCAGCCATGAAATTAAAAGACGCTTACTCCTTGAAAGAAAAGTTATGACCAACCTAGATAGCATATTCA
>SJYT01013240.1:37911-77620 GCA_006410635.1 Cephalophus harveyi | reverse complement strand
ATGCTAAAGCTGAAACTCCAGTACTTTGGCCACCTCATGTGAAGAGTTGACTCATTGGAAAAGACTCTGATGCTGGGAGAGATTGGGGGCAGGAGGAGAAAGGGACGACCGAGGATGAGATGGCTGGATGGCATCACTGACTTGATGGACGCGAGTCTGAGTGAACTCTGGGAGTTGGTGATGAACAGGGAGGCCTGGCGTGCTGCGATTCATGGGGTCGCAAAGAGTCAGTCACGACTGAGCGACTGAACTGAAACTGAACTGCATTGAACTTACAAATGCTTGGAGAAGGTGAGAAAGACCTGCAGAAGACATGGTCTGGGAATGCTGAGCAAATACAAGGTGGGATGGTGCAGCAGCTTCTGTTAATATCCTTTCAACACAAGTATGGTACACACCATTCTAGCGCATACCCACAACTTCCTACTACAAGCTTGCAGTTGTGGTTGTTCAGTTGCTAACTTGTGTCTGATTCTTGGGCTTTCACATGAGGGCTTTCTCTTAGCCTTCTTTGGGGATGCCAGAAGAGTTGGGTATTTAATGCATCTGGGAACAACCCAGATGCCTCTCAATATGGATGAGGTTGATGGGTGAATACCCCAGCTTCCTTGTTCTTTGTTGGGGTGGGGGGTTTTGCTTCTGAGAGCAGCCATCCTGAGACAGGTAGGTATGGAAGGCATTTGAAAAAGAAGTACAGTTATCAAATAGGTACCTATTGTACCACCTATTGTGGGGCAGGAATAGATAGATGAAGATACAGAGAATGGACATGTGGACACAGGGGAAAGGGGTGAACTGGAGATTAGGATTGGCATATGTACACCACTGTGTGTGAAATAGATAGCTAGTGGGAATGCCTGAATAGCACAGGGAGCTCAGCTCCATGCTCAGTGTTGACCTAGAGGGGTGGTCTGGGGTGGGCTGGGAGGGAGGTCCAGGAGGGAGGAGCTGGTTCACTTCCTTGTACTGCAAGGAATAACAACAATGTAGAGCAGTGATACTCTAACGAAAAAAAAAAAAAAAAAAAATGGCATCTACTTCTTCACTGTGCTTCTTTTCAGATTTTCTCTTTCTCCCATATTCACTTTCCATGGTGAAGTTTTGCAAGCACAGCACTGCTGTCCTGTGGAAGCAAGTTGGAAAAAAAAAAAACAAACCCAGAATAATTGCATGATGAGCATTTAATGGATGAGATGTCACATTTAAAAAGACAAAGACTTGGAGGGAAGTCTGTGCTTTCTATAGCACTCTGAGAATAAAAATCCATTTCTGATTGATTTCTTTCTTAACAGTCTACCCTCTCCCCCTCTCTCCACCCCACTCCCCAGTTAAATGCTCCGGGCAGCTATCTACCTCATGTTTCGGGCAACGTGCCTTTGACCTGGTATTGTCTTCCAGAAATCTTGACAGGAGAAGTCTTTTTAAAGACTTAGTGTCATATCACCACTATATTTAGTGTTCCAATAGTCTGTCAGAGATTCTTTTACTAGGGTATTGAAGACAGCAGTTAGAAAATGAATAATTAGAGGCTGCCCATGACAGTTAATGTCCAATACTTTGAGATCCCAGAGATACTAATAGCAAAGAATGATTCCTAATAATTACTGGAAATTATGCGGCTAGTAGAATGCTATTACATGCATAATGAAAAATATTATTTTGAACTTCACTAATTTGGGGTGTGAAATATTTTGGAGCTAACTTAGGCCCAAATTTACCTTCCTTGAATTTTCTAAAAAAAGTTTTAAAGGGCCTATGCACACCTGGATTTCAGGGTGCACAATCTACCATTTCCTCTGAGTCCACGTGGGATTTAGAAGTGGTACCATAATAATCATGCTTTGAGGCTATCCACAAGCTCTCCTGCAGCCCTGCCTTTTCTCTACCAGCCCCAGCATCATCGCCTGTACTCTTCATTTCTGTACCTCTTTCCTCCTTTGAGTAATGGGCTTTTCTAAGGCAATGGCTGTATCTTTAGATTTGAGACAGCAATGGATAGCCCTGCTTAGTCAACGACTGCTGAATTTTCAAGTTTTTCATGCTCTCATCTGAAAGCAAATAATTGATACTAAATGATTTTGACCTTTTCATGAAAGCAATTGGTTACAGATCTCAGCCTTTTCAAACCTTGTTCATTTTTCCTTTGTGCAGTTGATGTAAGAAACTTGCAGCTCTTCAATTCTTAGTAATTATTCTATAATTTGGACTTGTCACTATTTCATATTGTCCTTCCTCTCTTTTCATATTTAATGGTATTTTACTGCACTTCCAAGGGGGAAAAGAAAGGCCAAAAAGAATTAAAATGGAGAATAAAGGGATGATTAAAATTATGAGAAGAAGAGAATTTCAAGGACAACATGTTTGTGAAAACTTGTATAAATTCAATATCATTTAGTCAACACTAATTCAAAACTTACTGAGTGATCAACAGGTTAATAATAGTTCTTAACATGCAACTAAAACCCTCAAAAAATGATCATCTTTACATAGCACAATGGTTGATGGGGGTAAATTGATTAAGATTTTAGAAATACAATTGTTAATTAGTATCCATGAGGAATTGCTTACAGAATCAGCCATGGATATCAAAGTCCTTGGATGCTCAAGCCTTTTAATAAAATGGTGTAGCATTAGCATATAATTTATGCACATCCTCTTGTATACTTTAAATAACCTCTAGATTACTTATAACACCTAATACAATGTAATGGGGCTTCTCTGGTGGCTCAGTGCTAAAGAATTCGCTTGCCAATGCAGGAGACATGGGTTCAATGCCTGGTTTCAATGCCAGTATTCTTGCCTGGGAAATTCCAGGGACAGAGGAGACTGGAGGGCTATAGTCCATGGAGCTGCAAAAGAGTTGGACATGACTTAGCAAGTAAACAACAATGCAATGTAAATAGTTGTAAATAAGTGCATAATAAATTCAAGTTTTGCTTTTTGGAAATTTCTGAAAATTTATTTTTCAAGTGTTTTCCATTCGTGGCTGGTTGAATGCACAGATGAGAAACCACAGATATGGAGAGTCAACAGTATCATATTTTAAAAATGATAGTCTATTTGGAAAGATATAGTTTATATATATATTTATATGATATAAATGCTTCCCTGGAGGCTCAGATGGTAAAGGATCCATCTGTAATATGGGAGACCTGGGTTTGATCCCTGGATTGGAAATATCCCCTGGAGAAGGGAGTGGCTACTCACTCCAGTATTCTGGTCTGGAGAATTCCATGGACAGAGGAGCCTGGCAGGCTACATACAGTCCATGGGGTTGCAAAGAGTTGGACATGACTGAGCATCTTTCACTTTTACTTTTCATATGATGTAAAAATTGATGCCTTTGAACTGTGGTGTTGGAGAAGATTCTTGAGAGCCCTATGGACTGCAAGGAGATCCAACCAGTCCATTCTGAAGGATATCAGTCTTGAGTGTTGTTTGGAAGGAATGATGGTAAAGCTGAAACTCCAGTACTTTGGCCACCTCATGCGAAGAGTTGACTCATTGGAAAAGACTCTGATGCTGGGAGGGATTGGGGGCAGGAGGAAAAGGGGACGACAGAGGATGAGATGGGTGGATGGCATCATGGACTCGATGGATGTGAGTTTGAGTGAACTCCAGGAGTTGGTGATGGACAGGGAGGCCTGGCGTGCTGCAATTCATGGGGTCACAAAGAGTCGGACATGACTGAGTGACTGAACTAAACTGAACTGTAAAAGGAAACAGGCAAAGAAGCCTAAGAAGACCTCACCAGTTGCAGGTGGGATTGGGAAGTAAGTTTACTTTTATTTTATATCTTTCCCTTTGATACAGTTATGATTTGCAATTTTTTCTGTGTAAACATTATTTTTACAATAAAAATGTTTTAAAAAGTGAAATAAATAGTTCTCAGAGAACTTAAAATGACTTCACAGAATACATGATTATAGCATGATCACTTACTGTAAATCACCTCCAAATATGGCTGCCACAAATTTCTTCTATTCATGGAAGTCTATGAGAAGATCTTAAAAGTTGTCTTCAGAAGACAAAAAAAGTTATAACTGTATTTAGTGATGGATGTTAACTAGACTTACCCTGGTGATCACTTCACAATGTACACAAATACTGAGTCATGTTGTGTACCTGAAACTTGTAATGTTATATGTCAATCATACCTCAAAAAGAAAAAAAAAAAGAGAAAGATGGAGGTGATTTCTCCTACACTGTTACTTGTAATGAATATCATGCTGTGTTAGATGTTCAGTCCATAGTAGAGTCTTCAGTTCAGTCCAATTCAATCGCTCAGTTGTGTCTGACTCTTTGTGACCCCATGGACTGCAGCATGCCAGGCCTCCCTGTCCATTACCAACTTCTGGAGTTTACTCAAACTCATGTCCATTGAGTCAGTGATGCCATCTAACCATCGCATCCTCTGTTGTCCCCTTCTCCTCCTGCCTTCAATCTTTCCCAACATCAGAGTCTTTTCAAATGAGTCAGCTCTTCGCATCAGGTGGCCAAAGTGTTGGAATTTCAGCTTCATATCAGTCCTTCCAATGGACATTCATGACTGATTTCCTTTAGGATGGACTGGTTGGATCTCCTTGCAGTCCAAGGGACTCTCAGGAGCCTTCTCCAACACCACAGTTCAACAGCATCAATTCTTTGGCACTCAGCTTTCTTTATAGTCCAACTCTCACATCCGCACATGTTACTGGAAAACCCATAGCCTTGACTAGATGTACCTTTGTTGGAAAAGTAATGTCTCTGCTTTTTAATATGCTGTCTAGGTTGGTCATAACTTTTCTTCCAAGGAGTAAGCGTCTTGGAGAATTTTGAGCATTACTTTACTAACATGTGAGATAAGTGCAATTGTGTGGTAGTTTGAGCATTCTTTGGCATTGCCTTTCTTTGGGATTGGAATGAAAACTGACTTTTCCCAGTCCTGTGGCCACTGCTGAGTTTTCCAAATTTGCTAGCATATTGAGTGTAACACTTTCATAACATCATATTTTAGGATTTGAAATAGCTCAACTAGAATTCCATCACCTCCACTAGCTTTGTTCATAGTGATGCTTCCTAAGACCCACTTGACTTAACATTCCAGGTTGACTGGCTATAGGTGAGTGATCACACCATTGTGATTATCTGGGTCGTGAAGATCTTTTTTTTGTAGAGTCATAAGATCTTTAAGTAGAGTCTTATAAATAGAGTAAATATTAATTCTCACCCCCTCCTTTACTCCTTGTGTATGGGAACAGAATAAGCTTCCAATTCATGCCAAGAAACAGCATGAATGAAAGAAAGAGAACTAGCTGCAAAAGAAGAGATTCAGAAGGACATGGAAAATCTCAAGCCAAAGATCAGACCAGTGAGGCTGGAACCTTGTATGAAACACAGATGTGATGTCCAGGGCTTTCTTGGGTCCTACTTAGATTTGGGCATATTCTCCACACTTTTGAGTAGGATTTCACTTTTCTGAGACTAAATATTTAATATTCTCCTCACTTACCACCTCTCTCTTACATCTCTATTTCTTTGATCTGTTTCTTATCTATTCCCAGCCACCCAAGATGAGAAAAAAAAAAAAGAGAAACAGTTCACTACATTCATGCATACACGCCCATGAGTGCATTCCGGAGCCGGGGGCTGGAGGCTCAAAGGACAGAACTACGGCCTTGTTCAGTTCTGCTGGAGTGAAGGAAGATCCTCATTTAGGATGCACTGATTTTTTTTCAGGGTACAGCTGACACACACAAGAATATGTGAATTTCCAAATACTTGCCTTTCAAGGGGTGGAGACTCCTGTATTATCTTCAGTAAGACACGGCCCTGGGGAGTCATGCATGCACCTGAGGACAATCTCTTATTCTGGCTGGAAATGAAATACAGTACTGTACATTCATGGGGACATTGTTCAAGGATCACAGGAAAAAAAAATATCTCTCTTGGTATGTGACATATTGCGACAACTCGTATAGGATCTTGGGTCTACACTTTCAAAGCTGTACAACTTCACTCAATATATTTGATTTTTATTCATCAGTTTCCTTATCTGCATAATGGCAATAATATTAATCCCACAGTATTGCTCTAAGTGTTAAATTCAAACATGTATGGAAAGAACCTGGCCTATGATAGGTGCTCTAGGAATATTTGTAAGATAAAGGAATAGTATGTGGGTGGCACTCAGTAAATATTATCCCCCCTGCCCCCATCAAGAGAGGGCTACTAGGAGGGAGGGGAGAGGAAGAGGAGCAACTGTTCCTATCAATATTCATTCAGGTACCAGGAATCTATACACAAAAGTCTACATGATCCAGGCAGCTCAAGCCAGACTTAAATTTCTTGACACATCTCACTTTGAGAGGTATTGTCTAAGTCCCTTCAAGGTGAATCTGGATGGGTTTATGGATGGTTTTCGTTGGATACTTGCTACAGGAGGAGCCATCGCTACATAAGAAGTCCTCCTCTCCTCAGCTGTCATGCTACAGAGGTTAGTGATGGGTGCTCCAATGTACAGCCCCAGCTGAACCCTCCAGCGAGCATCTCTTCCCTCACCTGCAGCCCTGTGAGAAGCCATGTTGGATCTCTAACCCAATCAAATCTTCAGACGACTGCACTTAGCCAAACCTGCCTGAAAGAAAAATCCAGAACAAAATAAAGTAATTGTTTTAAGCCACTAACTTTTGGAGGCAGTTTGTCACTCAGCCATAGATGTCACCAGAACAGGTGAGTGCCTGGGCCCATGTTGTAGTAGAAGGTGTGCCTTGTCTAAAGGGGCTGTCATTACTCAGCTCACACAAGTGCTGTGCTTGAGGGATTCAGGTCTGGGATGGCCATCTGTGATCTAACAAAGAGATGTTAGATCTGGAATTTTGTAACATCTCCAAATGTTTTAGCTATCAATTACTAATTAAAAATTTTTGAAAACACCGTGTACATCACACAAAGCTGTCTGTGTGCCGATAAAGCTTGTGTGCTACCAGCGTGTCACCTCTGTTGTGTTTAGAAATGGAGAGAGCCTGCTTGCCCCACCCTACCCAAGGCCTTCTTGTAAACTGAGGCTATCTGCCCAGCTAGTGGCCTCCAGCCAGCAGGGTGCTTTCCTATAATGGATTAGCATATGAAAACTAGCATTTCAGAAAGGTTTGTACATTCCCACATCTAAACCAAACAAACTGCCTTTTGTTTCACCAATGATTGGGGCTCTGACCCATTTAAGCCTGACAGCAAAATAAGGATTAGCAGGGGGTGTTGTTAGTGGTGTTTTGATTGGGAGGGGATGAGAGAAGTTGTAAGCAGAATGGTGGGAGGAGGGACAATGGAGAACTTCCTGGAGGACAAAAGTTCACCAGTTTTCCCTTGAAATTAATTTAAGGGCAATGACATCAACAAAAAGTGCTGTGAATTAAGTGCTTTTGAAAAAACCAGCCCTATTTATTATTTTTGGCTTTTGCTGAGAATATTTGCTCTGGGCCCTAGAGGAATTCACCTTTAACTGTGGGGGATAGAATTGCATATCATTCTTTATCCACTTCTCGTGGACTTTCTGCAGGGTGTGAGTGAGGCAGAAGACAATGCTGGGCTGACACAGACATTCTCTGTGCCAAGGACCAGGGGACCTTTGTGGCCTATGAGTGGAGGACCTAAGAGGTGGGAACAGGTGAGAACTGCAAAGCCAGAGTATGTGCAGAGTATGTCACGCAGGGAGAAAGGCAGCACTAGGTGGGGACGGCTTGTCAAAGAGCAGAAGTGTCACTAGCCATTGGTGTGTCTGTGGCCTCCCCCTCAAAGTGCTCTGATATCAAAAAAGTGTTCTACAGTGTATTTCAAAACTATTAATGTTTAATCTTTTATGAATTAATTTTGAAATGGTCCAAAAGGTAAATAAGTGAAATGTTTCTCTCCTATCCCAATACCCTCATCTTGTTTTATGCCTCCATATAATCAACATAATCTAGTATCTGTCTATTTTTCCAGAGATACTTATGCATATACACAGTAGAAAAACTATTTTTTTTCATCCAAGTGGAAGTAGACTAGGCTTATCTGTTTTCTCATGACTCTATGACCTAAAAAACATTCCATATTTCCATAGATGTTCATAAATGTGCCTTCATTCTTTTTTACAGCTGCACAGTACTTTGTTTTATAGGTATATCATAATTTAACTAGTGCTCTCTTGATGGACAAGCATATTGTCTCTATAGTAATTTCCTTATGAAATAATTAAGAGTAAGTTCTGTGATATGTGTATAAGTAAAAATTGATCTGTGACATATAAGTGATTGCTGCTGCTGCTAAGTCGCTTCAGTCGTGTCCGACTCCGTGCGACCCCATAGACAGGAGCCCAACAGGCTCCCCTGTCCCTGGGATTCTCCAGGCAAGAACACTGGAGTGGGTTGCCATTTCCTTCTCCAATATAAGTGATTAGTCAGCATTTAAAGTAGCCTGATGAATACTTAGAACTTCAAATATCCTTATTGAAATCTACACCAGTGAGTTTGCTAATTAGCATATGGGATGAAATGAGTGGAGTTGAAAATAGATGGTTAGTTAGGAAGACCATATACAGCTCATGTTCTTACAGACTGTCTGCCTGCCTATCTGACTGATTGAATATCTAACCAACTGTTGGTTGACTGACTGACTAATTATCTGAGTATCTGACTTAATGATGGGCAGGCTGACTGGTTTGGATAATCAGAGAAGTAATATGTTGCAGAGGAACTTTAGGCATCTCATTGGGGTTGAAGTTTCCCTTTTAGCTTCTATGCTATCCATCTATTGGAAGCTTTTTTAAAAAATTCCAGTAAAAAGTCAATTGTCCCTGTGAAGAAGAAATAAATACCACCAAAAGAAAACTAGTTCCTGAGTTGTTCTTAACAGGCTTATGGTGTATGCAGAAGCCTGATCAAGCAAGAACAAAACAAACAATTTTTAAACTCTCAAACTTTCTTAAACAAGTTTCAGATCTCAGTCAGCTTCTGTTGCCTGCCAATAGGAATTCTCTGAGGCAAATCCATGATGTAAGAAAATTTATTTCCCATAAACTTTCCCACTGGTGGAGACCCTTTATCATCTTTCAGCTGAACAAGGCCTTGCCCCCTTCACCTCTTTCCTCTCTCAAAACAGAGCAAGATCTGATAACTACTCACTGACTTTTGTTCAGTGACGGATTATATTTTGCGTGGAATTCACATTCATCAACACCTTGTCTGAAATAAGCTTGTGAAAGTGAAGACTTTTAGCTATAATTATGGGATGAAAAGTGTTTCACTCAAGTCAAAAGAATTTCAAGCATCAGCAAACAGGAAGGGAGAGATGAAGGTTGAATAGACCTATTCAACCACCTCTGAATGTGGTCCTGATTTGTCTTCTTTTGGGGGACGTTTTTCCCCATAAAAAACTTCTGCCACCACTGTGAAGAATAATTCAGGGGCCAGCAGATACGAGGGTGTCAGAGGTCTAGCTCAGGGATGGTTTGGAATAGAACTGTCAGTGGCTTCTTCTATAACCTTCTGTAACTGTGCAACTCAGATTTGGTAATTGAACCCACATGCTTCCCAGGTGGTACTAGTGGTAAAGAACCCACCTGCCAATGCAAGAGATGTAAGACACTCGGGCTCAATCCCTCGGTTGGGAAGATCCCTTGGAATAGGGTATGGCAACCCACTTCAGTATTCTCGCTTGGAGAATCCCATGGACAGAGGAGCCTGGTGCGGTACAGTTCATAGGGTTGCAAAGAGTCAGACATGACTGAAGTGACTTAGCAGGCATGTTGGGACTCAAACCAGTCCAAAGCCAGGTTAGGACTTGAACACCACAAGTCTTTTCAATTGAGACCACACACTTGGCCTCAAAACTTAATGAAGCTCAGGTTCTTGATGTCATTGTGGGCAGAATTCAGTGAGAGACAAAGTTATAGGTAAGAAGTGGATTTATTTAGACAGAAACACACTCTACAGACAGAGTGTGAGCCATCTCAGAAGGCCAGAGTAGTGCCAGTGAATGGGGTTGTCAGCTTTTATAGGGCTGGGTAATGTCATGGGCTAATGAGTGGGAGGAGTATTTCAGCTATTTTGAGGAAGGAGTAGAGATTACCAGGAATTAAGCCTCTGCCCACTTTTGACCATTATGGTTAACCTTGGAACTGTCATGGTGCCTGTGGGTATGTCATTTAGCTTGCTGTTATATTACAGTGAGTGTGTATTGAGGCTCAAGGTGTAGTGGAAGTCATCTTGTCTACCATCTCGGACCCATTTGGTTCTTATCCATTTATGTCATGTTCTTGGGCTTTGTTCTTAAAGGGAGTGGATATATGTATAGCTATGGATGATTCATGTTGAGGTTTGACAGAAAACAACAAAATTCTGTAAAACAATTATCCTTCAATAAAAAAATAAGCTTCAAAAGAAAAAAAAAAGATTGTGCTCTATTCCCTTCCCTTTTGCTTCACATTTAGATCTTGCTCCCACCTTCCCTACTTGACCATGGACAGACTTGTTCCTTACTACCTCAACCAAATTCCTAACCTTGTTCCATCTGCTCCCAGTCTCTAAGACACATAATTTCCCCATTCTAGGCATGTTGATATGTTAGAGATTATTTAAATTCTTTTTCTTTACATAAATCCTGTGTCTGCCAATCCAAAAGCATTTGGCCAATAATATCTCTACCTCAGATTAGGAACCTTCTAAACACAACAGAAGGCATGTTTTTAATATATAGTTGTTTTATTAGTTGGAGAAGGCAATGGCAACCCACTCCAGTACTCTTGCCTGGAAAATCCCATGGACGGAGGAGCCTGGTAGGCTGTAGTCCATGGGGTCGTGAAGAGCCAGACACGACTGAGCGATTTCACTTTCACTATTCACTTTCATGCATTGGAGTAGGCAATGGCCACCCATGCCAGTGTTCTTGCCTGGAGAATCCCAGGGATGGGGGAGCCTGGTGGGCTGCCATCTATGGGGTCGCACAGAGTTGGACACGACTGAAGCGACTTAGTAGCAGCAGCAGCAGCATTTTATTAATTGGAGTTTGAGGGCATGGTTAATGAGGAAATGTGGGAATGAGGTCTGTGGGTTTCACTGTCCCTTTGGAATCTGTGTGTTTGAAGGAAGGGGTGGCTCTGAGTTCTAATAACAAAAGGGGGTTTTATCCTCATTTTTCATGGACTATAGCCCACTAGTCTCCTCTGTTCATGGGATTTCCCAGGCAAGAATACTGGAGTAGGTTGCATTTCGTTCTCTATTATCCTCATTTTACCTGTGAAGAAATTATACTTGGTTCTTTATCTTTCCAAGACTACCTAGCTGGTAAGCTGTAGAGCCAGTATTTGAGCCCAGTTCTGCCTCACTTCCAAATCAGCTCTTTCCATTAGAGCATCACAGCAAAAAATGCTTTTTTTTTTTTCTCCCAGGACTTTCATATCTGTAACTACTCAAAGAGATAGCAATCAGTTCTAATGCTAGGTTGGAAACTATAGGACTTGTCTGAAGGTAGGCAATGAGTATCTGTTGCCTACCTTTATTTAAAATAAGCTATCTTAAAAAAAATTAAAAAAATATACTATTTTAAAAAATTTATTATTATCTTCCACTTTTTTCACAGTCCAACATTTTCTACAAGGAGCATTTTCAATAATATCCTGTTTATAATAGTTTTTACTCTTGCCAGAGGCTGGCAAAAAAATACCAGTAGACCGAGTAGGTTGTATTACTTTTAAAGCAAAAATTACTAACGTAAAAAAAAAAATGAGAGAAAAGTCTTTAATAGAAACAAAAAAAATCATGAACTCTTGTCCTGCCTTGGTGGACATATGTCTTAGGGAGTAGGTTAAAAGTTTACCATAATACACTTTGGATATCTGTTCAATTTCAAATCCAGGATCGATAAAGCTTATCAGAGCATTTTTATGACTCCGGGGAGGTTATCGCTATCTTAATATAGTGATGAAGACAAAAGCCAGACCTCAGGAGAGGTCAGAACTGAGCAATCAAATTAACATCTGTCATGAATGACTTGGTCCAATCTTCAAGGTCAACATATTCACAGATGTCAAAGTGTCTAAATGGAGAAATGATAATCATTGACCCTGAAACCTTCTGGGGCTTGCAGGCAGCTGTGGGGGTGATAAGAAGCTTTCTGCTGAGATAACACATACATGTTCAAATGTAACTTCCTTATTTTCCTTTTGTGAAATTAGAGGAAATGCCAAAACCAAGTCTCAGTTAGCCAGGGTCCTGTTGGATGGAGATAAGGCAGATCATTGAGGGCCTCCTTCTTCACAAACACTTTCTCCAGAAATATAATTCAGGGTCCTTGACAGATATGAGTTCCATGATCTTTCATTTATGTATTAGCCCTCAAGAGGGCTGGGAAAGAGGTGGGCAGTCAGAAAAAGAGGAAAGAAAAGAGTTTTGATATGGCTACTTCATGGAGGAATAAGTGAAATTTGCAAAGAAAATCTTCAAATTTCATATAGTTTTAGTATGTTATCATAAACTAGTTAATTTCTTAACAAGGTCTATAAACTGAAAAATTTTCCTGCTTTAGATCAGAAATTGAGTTTCTAATATGAATATGAAATTGAATTTATTAAAAACAAACACTCACAATAGAACTGACAACTGTGTCATTTACAGCTTACAATTTTATGACCTAAATGAATATTATCTACTAACAGTACAAACTCCTGTGGAAAGCAGCATTATCTGTTCTGTTCCTCAATATATTTCTAATGCCTAGAGAAGCAGAGAGGCATATTATCTTTGTCTCTATCTTAAAGTCTCCTGGTGCATTTTCTCTCATTTTCTCAAGGGAAACAAACAAGTCACCACGAATGTGATAAACTTTCTTGATGGTAAGCACACTTTGACAAGGAGATAAACTGGACTAGAGACTCTGGTCCTCATGGACTCCTTTAAAGAAGTTCTGATTTGTTGGGAGTTAAAATCAGGCCCTATGAAATTTTTTTTGGTAGAAGAATCAATCACTATTTTACTCATTCATGATATATTGGTGCCAATCAAGACTGACTTGTAACTTGATATTGTATCAGCCAAGACTGACTAGACTTTCAACTGTGAATGCATGACCCAAGGTCATGTAGTGATAGCTCCATATACACACTGGCCATGAAACAATGGGA
Organism: Cephalophus harveyi; assembly: GCA_006410635.1. Classification (NCBI taxonomy): domain Eukaryota; kingdom Metazoa; phylum Chordata; class Mammalia; order Artiodactyla; family Bovidae; genus Cephalophus; species Cephalophus harveyi. The sequence continues at coordinate 64,485 of SJYT01013240.1, read as the reverse complement.
ATTGTGGAACACAGGTAGACAAGAAACTATCACTTCAGCTCCATGAGTGATAATAAAAAAGTAGTGCTGCCTAGATATTAAAAGGACCATAGCAAAGTAGAAAAAATAATTGCAATCAGCAAACAGTAACTGGCTGTGCCTTGAAGACTTGGCCAGAGTCTTGTGGTCTACCTGGGAGAGACAACATGGAGTAGTGGAAAGAGCGCTAGCATTGGACAGGATGGGAGACCTGGATTCAGGTGCTATTTCTGTCACTTAGCAACTGTGTTACTGTGAAGAATTTGATTAAGCCATCTAGTTCTATATTATTTATCTCTATAGCATTAATTCTTCTAACGGGGGATATTGTTACTCAAAATAAAACTCCCAAGGAAAGACACTTTGTCATCTCTCAGTTATTAGCCTATAAATTATCCATAACGCAGACTTCCTAATATACTTTTCAATCTGAAATTGGCTTCTCCTATTGCTGCTGGGATACTTCCAAGCAAGCTCCCCTTGCCAAATGGCCGGTATGTTTATGGGAATAAATAGTTAGCTGAATTATCATGCTCTCACTCTTCAAGGAGAAAAAGCACACCTTTCAAACTGTGTGGGGAGAAACCCTCCCAGGCCTCTCTTTCCTTATCCTGAATTAAGCATTCCTGGTCCTACAAAAAGCCATTAAAGGCCTGCTTCTGCTAATTCCTATTATCACAGACTCTAATAATAATGAGGATAATAATAATGCTGTTCATAATAACATTGCAATTAAGTCTCTGGCTCCCCAGCAAACTGACTTTTGTTTACAAGTAGATACTGGCTTCCTTTAACCCCATTTTCCAAGATTGCATTAACTGTCGATTTGATGAGATATGTTTCATGATGAGGTTAGGTGTTAACCCAAGATTTGATAAGAGTTAGTATATCTTTGGAAAATATTTTTATTAGAAAAAAAATCTCTGTAAAATTTCACTTTGCTGGCAAAGGTCCATATAGTCAAAGCTATGGTATTTCCTGTACTCATGTATGGATGTGAAAGTTGGACTATAACAAAAGCTGAGCACTGAAGAATTGTTGCTTTTGAACTGTGGTGTTGGAGAAGGCTTTTGAGAATCCCTTTGACAGCAAGGAGATCAACCCAGTCAATCCTAAAGGAAATCAGTCCTGAATATTCACTAGAAAAGCTGATGCTGAAGCTGAATCCCCAATACTTTGGCCACCTGATGTAAAGAGCTAACTCATTGGAAAAGACCCTGATACTGGGAAAGACTGAGGGCAGGAGGATAAGGGGCACCAGAGGCTAGACAGTTGAATGACATTACCAACTTGATGGACATGTCCTTCTCTCTCTAGAAGGAGAAGAGAAGGACAGGGAAGCCTGGCATGCTGCAGTTCATGTGGTTGCAGAGTCAGACATGACTTAGCCACTCAACAACAACAAAATATGACAATTCTTGGTATAAATGTTAATTAGAAACCTAAGATTTTTCTCAAGCTGTTATATTAAAACTGGGAATTGGATAAAAAATCAAATTGATCTCATATTCAAGAAATGGTGTGTTGGGTCATATTTTCCTCTCAACTTTTCCCATCATGCATTTCCCCACTTGCATATCAGTAGGCATTTTACAAATTTCTTTTTAGAACATCTACCTTGCTGAGCGAAATAGCAGAATAAATGAGGGACTAATCTATGGAACATTAACCATATGCCAGTTTCTTTGGCGTAAGGATCAATTTTCCTCACCTGCAAAATATTTTAGGATAATAATAGTTTATGCATTTTCAAGTTAGTATGAACGTTAACTAAGATCACCCTCATAAATCTAGTAAGTCAAGTTTATCCTGAGGGCAGACCCTTATCACTTGAACCCTTCCCAGCATTCTGAGCTGCCCAATCTCCTGAGATCTGACCAAAGATCAAAGTCCCCCATTAAGGAAGAGCTGTGCAAACTCTTTTTCACTCACTGGTAAGTGACTCATAAGTTCTGAAAGTGAATCATTTTAGGAAGATTCATATTTGGTTGGGATGGAAGCCTTAAAAATGACGCTCAAACATTTTTAGGAGTGAGACACCCGGTAGGTGGAGATTCCTTTTGGAGGGGAAGGAATGAGAGAGCCAAGTCAGCTTCTCCTGACAGCCTCCCGTGATCCCTCTCATCTGTGAAGGAGGGCGGCGGCTGAGAGGTGTCGAGTGTTGTGCTGGCTCTATCTTGGAGTGTACCAGGGTGTGCGTATTCTGTGGGAGATGGTTCCCAGCTCATCCATGAGAGGGCACTGGCGCTCTAGATAGCTATGCTTAAGAGTCTTGTCTAAAGAGAGACATTCATACCATTACTTCAGGAGCGATTATCCACTTGTACCACATCTGTGGCTGCATTTGACAGAGGTGATATAGATCAATAGATACGTATGCCCTGTCATTTTGTCCACCTTTGTCCATCTGTGGTCTTCTGACTCTGGCTGCCAACTGTTAAACTCCTGCCCATGTGTGGAAGAGCTGATCACTGCGTGCAATGAATATTTTAAAAATTAGGGCAAGTCTGTAATACAGGATTATACTAGAAAGGGGCACAAGGACCCCCTGGAGGGCCCTCCAAAGGAAGGAAAAGGGTCTCTTCCAGTCTAAGGAAAGACAGTATAGGAAGCAAAGAAAAAGGAGCAAGCAGGTAATCTCCAGTGAAATGGATAATGTCCTGAACCTCTTACTCTGATTTGAAAAAAGTCATATGATATGGGGTTCAAAAAAAAGATGGCAAAGGGCACTTATATACATCAATTCTCAGATGGGTGCAATCAACATGTCATAGTTTAAAACCAGTCACCTAGTAAAACTTCTTCCATTCTGCAGAGTCACTCTCTTTCATACCATCCTATTGTATTTTCTTGATAATGCTTGGTGCTACCTGAAACAATTGTAATCATTTATTTATTTATGTATGCCTGTCATCTTTGTTAGAGTATCAACTCTATGAATGCTGGAACTTTGACTACCAAGTTCACTACTGTAGCTTCAACTCCTGGAAGTATTGCCTGGCACAACAGGCACTGATAAACTTTGGATGAGTGAACAATAATGCCCTAAAAAGTGAAAGTGAAAGTCGCTCAGTGGTGCCGGATTTTTTGCGACCCCATGGACTATACAGTCCATGGAACTCTCCAGGCTAGAATACTGGAGTGGGTATAGCCTTTCCCTTCTCCAGGGGATCATCCCAACCCAGGAGTTGAACCCAGGTCTCCCACATTGCAGGCAGATTCTTTACCAACTGAACTATCAGGGAAGTCTCAATGCTCTAAAAAGGAAAGTGTTAGTCGCTCAGTCCTGGCCGACTTTTAGCAACCCCGTGGACTGTAGCCTGCCAGGCTCCTCTGTCCATGGGATCCTCGAGGCAAGAATACTGGACTGGATTGCGATTTCCTTCTCCAGGGAATCTTCCCAATCCAGGGACTGAACATGGATCACCTGCATTGCAAGCAGATTCTTTACAGTCTGAGCCACAAGGGACGTCCTAAGGTATCAACATTTCACCAGTAGGGACAAAGTGATTATGTTCAATGAAGAATTATGGCTTCAGAGGAACTGAGAAATGATTCATAATGCACGGCGCCTCAGTGAGTTTTGAATGTAGATGAAGTCAATGGGTTGCTTTTCTGATCAGGGTGATTGTGTGGTTACCTCAGTGGCTGTATATGTCTATGCACATATTGAACAGCATCTGTATTTTAACTTCTTAATATATAATTGTGGAAACAGTGTTTGTATGTTGAGTAGTCCTAAAATTTGGAGTAAATTTGTTATTCTACAAGGCAACTTTCCATGAAACAAATTACTCAGGGAAGTTCATGTAGATTTGTAAGTGGAACTAACCCACCTGTGGAAAGAAGTGACCAAATGGCCACAATTTTATAGGAAATACCCATATGTCTTTATTTGGGGTTCAGAAGATTTAACTATTTTGGACATGCATTTGAGCAAACTCCAGGAGATAGTGAAGGACAGGCAAGTCTGGTGTGTTGCAGACCATGGGGTCTCAAAGAGTCTGTCACAATTTAGCAACTGAACAAAAACAACAACAAAAAGAAAATAGTAATTAACTTCAAATAGAAAAATGATCTTTTAGTTCAGTTCAGTTCAGTCGCTCAGTCGTGTCTGACTCTGCAGCCCCATGAATCGCAGCATGCCAGGCCTCCATGTCCATCACCATCTCCTGGAGTTCACTCAAATTCATGTCCATTGAGTCAGTGATGCCATCCAGCCATCTCATCCTTGGTCGTCCCCTTCTCCTCCTGCCCCCAGTCCCTCCCAGCATCAGAGTCTTTTCCAATGAGTCAACTCTTTGCATCAGGTGGCCAAAGTACTGGAGTTTCAGCTTTAGCATCATTCCTTCTGAAGAACACCCAGGACTGATCTCCTTCAGAATGGACTGATTGGATCTCCTTGCAGTCCAAGGGACTCTCAAGAGTCTTCTAAGTCAGTCTCAATTTAGACTGTGAGTTCTGAATAACCAGGCAATGAGGTAAGGGTGATCAGTTCTGCATAAGAGTGTCAAAAATTCACAACCAGCCTGACTGGGGGAGCACCAGACTTCCTGGAGCCCCCAGTGGGTTTGCGATCACCATCATGAATTTATGCCTACTTTCTAATTTCGGCATCAATTGGAATAGAACAATCCAGATCAATAAAGCAATACATTTAAGTTCACATATTTGCACTAGGTTCAGAACTTTACTGAATATTTCCCTCTCAATGAGGTTAAGTTATGCTGAGGAAATATGACAGTCTTCTCAGTTCCTTATTAGTGAGGATTCTCCAGAGAAAGAGAACCAATAAGCTATACCTCTCTATATCTATATCTATCAGTAATCTATCTAATTTATTATAGGAATTGGCGCCCATTACTATGAAGTCAAAGAAGTCCCATGATCTGCTTTCTGCAAGGTGCAGAACCACAGAAGTTGATGGTAATTCAGTCTAAAGCTAGATGCCTGCGAACCAGGGTAGCTGATGGTATAAGTGTGAGCTCAAATGTTGGAGAACTGGAAGGCTGATGGTATAAGCCCTGGTTTGATTCTGAAGGCCTGAGAACCAGGAACACTGACATGTGAAGGCAGAAATGGATGCCACAGCTCAAGCAAAAATAACAAATTCACCTTTTCCTCATCTTTTTGTTCTATTCAGGCCCTCAATGGATAGGATGACGCCTACCTGCATTGGTGAGGATAAGCTTAGTCAACTGATTCAAATGTTAATCTCTTATGGAAACTCCCTCATAGATACAACTGGAAATATTTTTGCCAGCTATCTGGGGACCCCTTAGGCCAGTCAAGTTGCCACATAAAGTTAACCATCACGTTTCCAAGTAAAGAAAACACAACTCAAACTGGCTTAGGTTAAAAAATAGGAATCTATTGTCCTATTGAAATTGGAAAGTTCAAGTTTTCAGGTTGACTTTGGGCACTACAGGATGTGAGACTTAAACTAAGCCCCAAGGTCCTCATATTTCCGTCAGCTGGACTCTGCTGTCTTCCTTTGAAGGCTTCATTCTCAGGCTCCCTGTGGTTGATTACTCCAGGGCTTAAGTCTTGTATAATAACTGAACACTTCTTTTCCACCTCTCAAACCAAAGCTCTGAGATGAACTCTGATAAGGGTGATCAGCATGACTTGCCCAAATGAGAAGTTATGCCTCTTTCCTGGGGGCTCTGAATGGATGAGGGTGGCCAGAAAAGTACTAACCACCATAGTATGGAGCAGTAATGGTGAATATCATGCAGATGACTCAGGTTGGAAATGATTTGAGGGCTCAGGGGAGTGAGAAGTTACTCTGGTTGGGGTCATGAAGATATATGTTGCTGCTACTGCTGCTAAGTCGCTTCAGCTGCATCCAACTCTGTGCGACCCCATAGACGGCAGCCCACCAGGCTCTCCCATCCCTGGGATTCTCCAGGCAAGAACACTGGAGTGGGTTGCCATTTCCTTCTCCAATGCATGAAAGTGAAAAGTAAAAGTGAAGTCGCTCAGTCGTGTCTGACTCTTAGCGACCCCATTGACTGCAGCCCACCAGGCTCCTCCGTCCATGGGATTTTCCAGGCAAGAGTACTGGAGTGGGGTGCCATTGCCTTCTCCATGAAAATATATACAGAAGGATAAAGGTATGCTTGCTAAGGACCTTGCAGGGCAATTTTGGGGCATCTTCACTACCTAGACGTTTCTGCAGGGCTCAGTATGTGTGAAAATGAATGAGCTTTGTGGACAACAAGCCAATGACTGAAGTTACTCAGTCGTGTCCGACTCTTTGCGACCCCATGGACTGTAGCCTACCAGGCTCTTCCGTCCATGGGATTCTCCAGGCAAGAATACTGGAGTGGGTTGCCATTTCCTTCTCCAGGGGATCTTCCTGATCCAGGGTTTGAACTCAGGTCCCCCCTATTGCAGGCAGACGCTTTAACCTCTGAGCCACCAGGAAAGCCCAATATACAGTTTGCCATCTTGTAAGTGCAGTCGAAGAATCCACCTCCTATAAATGCCTCTAGGTGCAGTGCCATTTACTGAACTTCAGCCTAGTCGATGAGGTTTTTCTTCACATTGATGGGGCAAATTCCATTGCAGATTTTGGCTTGTCGATATTTGCTTCGAGCCTTGCCTAAGCACATGACCTGTGACCCCACCAAGCATATTCCCCAAGCTGATCCTGTAACTGCAAGGTATACAAAGCCTTCTGTTGCCACAGGAACCAGCTCCGCTGGCAGATGGAAGGTGCTCATTCAGTGTGGGAGAGACTCCAGTCATCCAGCAGCCCTGGTCTGGGTGGCAGACGTTAAAGCTTTTGTATTTCTGAAGGGAAGACCTCATATCCTCAGCTAATTTATTTTTATGCTGCCTTTTTTATTGACCCACCGCATGATAAAACATTGATAAAAGCATTCATTAGTAAACAGGGCTCTCTTATTGCATCATGGTGGTTCTTGTTTTATGAATTGCCACTAGGAAAACATATGTGGTTTGTAGAGTTGTCAGACTTGGATATAAACCATCTTTATCTTTTCTGTTGGAGCTCAGTAACAGCATATAACAATATTGACCTAGGATTTAGGGCTCCATGTTAGGTTTATCTGGAGGCTGTGAAATTTGGGTTCTCATAGAACTTTTCCATACACTGAAATTGTGTTTCTGCACAAAATTTAAAAGAAAGGCAATGAGAAAACATGGGATATATATATATATATATACACACACTCTTATGGGCTGAGAGGATTGATCAGCTGGACTCTCTGATATAGTGTAAGGTTCTAACTATGTGTTCTCTGGAAGTTTCCTGTAGATAGCATAGATTTGTGTGTCTTCATATTTGACTACTAATATAGTGGAATCAGGGCTTCCATTATGGCTCAGCTGGTAAAGAATCTGCCTGCAACGCAGAAGACCTGGGTTCAATCCCTGGGTTGGGAAGATCCCCTGGAGAAGGGAAAGGCTACCCACTCCAGTGTTCTGGCCTGGAGAATTCCCTGGACTGCATAGTCCATGGAGCTGCAAAGAGTTAGACACGACCAAGTGACTTTCACTTTCATAGTGGAATCAAATCCATTGGTCTATTTTACTTTATATTGGTATTTTTTTCTGAGTATGTTTTTTTTTTTTTTTTTAACTTCAGTGTAGTTCTCAGGACTATCTAAATGTCTTTTTTTTCCCAGAAATATTTCTCTTGTTCCAGTGTTTAAAGGACAAATTTTTGCTGGTACATATTAATGCTTCAGGATATTTTGCCCATGATTAATGTATTATTAATCACAACTGGGAGCCCAGTGCCTAAATGAAAGTTAATATTTTACATATTAGAATTCTATTTTTAATTCTATTTGACCAACAAATAATTCATTTATTCAATAAATACTGATTGAAAATATCTACAGGTCAAACACTTTGATTAGGCATTACTACTAGTATTCGTGTAAGACATCTCCCAGTTCAGGTCAGTTCACTTGCTCAGTCATGGCTTACTCTTTATGACCCCATGGACTGCAGTATGCCAAGCGTCCCTGTCCATCACCAACTTCCAGAGTTTACTCAAACTCATGCCCATCATGTCGGTGATGCCACCCAACCATCTCATCCTCTGTTGTTCCCTTCTCCTCTCGCCTTCAATCTTTCCCAGCATCAAGGTCTTTTCCAGTGAGGAGGTTCTTCAAATCAGGTGGCCAAAATATTGGAGCTTCAGCTTCAGCATCAGTCCTTCCAATGAATATTCAGGACTGATTTCCTTTAGGATGGACTGGTTGAATCTCCTTGCAGTCCAAGTGACTCTCAAGAGTCTTCTCCAACACCACAATTCAACAGCATCAATTCTTCAGTGCTGAGCTTTTTTAATAGTCCAAATCTCACATCCACACATGACTGCTGCACAAACCATAGCCTTGACTAGACAGAATTTTGTTGGCAAAGTAATGTCTCTAATTTTTAATATGCTGTCTAGGTTGGTCATAGCTTTTCTTCCAAGGAGCAAGCGTCTTTTAATTTCATGGCTGCAGTCACCATCTACAGTGATTTTCGAGCCCCCCAAAATAAAGTCTGCCACTGTTTCCACTGTTTCTCCATCTATTTGCCACGAAGTGATGGGACCGGATGTCATGATCTTAGTTTTCTGAATGTTGAGCTTTAAGCCAACTTTTTCACTCTCCTCTTTCATCAAGAGACTCGGTTCCTCTTCACTTTCTTCCATAAGGGTGGTATCATCTGCGTATCTGAGGTTATTGATATTTTCCCGGCAATCTTGATTCCAGCTTGTGCTTCCTCCAGCCCAGCATTTCTCATGATGTACTGTGCATATAAGTTAAATAAACAGGGTGACAATATACAGCCTTGATGTACTCCTTTCCCGATTTGGAACCAGTCTGTTGTTCCATATCCAATTCTAACTGTTGCTTCTTGACCTGCATACAGGTTTCTCAGGAGGCAATTAAGGTGGTCTGGTATTCCCATCTCTTTCAGAATTTTCCACAGTTTGTTGTGACCTACACAGTCTGACTGTGTAGATCAATAAAGCAAAAGCAGATGTTTTTTTGGAACTCTCTTGCTTTTTTGATATAAAATTGATGTTGGATCTCTGGTTCTTCTGTCTTTTCTCAGTCTAGCTTAAACATCTGGAAGTTCACATTTCATGTACTGTACTGTTGAAGCCTGGCTTGGAGAATTTTGAGCATTACTTTGCTAGTGTGTGTGATGAGTGCAATTGTGCAGTAGTGAGAACATTCTTTGGCATTGCCCTTCTTTGGGATTGGAATGAAAACTGAACTTTTCCAGTCTTGTGGCCACTGCTGGGTTTTCCAGATTTGCTGGCATATTGAGTGCAGCACTCTCACAGCATCATCTTTTAGGATTTGAATTTGGAATTCCATCACCTCCACCAGCTTTGTTCATAGTGATGCTTCCTAAAGCCCACTTGACTTCACATTCCAGGATGTCTGGCTCCAGGTGGGTAACCACACCATCATGGTTGTCTGCATCATGAAGATCTTTTTTGTATAGTTTTTGTGTGTTTTGTTGCCACCTCTTCTTAATATCTTCTGCTTTTGTTAGGTCCATACCATTTCTTTCCTTTATTGTGCGAATTTTTGCATGAAATGTTCTCTAGGTATCTCTAATTTTCTTGAAGACATCTCTAGTCTTTCCCCTTCTATTGTTTTCCTCTATTTCTTTGTATTGATCACCGAGGAAGGTGTTTTTTCATCTCTCTGTGCTTTCCTTTGGAACTCTGCATTCAAATGGGTATATCTTTCCTTTTCTCCTTTGCCTTTAGTTCTCTTCTTTTGCATATATAAGCACAGACATACACACACATGAACACAAATTTATAGTTAGAGAAAATCAAGTCTATTATCACTTGCTTCAAGAACCCTGCAGATTTTAATGGAGGTAGAAGATCTTAGATAATTGACTTGTCAGAAATGAGTGGCTCTGTAAAAATATTAGTAACTAGTGAAAACAAATAGATGATAAAGATATTTTTATTTTTTGAGTTAGGATTATCTTATAATTACATTTTGATTGCTGTGAATTTATGTTTATGCCCATACCAGCGGACCTTCTTCAGTCCTTAGAGCTTTTTCACTTAAGTGAAATCAGGTGAAAGTTTGCTCAAGGGTGTATGGGGAAGAGTCCTGTGACAAGAGAGTCCTGAATTGGATTATACTCTGCTGTCTATTGGGCTTCCCTGTGGCCCAGAAGGTAAAGAATTCTCCAAGCAGGTGGCCCAAGTTCCATCCCTGGGTTGGGAAGATCCCCTGGAGGAGGGCATGGCAACCCATTCAAGTAATCTTGCCTGAAGAATCCGATGGACAGAGGACCCTGGAGGGCTACAGGCCACAAGGTTGCAAAGAATCAGACACGACTGAGGGACTAACACACACACACTGCAGAGTATTAGCTCTTTAATCTTAACTTGTTAAAAATCCAGTTTGTAAAGTGAAGATTAAGTGGTCGTGACAATCTTTCTGGCTTCTAGCAGGATTTAAGATCTACAAAACCAAACTGCATTGGGCTACAGAGGAAAGAAAGAGTTGGGTTTGAACTTCAAGTTGTACTACTTACTAGCTCTGAAAACTTAGAAAAATTGCTTAACTTCTCAAAGCTGACCTTGGGGTAAATGAACAGGGTAACACACTCTACCTTTGTAAGATGCTTGGTTCTCTCTATGTAAAATTGTGGTAGTTGTACTTAACTCATTGGATTAGGAATGGAGGTGTTTTAAGTTAGCCCAGGGAGCTGCTTAGCACAGTGTGAGTGGATGGGACATAGTCAACTGATGAGAGTAACTGATGGTAGCAGATGATGGCTAGTCAGTCAAATGATGGAAAGATGGTGACATTCATTTGTTCTCTGCTTTTCTATTTGGGAAAGTTGAATAAATAAGAGTAATGGAGGCTCAGACAAAAGGAGAAGATTGTGACAGAGACGTACTGGACAGGGCCTCCTGTCTCAGTGTAGCTCAGTGCAGGGAAGGATCACCCTGGAAGGCCCCACTTGCTATTTATGGCCATCAAGCATTTGGGTACCCCGAAGGGATATTGGCCATGCAGCCTACAGAACTTAAAAAGCACTTAGAGGAATGCAGTTCCATTAGACCAGGCATAATGGACACACTCAGGGCTGTGCTTTGTAAATACACAGCTAATGTCATTCTGACGTGTTTACAGGCCAGGACATGCTTCACACAGGTCAGGACCTTTGAGTGAATCTGCTGGCTTACAGGAGCTGGGTCCCTTACCTCTCACACCCAAGATTCTTTCACTGGAACAGAAAAAATTTTAAAAACACTGGGAGTAAACAAATTACTGTTTCAAAAGACTGTGGAATGACCTTGGAGGTACACATGTCAGACCATCACAAGGCAACTGCCCAGAGGTGAAGAAAAGCCATTATCATACTTTGTAACTGGCTAATTAAAGGCTATTTTTGTCATCTTCAATTCTTAGAGTCAAGATAGCAACAGTCAAACTTTTACAAGATAAATTCCTATAATAATGGGGAGGAAGGGGTGGAATCATCATGGCTTTGTCTCCTCGGAATAAGAGTTAAGCATTTGTCCTTCTCGTATCCTCCAAATTTTGCTTGGTGCAGTGTAAACCAAGATTTCAGTGCTTTTCTTTGAAGCTTCCTGGAGTCTAAATTACTTGGAGATGATCCTACAGGAGGAACTCACTGTTGCAGTTTATCTGATGCCTTTTCCATTTTGCAAGGTCACTGACATTGCTGATGACAGAATGTAATAGGTCTTAATATTTTGTGTTACAAGTCCATGAAAATATTTCCTAGTATTTCTCCTTTTATATTCTCTGTTTCAAATATTCAGTGTTAAAACCTTGTGAAAATATCTATTACATTTTTTTCCTTTAAATTTTGGAGGCAGATTATTTCATTTTTTGAAATACAGCAGCATCACCTAACTCAGAGCAATTTTGAATTAATGTTTAATATTTTAAAGTTGGTAGACTTCAAAAAAGTCATTTTATGGACTGATGCATTTTTGGCACTCATTTGCAAGGTCAGAATCCCTTGACTATAGTAAAAATTTATATAATTCAAAATTTCATAGCAGGAAAAGAGTCAACTCCAGTCAGTGACTTCCACTGAAGTCTAATTTCAGGGAGCCTGAGTGTATTCTCACTTCACCTCGTTCTTTAAATCCTCCATAAGAACACTGGATCTCCATAGCAATGAGTGGGATGGTACCTTGTTCTTACTCTTTGCTTTTCTTTTCACTGATAGGAAACTAGACTGTTGCACTTCAAAGTAAATAATCAACTTCATTTTCAAGTCAAACGATACTAGTTCCACATATCAGATGTTTACATCGAGTTTTCCAAGTGGTCAATATTTAAAAATCTATCTTATCGCAAAATTGAGCAATAGAAATGACTCATGACTTTCAAGTCTAAAACTCCAGGAGTGAAGTTCTTAAAACTCCAGGAATGAAATCCCACCAATCAAACTATTGGGGTTCCCCCCTGACGTGTGTCTCAAAGGAAAAGGAGCTGGCTTGTGAGGAGGAGACAAGGAGGGAGTTGACGACCAAGGAAAAAACAAACAGCTTCTTTGGATTTCTGACCCAGAACCCTGTTCACTGAGTCCTATAACTTAATTATCCCAAGTTAGTTACTGAGCCTGGTCCTAGGATCACTGAAGCATTTTTCAACAGGGATATGGTAACCTTTCTCACTTTAGAAGAAACTGGCATATCTAATGCTGATGCTAATCCCAGAGCCAATATAGAGAGAGCACACTTGTGTATTTCTGGATTTTGTGCAAGTGGAACTTCCTCTGTTAAATTTCTGTTCATCCTTTCAGCACTCACTTCAACGGCATTTCTCCTCTCTGAGCACACAGCCTAGGAATATTTGATCATCTCTCTCTCTTTTTCCTATTGCACATTGTAAGAATCTTTATTGCATCTTTTTGTAGTTGTCTGTGTTTCTTTCTACTTAGAATTTGAACCTGAAGAGGAGGAATTACATCGTGTTCACTAATTTATCCTTGGGATCTTATGCAGAGCTGGGAAAATTATAAGAGGACAATAGAAAGTCCTTGAATGCAGGACAAAGAACCCCAAATTCTGAGATCTCTGCTTTCCCATCCATCTCCCTGCCTGGCCTCGCTTCCATCCCTCACCTTTCTCCCCACTCCAGCTCTGTGCTTGGGCCCTCAGGTTCCACAGTGGTACTGTGATACTCTCTGAGAGACAGCACAGAAGACTGGGTTTCCCATTTGGAGCACACCGTCAATGCTAACTAAATCACATGATTGTATGTCCGTTTGTTATCCATGGCTCCAGGTCAAAGCCCTGGGTACAGGAAGGATCCTTGTGCGTAAAAAGCATTAATCCAGATATTAATAATTGGAGAGGCTGGGAGTTAGTGGTGACTAAGGAATGCCAGACAGAATGCTGCTTGTGCCTGTGGTTTCAGAGAAGACCTCTTCTTTAATGCTTAACAGATTATTGTTGGTTCCTCCTTTGATCTCTGAACATTCCCTCAATCTTTGTAGCATGAAGGTAGTGTCTAGTTGGCCACATTTCATGTAATTCACAACTTTCTTCTGAATCTAGACTGGTCCAGACTGGGTCAAAATAATTGGAGATCTAGGCTGGGCCCTTAAAACTGACCACCAGAGTTCTTTTCTATCTTGGAACACACATATCACCAGCTTAAGTTTGTAGACAATTCGTTGGTGTTGTCCTTTTTAGCTTTTAGAGGAATAGTTCATTGTCCTTTTTGGCAAATAATGGACGAATAGTGATGACAAGATTAGAACGTTTAAACCAAGAGATATTTTAAAATATTTACTGCTTACCTTTGAAATGTACTAGACCTCACTGTTGATATGCTAGTTGACCTTGATCCATTTGGATTAAATTTCTAGACATCTTTGACACTCAAATGTCATGGCTCTGATTGCCGTGACTAGGATGAATTAATCTCTACTTCATGCTCATTGCTCAGCTTTATCAGATTGCGTGTATCTGGTTGTTTCCTTGTCTATCTTTCCTTGTATGGGAGCTGCTTAAGGAGGGCCTCACATATTACTCACTTATTCCCAAATAACAACTCAGAAGTTGATGAACAATAGCTAATTGTTCTTCAGAATATCCTATGTGCCAAATAACTCTGGTAAGGAATTCACCTGAATAAAATCTTTTTATGCCCGCAGCTAGGCTGAAGGTTAGGGACTGCTGTTACCATCATTGTGTCACCACAGAGCGATAACTAAGTAATCTACCTGAAGCCTTACACCTTGAGGGAGCCAGAATTTGAATCCAGCTGTGCTGGTTTCTGGTCCCAGGCTTTTTATCACCATTGCCCTTCCACAGAGACTGTCCCAACTAATAATGGAGAAAGGAAGACTACAACTGACAGAGGGGCAAAATACACTTACAGGAACTCAAAGGTGGGCTACATGGCAACTCCCCCTGTGCAACTTCTAGACCTCTTATAGAAAGAATGGAGAATGAGAATTCTCATGGGTCCAGCAATTTCCACAGCCTACACACAGCTGGAGTTCTGTTGCAGATACACACACCCTTCTCCCCTGTTTCTGTGTTCTAACTTACATTTTCACATGTCTGTGCTTTCCCAACATGTTTATTTAACCCTTCCATTCAAAATGTCTTTCATTTTCCATAAATCTTATCAAAATCTCTTGCACATAGAAGACATTCTCTAAAGGAGTGGTTTTTATTAACAGAAGTATAGTTGATTTATAATATTGTATTAATTTTCATGTGTACAACATAATGATTCAGTTGTTTATAGATTATACTCCAGTTAATGTTATTACAGAAACAATGGCTATATTCCCTGTGGTGAGCAATATTTTCCTTGTTGCTTATCTATTTTACATGTAGTAGTTTATATCTCTTAATCTCGTAGCCTTATCTTACTGCTGTCTCCTTCCCTCTCTCCCCGGTAACCATGAGTTGGTTCTCTACATCTGTGAGTTTGTTGCTACTTTGTTATATACACTCATTTATTTTATTTTTTAGATTCCACATATAAGTGATAGCATAGAATATTTGCTTTTCTCAGTCTGACTAATTTCACTAAGCCTAGTACTCTCTCGGAGAAGGCAATGGCACCCCACTCCAGTACTCCTGCCTGGAGAATCCCATGGATGGAGGAGCCTGGTAGGCTGCAGTCCATGGGGTCGCTACTAGTCGGACACGACTGAGCGACTTCACTTTCACTTTTCACTTTCATGCATTGGAGAAGGACATGGCAACCCACTCCAGTGTTCTTGCCTGGAGAATCCCAGGGACGGGGGAGCCTGTGGGCTTCCGTCTATGGGGTCACACAGAATCGGACACAACTGAAGCGACTTAGCAGCAGCAGCAGCAGCAGTACTCTCTAGGTCTATCCATGTTGTTGCAAATGGCATTATTTTATTATTTTATTCCTTAGTCTGTGTGTGTGTGTATATATATATATATATATATATGGCACATCTTCTTTATTCAGTCATCTGCTGGTGGACACTTAAGGGAAGTCGCTCAGTCGTGTCCGACTCTTTGTGACCCCATAGACTGCAGCCTGCCGGGCTCCTCTGTCCGTGGGATTTTCCAGGCAGTAGTACTGGAGTGGATTGCCATTTCCTTCTCCAGGGAATCTTCCCAACCCAGGGCTCGAACCCAGGTCTCCCGCATTGTAGACAGAGGCTTTTACCGTCTGAGCCACCAGGGAAGTCCGGTGGACACTTAGACTGCTTCCATATCTTGGATAGTGTAAATAATGCTGCTATGAACATTGGCATGCATTTATCTTTTTGAACTGGTGTTTTCATAGCCTCTGGATATATGCTTAGGAGTGGAATTCCTGGATCATATGGAAGCTCTATTTTCAGTTTTTTGAGGAACCTCCATACTGTTTTCTATATTAGTTGTACCAATTTACAAAGGAATGGTTAATCTTCATAGATGTAGTCGATAATATTTTATTGAAGGATATTGAAGGATACATAAAAATACACAAATCATAAGCATACAGCTCAATACATTTTTGCAAGGAGGTAAGTTTTATTTCTTCCTTTCATTTAACCACCACCCAACTCAATATATGGAACATTGCCAACCCCTGAGAAGCCTGCCTCATGATGTCTCCCAGAAATCACCATCCCCAAACATAATCACCGTTCTGATTTTCATCACTATAGGTTTGTTTTGCTCTTTTAAAACTTTATACAAGTGGAATCAGGGGATATTTGCTTTTTTTGTGTAGCTTCTCTCATTTAGTATTTTATTTGTAGAATTCATCATGTAGAATTAGGTTGTATATTTGCATGGTTGCATAATATTTCATTGTATCAGTGCACCACAATTTATTTATCTATTCTACTCTTGATAGAAAAGTTGTTTCCAGCTTTGGGCTATTGTGATGATGCTGCTATGAGTATTTGTATACATATTTTCTCTTTCTTGGAGGAGGATGCATATCTGGGTACATTTCTATTGTGTATATATTTAGGGCTCAAATTGTTGATTAATTGTGTGTGGATATATTTAGCATCCTTAGATACTGCTAATCAGTTTTTCAAATTACTTGTACACATTTATAGTCCCAGGATTACTTTTGCTTTATATCATTGCCAACTGTTCAAATACTCATTTTTATTCCACTTTAGCAATTCTGATGGATATGTAATGGTATTTCATAGTGATTTTAATTTGCATTTGACAATTGATTTTTGTATAGTGACCAGGAATCCAGAACACTTACTAAATTAACTTATTAATTCTAATCATAGTTTATAGATTCCTTTTTGTTCTATTTATACCATCTTATCAGAAAATAATGACAGTTTTATTTTTCCTCTCAGTACTCTATGACTTTTGTTTGTTTCTTGCTAGGTCTCCCAGCACAATGTTAAATGGAAGTGGTGAGAGCTGACATCCTTGTTTGATTCTCAAGTGCAGAAGGAAAACTTTCAATATTTCACCACAAAGTATGATGTGAGTGCATTGTGGGTTTTTTGTAGATACTTTTTTTGAGATCAAGGTAGTTTCATTTTATTTCTAGTTTCCAATAGTTTATTTTAAACGGTGATTACTTGTTTTTTTATTTTTTGGTGATGGAAAGTATAGTGTTTATTGCAGTTACCAATCAAGAGAGTGGGGAAACAAGACTCAGACCCATTCCAATGGGGACCTTGAGGTAGGGCTTTTTTTTTTTTTTTAAAGGAGAAGAACACAGAGACTGAGGTTAAGCATCTGGGGAAAGATGGTAAATTCTTAAAAAAGTACTTTCTATGGCTGACTCTTCTCCCTCACCTTTTTTTTTCTTTCTGCTAATGTGGGAATTGCATTAAGTGAGTTTTGAATATTACCTACCTTTGCATTCTTGGAATAAAATCAACTTAAGCATAATGTACCTTTTTATGCATAATTGGATATATCAGTATTTTGTTAACCATTTTTGCATCTATGTTCATGGGGAAGATTGTAATTTTTCTTTCTTATAATAATCTTTTCAGGTTTTGATATCAACTTTATGCTAACTTCTTTTTTCATTTTTTCCTATTTTATTTATTACCTTTTTAGTTATATATCCTTTTACAGTTATTTAGTGGTTGCCTTAGTGATTACAAAATACATTCTTGATTTATTATCATGCTACCTTTTCTGAAATAACATTAGCACCTTCTAATACTCTAACTTCATTTAGCTCTTTCTTTTGTATTATTATCATCATAATAATTTGCAATATTTATATTATATATAAATACAATTAATATATTTTGAATGTTATGTGTATTGTGTACATTTATAATATATAAATTATACATGATATATGAAATTGTATATGCATTTTATATGACATATCATACATATCTGTATAAATAATATATTCAAAATATTAAAAACAATATTTATGTTATGTGTGCTGTTGCTGCTGCTAAGTCGCTTCAATTGTGTCTGACTCTGTGCGACCCCAGAGGTGGCAGCCCACCAGGCTCACCCATCCCTAGGATTCTCCAGACAAGAACACTGGAGTGGGTTGCCATTTCTTTCTCCAGTGCATTAAAGTGAAAAGTGAAAGTGAAGTCGCTCAGTCGTGTCCGACTCTTAGCGACCCCATGGACTGCAGCCTACCAGGCTCTTCCATCCATGGGATTTACCAGGTAAGTGTACTGGAGTCGGGTGCCATTGCCTTCTCCATATATTATGTGTAAATTGGCTGTATATTGTCACCATGCTTATTTAACTTATATGCAGAGTACATCATGAGAAACGCTGGACTGGAAGAAACACAAGCTGGAATCAAGATTGCCGGGAGAAATATCAATCACCTCAGATATGCAGATGACACCACCCTTATGGCAGAAAGTGAAGAGGAGCTAAAAGGCCTCTTGATGAAAGTGAAAGAGGAGAGTGAAAAAGTACGACCGAGGATGAGATGGCTGGATGGCATCACTGACTCGATGGATGTGAGTCTGAGTGAACTCCGAGAGATGGTGATGAACAGGGAGGCCTGGCGTACTGCGATTCATGGGGTCGCAAAGAGTCGGACACGACTGAGCGACTGAACTGCACTACTACTGCACTGCATGTTTATTTCACTCTCAATATTTGTTTTTATTTTTCTGAACTTTTACTTTTTCTGACGTTCATTTTTCCTCCCTGAATTATGTCCCTGTTTGCATCAGGGACCATTCTGCCTAAGCATTCCCTTCAATATATCTTTTAAGCAAGTATGTTGGAGAAGACTCTTGAGAGTCCCTTGGACTGCAAAAAGATACAACCAGTCCATCCTAAAGGAGATCAGTCCTGGGTGTTCATTGGAAAGACTGATGCTGAAGCTGAAACTCCAATACTTTGGTCACCTCATGCAAAGAGTTGACTCATTGTAAAAGACCCTGATGCTGGGAGGGATTGGGGCCAGGAGGAGAAGGGGACGACAAAGGATGAGATGGTTGGATGGCATCACTGACTTGATGGACACGAGTTTGAGTGAACTCTGGGAGTTGGTGAATGACAGGGAGGCCTGGCGTGTTGCGATTCATGGAGTCGCAAAGAGTCGGACGTGACTCAGCAACTGAACTGAATGGAACTGAACTGATTGGTGATTAATACCTTCGATTTTTGTTTGTTTGAAAAATTTATTTCATATTCATTTTGGAAGGATCTTTACACTTACGTAGAATATCTAGATTTGCAGTTATTTTTTGTCAGTATTTAAAAGATTCAGTTCACTCACTCAATTGTGTCCAACTCTTTGCAACCCCATGAACCACAGCATGACAGGCCTTCCTGTCCATCACCAACTCCTGGAGTTCACCCAAACTCATGTCCATTGAGTTGGTGATGCCATCTAACCATCTCATCCTCTGTCGTCCCCTTCTCCTACTGCCTTCAATCTTTCCCAACATTAGGGTCTTTTCAAAAGAGTCAGTCCTTCACATCAGGCGGCCAAAATGTTGGAGTTTCAGCGTCAACATCAGTCCTTCCAATGAACACCCAGGACTGATCTCCTTTAGGTTGGACTGGTTGGATCTCCTTGCAGTCCAAGGGACTCTCAAGAGTCTTCTTCAACACCACAGTTCAAAAGCATCAGTTCTTCTGCGCTCAGCTTTCTTTATAGTCCAACTCACATCCATACATGACTACTGGAACAACCGTAGCCTTGGCTAGATGGTCATTTGTTGACAAAGTAATGTCTCTGCTTTTAAATATACTAAGTTGGTCATAACTTTCCTTCCAAGGAGTAAACGTCTTTTAATTTCATGGCTGAAATCACCATCTGCAGTGAGTTTGGAACCCCCCAAGATAGAGTCAGCCACTGTTTCCACTGTTTCCCCATCTATTTCCCATGAAGTGATGGAGCCAGATGCCATGACCTTACTCTCCTCTTTCACTTTCATCAGGAGGCTCTTTAGTTCTTTTTCACTTTTGTTTTAAAGGTAATATTCCATTATTCTCTGGCTTCTACATTTTTATACGAAACACTCAACTGTCTCTTATTTTTAGTTCTTTGAAGGTAAATATGTCTTTTTTTCTCTGGCTTCTTTCAAGACTTTCTCTTTCCCTTTGTTTTTCTTCAGTTTTACTCTGATATACTTAGTTGTGTTTTTATTATAGTAATCCTGGTTGATGATTATAGCACTTCTTGAAATTGTTTCCTATATTTCAGAATTCTTGGAACCTTCTTAGTTATAAACTAATCAAACATATTTTCTGTCACATTCTATCATCCCCTCATGGGACTCAGTTACAGATGTGTCCTACCTTCAGAATCTTCCATATTTTGCTCCTTTCTATATCTTTATCTCCTTTGCAGTCTATGATTCAGCCTGTATGTTTTATCAATCTTTCAGTTCATCAATTCTCTGTTCTTTTTTTTTTTCATTCTGAGTTTTAATTATTATAATTTTTTAGTTCCAAAATTTCTATCTGATGTTTTTGAAAAAATATATTACAGTTCTCTGGTAAAATTCTCATGCTGTCTGATATTTTTTAAAAAATATATATATATAAAACATAGTTATTTAAAAATCTGTTTCTGAATAGTTTCAATAACTGGGTCATGTGTGGATTTGTTTTTATTTTGTTTTCATAATCTTGATTTTCTCTTTTGGTATGCCTGGTGATTTTTGGCTGCATGCTAGACATTGCACATGAAAATTACAGCGACTCAGGATAATGATAATTTCTTCTAGAGAGGTTTCACCATATTCTATGATAGGCAGCTGGAGTAGGATCCCAGCTCTCTTAATCTAATTGGAAAGGTTTTAATAGCAAACCTTCAGACTAGACTGAAAGTTTGCTAAGGCTTCTCTACCATCTTGCTCATCCCTGCTCCTAAGGATAAAAGCAAGAGATGTTTATCAATGGGAATTGTACCGAAACTGTACTTATTGTTTTATCAGCACATCAGATTGTTGAAAACTTTGATGTCTTCAGCAGTTTTCTGCTCAACTTTGAGAATTTGTCTATGTTCCCCTCTCTCCAGATTTTTTGGTCACTTTACTACTGCCTATGAGGCAGCTCCAAACTGTAGTTTCTTTTCTCTGTTCCTGAGATTCCAGTGTTCTAGTGGTTTTCTTGTCTTTGAGCCACAGCTCTCTGCCCAGTTTCTCAGATTTTAACTCATTGTAAAGACAAGATATAGCAAATGTCCTGAGGAGAAAAGCAACTCACAGAAGATCAGCTCACCTCCCTACATTTCTCATCTCTATAGACTCTTGCTCTCTCAAGTCCTGGTTACCTTGGCAGTTCTCCAATACCTTCAAGTAAGTATTTTAGTATTTTATCTGATTTCCTAGTTGGTTTTGGAACTATTGCCACCATAATCTAAAGCAGATGTTCATAGGTTTTTTAAAGTTTGTAACTAGTATGGATTACACATTTTGTTGTGGGCATTAAGACATCTTTTTGGTAAAGAAAGATGCTGAGATAGTCATAAAGGCAGGTGGAAAAATGAACTTTTGAAATAGATTTATGATGTGCACACTATATGTAAACCAAAACAAAAGAAAGAGGTATTGTCTTAGGCAGACAAACAATGCTTGTGTTCTATCCTTTGACTGTGGAGTCTATAAATACCTTTAAAAGATATTTTATGAAGTGACATAGATGGAATTGGAGCAAAGAAGAGATTAAAGTATGTCTAGCATAAGCTCATACATTCAGAGATAAGCTTATAAGAAGATGCAGAGCAAACTTCTGACCAAAGCCATTGAACCCTGAAATATGTTCTATACTTATGAGCTGCAAAGAGTGATGATTTTTGTAATTTTGCACATGGGCATATGACATAGTGTATATTTCTCCACATGTGTCTCAAAAAATGTATTAAATGGTGTTTCTCCTTGGAGATGTGTTATTTTTGGAGACATGGGTTGGGAAGGTTAGATATTTCTAGCTTCAAACACAGGATGCCTCAGTGGGAGAATTCATCCAGTTAAGGTATTCTCTGTTTCAGGAGAGTACTGACCATGTTCTATGTAATAAAATAAGGATTTAACCAAATGCATAATATGGTTTCCCATTCTTTCACTAACATATTAAAAATGACTATCTTTGTAGACCCTGAATCAAAGTTTGCCTAATTATGTTATGGGATAGATCTCAGGAGATAACAATGGTATTTTGGACAGCTTGCTCAAACTTCCATTAACTGCCTTTGTCTTCTTTTCTGTGAAGAGGAAGTCAAGGAATCAGAACGGTGAGGGTGGTGAGGTGATCTTCCTTTGAAGAAAAAGCTTGAAGACCAGCAGTTGAACTCAGTAGGAATCAAACTACTGCTTCAGAATTGAAGTACAGAGCAAATATCATCATACCCCATGTGCCCAGGAGCATTTCTGATAAAGTTAGGCAAGGGGGACAATGTCTGGGGGATGTGAGACCTCTGTGAATGGGGTCTCTGGAACAGTCTTTTTGGTGTCATTAGAGTTAAGGGTGAAGGAAGGGTTTGCCTTTTGAGTTATTTTTTTTTAACTTTGCAGAGTAAGCACTAGAAAGTGCCCCTAGGCACTTAGAAAAACAGAAGACCCTAGAAGATGGTAGCTCAGCTGGGAAAGAATATGCATGCAATTCAGGAGACCTGGTTTGATTCCTGGGTTGGGAAGATCTGCTGGAGAAGGGATAGGCTACCCACTCCAGTATTCTTGAGCTTCCCTGGTGGCTCACCTGATAAAGAATCTGCCTGCAATGTGGGAGACCTGGGTTTGATCCTTGGGTTGGGAAGATCCCTGGAGAAGGGAAAGGCTACCCACTCCTGTATTCTGGCTTGGAGAATTACATGAATTGTATAGTCTATGGGGTTTCAAAGAGTTGGACATGACTGAGAGACTTTCATTTCACTAGAACATGAAAAAGTCCTCTCCCTGAAAGTCTGCTTTAAAAAGGGTAAGAATTCTTTGGAGACCTTCACTGTCATCCAAACATCTCTTGTGCAAATCTGCACTCTGCCTATGGTCATCATTCTACCTGTAATACTCCTTTCTTTCTTCCTTTTTTCTTCTTGTTCCTTTTTGAAAATTAATTTTTATTGGAGTATAGTTGCTTTACAGTGTGTTAGTTTCAGCTGTACAGCAAAGTGAATCAGTTACACATGTACATATATCCACTCTTTTTTAGATTTCTTTCCCATTTAGGTCACCACAGAGCACTGAGTAGAGTTCCCTGTGCTATGAAGTCGGTTCTCATTACTATTTTATATTTATTAGTAGTAGTGTATAAACATCAATCTAAATCTCCCAATTCATCCCTTCCAAACTTAACTGCTTTGACTATTTGAATCTGCTCAGCCTTCAAATCCTATTCAAACCTGACCTTCTCCATGAAGCCATCCTGAAGCAGAACTGATGCTCACGAAGAGAATGGGGCTTGGAACGTGGAGGCAGGAACAGAGCAAGGGAGACCTGAAGAGATGGAGAAAGTCTGTAATTCAAGGAGGAAACGAGCAGCAGCAGGAATAGCAGCATCGGCAAGTCCTCAGAGGTGCAGTGGTGCAGAGAACTAGTCCTTGGCTTTGGTCACTCTGGGGTCACACGAGGCTTTCGAGACATTTTTCCTGTACATTTGTGATAAAAATGGGATACAAAGCAGTGGTTTCAAAATTGCAAGATTAAAAAATGCTCTGCTCTGTGCAGTTACAGAGTTATCCTCCT
Source organism: Cephalophus harveyi (assembly GCA_006410635.1). NCBI lineage: Eukaryota > Metazoa > Chordata > Mammalia > Artiodactyla > Bovidae > Cephalophus > Cephalophus harveyi. The sequence goes on along the minus strand of SJYT01013240.1, from coordinate 40,854 downwards.
GATTACGATAGTTATAGAGAATGTTATACATCATCTTCTTCTACCAAGAGGATTTTAGACAAACATGTCTCTGCTTACTTCTCTGTCTCTCTTTCTCATTAGTTGCCTCCAAAAGCATCACACATGGGAGACCACATTCTTAAAGTTTCCTTTTCCATCTAATTGCCATTTTCTCTCACATTGAAAACAAACTTAATCTTTGCTGCTTAAACACCATTGTATTTGGAGACTGTCAAGCTTAATTAAAACTGAATATTTTTTCAGGTGGTGTATTAAGGACCATGTAATTGACTGCGCTCAGGGACAGAGCCTAGCCATTTAAGAGGTTCGCTGGGCAGGGAGGTAGAGGTCTGTCTATAGGTGATGGGGGAGGTAAGCATTCTCTGACTGATTCAAAGAAAACAATTCCTTCTCCTTCACCACTGGTCCATTAGGATTGAACATGCTTCCAGTTAGCTTTCTTGAAAAAAGAGAAAGAAAAATAGATCAATAATATTTATGATTTCTTGAAAAGAGAAATCTGGTTCCTTGCTACAGTATTGCTCCATTAAGGCTCTTTGTTATTAATAAAGTTGTGCTGGCTGCAGTGGACAACATTAGCAAGAGTTCATTTTATCAAAAGAGTCATAAAAATTATCTTTGCCTTGTCCAGCTGAAAATACTCATAAACTTCATGTTAACTTTGGTGCAGTTTTTATAAGAATATTCTTATAAGAATAATAATTTTGTGATGGCATTCATTTGTGTTAAAACAGTAATAATTTTAAAACAGTAAAAACAATAATAATACATATCTTTTATTGATTGCTTTCCCTTGTGCTGAGTGCTTTGCATATATAATACTATTTAGTCTTCAGAGTAACACTGTGAAGGTGGCAGCATCGGGCTATTTTCAGATGAGGCATTTTAAGCACAGACAGGTTAAGTAACTTCCTCAAGGTTACATGGAAGACTGAAATGTGAACCCCAAGATTCCTAACTCTATAGCTCAATTTCTCTTTACCAGATCATTTTGCTTTAATATAGTCAGTGATTTATGAATCTGCAACAACATATACTATTAATTCTACAGCATAAATTTCCCATTTAGGAATCTATAACACTCTGCTTTTCGAAAAGTCACAAACATGATTCATTTAATATACATGCTTAAGTGTTCTATTAACAAATTCTAATTCAGATCTTTTCATGGTTTAATATGTCAGATAAAATTACTCAAAGCATCTATTTCCAAAAACCTCTTCATGCTGATCTTTATAACCACAACATTAAATCTACAAATTTACTCCACAGATAAATTAGGTTATTAATAATATTGCCTATAGCTTTTAATCTACTCTAGAAGACCATACAAATAAGTACTGATCCCATTAGTAATACATATTCAACTGTGCTTGTTAATAGGTTTGAAAATGACCTACAGAGAGCTTCATGTTTATGGATGTCCACATGCATTTCACAATAGTTAATGAGGCTCAGTTTGGGTCGCTTGAATATGTCTGACACATGATGAGATGCAGAAAAGGTATGGAAATCTATTCATCAGTTCCCAGATGCTCCCTTAAGTCTATTCCATTATTGATCATCCAATAAACACTATTATTCAGTAACTCTGGACTGAGCACTGAGAGGAGCTTTGCTTGAAGGTCAAGTGTAGACATAGTTCCTATCACCAAGGATTTTGCAGTAATGTTGGACAGATAAGAATTAGCTGTGAAACAAGCATGTAATATGAATTACATGGTAAAGATGATCAGTTTTGCGGGAATTTGAAGTTTGAAGAGATCATGGAGGGCTGAGGTGGTCAGTAGAGATGTTATAGACTTAGAGGTGGGCAAGAGTTGAAGATGGAGGGAAAGAGATATGGTATCCCAAGCGCTCACGGAAAGAGATAGAGATGCAGGCTAGTCAATGAGCAGGGTGACTGCTTAGCAGATGCCATTTAGAATGTGGTGAGGGATAAACTTTTCTGGATAAAGTGGGACCATGATATGGAAGATAGGTTATAGGTCTGCTCAAGCTGGGAAAGATTGAAGGCAGGAGGAGAAGGGGATGACAGAGGATTAGATGGTTGGATGGCATCACCGACTTAACAGACATGAGTTTGAGTAAACTCTGGGAGGTGGTGATGGACAGGGAGGACTGGCATGCTGCAGTCCATGGGTTTGCAAAGAGTTGGACACAACTGAGAAACTGAAGTGACTGACTGAACTGACTGCTCAAGGTAAAACAGAGTCACTGGATTTAAATAATGTTTCATGCCCTTAACTGGATCTCAGAAGGAGGTGACATGGGAAGGATGAGGAAACATAACATTATTGCAAATACATTAAAAGAACTGTCTTGTGATGTTACTAGTGGGGAATTATGATTGATTGGTGTTGGACATTCTAACAAAGTTCCCATAATATATTTTATTGGTATTATTTACATATTTATTATTAAAAACAGTATAACAACATTAAAAGATTTCTTAAAGAGAAGTCTGTATTTTCACCACTCTGATGTAAGAGAAAAACTAGTCTTAGTTTTGAATCCTCTTTTCCAATTTGGCTTCCCATAACTGTACTTAGAGGATAATAGAATTTTGTGTTCTGCTCTTTTCACATAACACAGTTTTCCATATTTCCACAGTGTTTATAATTATGACTTTTAACAGACACATAGTCTTCTATTGAGTCACTTTAACAAAGTTTGTTAATGCATTAAACCGTTTTGGATGCTTACATTGCTTTCTACTTTCTGTCATTACAGATGACACTACAAAGGACCCCGGCATGCATATGACTGCTGGGCTCCTTTGAGTTACTTAGTTCAGTTCAGTTCAGTCGCTCAGTCGTGTCCGACTCTTTGCGACCCCTTGAATTGCAGCACGCCAGGCCTCCCTGTCCATCACCAACTCCCGGAGTTCACCCAGACTCACGTCCATCGAGTTCGTGATGC
>SJYT01013240.1:0-26430 GCA_006410635.1 Cephalophus harveyi | reverse complement strand
TGAAGATCTTTTTTGTACAGTTCTTCTGTGTATTCTTGCCACCTCTTCTTAATATCTTCTGCTTCTGTTAGGTCCATACCATTTCTGTCCTTTATCGAGCCCATCCTTGCATGAAATGTTCCCTTGGTATCTCTAATTTTCTTGAAGAGATCTCTAGTCTTTCCCATTCTGTTGTTTTCCTCTATTTCTTTGCATTGATCGCTGAAGAAGGCTTTCTTATCTCTTCTTGCTATTCTTTGGAACTCTGCATTCAGGTGCTTATATCTTTCCTTGTCTCCTTTGCTTTTCGCCTCTCTTCTTTTCACAGCTATTTGTAAGGCCTCCTCAGACAGCCATTTTGCTTTTTTGCATTTCTTTTCCATGGGGATGGTCTTGAGCCCTGTCTCCCATACAATGTCACGAACCTCATTCCATAGTTCTTCAGGCACTCTGTCTATCAGATCTAGGCCCTTAAATCTATTCCTCACTTCCACTGTATAATCATAAGGGATTTGATTTAGGTCATACCTGAATGGTCTAGTGGCTTTCCCTACTTTCTTCAATTTGAGTCTGAATTTGGCAATAAGGAGTTCATGATCTGAGTACGGTTGGGAAATTTTAAGTCCTGAATCTCGATGAGATGATACTAAAGCCAGTGCAACTTCTCTGGGCATGTGGTTGTCCGGGTTGGACTTGTGAGTAAATCCCCAGGCTTGTTGAGAAACACAAACGTCCCCAGCCTGGAAGGAGATAAACTTTCCAGCTGTGTATTATAAATACTATAGAGGGGGTGGGACTGAGAAGGGGCTTCTCCAGTGGCTCAATGGTAGAGAATCTGCCTGCACTACAGGAGGTGCAGGACATGTGGGTTCAGTCCCTGGGTTGAGACGATCCCCTGGGGGAGGGCATGGTATCCCATTCAAGTATTCTTGCCTTGAGAATCCCATGGATAGAGGAACATGGCAGGCCACAGACATGGGGTTGCAAAGAGTTGGACATGACTGAAGGGACTTAGCACAGGACTGGGAAAAGGGGTGGAATGGGAGGAGGAGAAAGCATGGAATGTCAAGACAAAAGTCCTAGACACCCAACTGTGAACAGACTGTAGTCTCTATAACCTCTTTTAATAAATATGACATCGTTATCTTCTGGAGTGAAGTATGGCTTAACCTTACAAGAATCCATGTAGCTTGTGGAAAACTGATGAATGTGCAGTGAAAGCAGAAATGTAACATAACAGCATTGTTCCCACAGTCATGATTCTCCTACTTTTCTGGGCAACCTACCCTCCACAGGGCACAGGAACCCCTTAATCCATCTGTTTCCACTCGGCCAACTAATTTAAAAAAAGAAAAATTGCGTCTCCATACTGAAATCAGCAAAACAAATCATGGTGCTCTTGATGAGAAAGTAATGAGATATATTTTTGGCTTTTATTTAAGACTACAAAGTTAAAGTATTCCATCATGCTTGAAAATAAAAATAGCCATTGTCACTTAAAGATAAAAATATAGGATTCTTTCAGCCTCACACTAGCCCTTCCACTGCACTCTGAGCGCTTTGCTGTAGGACATCTGTATACCATCGATTTGAAGAATGAGTATGTNGAGATATATTTTTGGCTTTTATTTAAGACTACAAAGTTAAAGTATTCCATCATGCTTGAAAATAAAAATAGCCATTGTCACTTAAAGATAAAAATATAGGATTCTTTCAGCCTCACACTAGCCCTTCCACTGCACTCTGAGCGCTTTGCTGTAGGACATCTGTATACCATCGATTTGAAGAATGAGTATGTAAGGGTACAAAAAATATGTTCTCCATTGTCCCAGGTGATTTCACGTTTATTTTTCAGAATGCTGAACTGATTTTTTTTTCTTGCTCTTTAGTCACTCCAAGCTTTAGGGTTGTCCAATTAAATTAAAATTCATCTCAATAATTTAGATTAATGTAAGTCTCTTCAATGGAGTTTAGCATAAGTAGCATGAAAAATGAGACCATTAAAGAACTCCTTTGGCAGCTTTATATAGAAACACAAGCATGCAATATAGTGGTAATATTAATAATATGCTGTTTTATGTTTCATTCATTCCAAAGGATTTCAAAGAGCTTTACCAATGTTACAAATCATATGTGTGTATACAAGTAATGTGTGCATGCATTAACCTTATAGATAATCCTAATATGATTAGCTCTCTCCTCCCTAATTTAAGCCTTAATAACTATTTTGTATTCTCCATATTTATGTTTTATATACCTCTTCTCCTCTTACCATTCAAGCAGTGAGAACCCAAACTTGTTTTGTTTTTTGCATTCCCTCAATAAACATGCTGGAGCTTGTACTCCCACCACATGTGTGTGTTATTACATGTGTATGTTGTTACCTATAAACCATTCATCTATGTTGTGGTGCTGATGTAGAAACAAAACATACATAGAAATATAGAAGGTGTAACAAAACATACATAGAAATATAGAAGGTGAAGATGATAACATCAAAATGAAATACACAAAACTGGACAGTGTTCCTTCTTCCGAGGCTTTACCACTTTCATTAGCTAACCTCTCAATACACAATAAATGCTAGAGAGAAATTTAGTGTTAATGATACAGAATGTAAGTGTACATTTCAAGTAATGTTCTCGATATTTCTTTTTAGTTAATTTTTAATGAAAAAAGCTTTTAAATATGAAAAACCATTTAAAATATATGATAGTAGGGAGAATAGTATAATGAAGCCCCTACTTTCATCACTTGCTTTCAATAATTATCAACATTTTGGATCATTATTATTAGATCATCATTTTTACCTGGTAATATGGCTAATGAAGAGCTCATAGAGGAGGCAATGCCTCACTCCACCATTTTCTTTATGCTCATTCTGTTTGCACTTTTAGTATTTTAATCCACGATTTCATGGGAGAAATATACAAAGTATAGCAGGTCATCTGAATCCAGTTTTCTGCATCTGAGGATTCAGCCAACTATGTGTTCTACATTTATGATCTGAGGTTGGTTGAATCCATGGATGTGGAACTAGGGATACAGAGGACTAACTAAAGGCCTTGAGCATTCTCGGAGTCTGGTAAGGGCTGGGCATCCTGAAACCAATTCTCCATTAATACCTAGGGACAAACGATAACCTCAGATATGCAGATGACACCACCCTTATGGCAGAAAGTGAAGAGGAACTAAAAAGCCTCTTGATGAAAGTGAAAGTAGAGAGTGAAAAAGTTGGCTTAAAACTCAACATTCAGAAAACAAAGATCATGGCATCCGGTCCCATCACTCCATGGGAAATAGACGGGGAAACAGTGGAAATGGTGTCAGACTTTATTTTTGGACAGGGAGGCCTGGCGTGCTGCGATTCTTGGGGTCGCAAAGAGTCGGACACGACTGAGCGACTGAACTGAACTGAAACATATTGTATTTGTTCTGTTTGTATTGTTTTGCATAACAAAATATGATAGACTTGGTAGCTTAAGCAACAGAAATTTATTTTCTCACAGTTCAGGAGGCTGGAAATCTGAGATCAAAGTGCCCACAGAGTTTATTCTTGGTGAGAGATCTCTTCCTGGCTTGTACATAGCCACCTTTTCCCTGTGTGCTCACATGGCTTTCCCTCAGAGAGAGAGTCAGCTCTCTGATATCTCTTTTTATCAGGGCACTTATTGGCTTCCCTGGTGGCTCAGATGGTAAAGAATCTGCCTGCAATGGAGGAGACTTGGATTCAATCCCTGGGTCTGGAAGATCCCCTGGAGGAGGGAATGGCTACCTACTCCAATATTCTTGCATGGAGAAATCCATGAACAGAGGAGCCTGGTGGGCTATAGCCCATGGAGTTTCAAAGAGTTGGACATGACTAAGCAACTAACACCATCACTTTCACTTTCATCCCCATTGGGTAGGGTTCCCACTTCTCAGGATGACACCTAATCCTAATTACAACAGTCGCATCTACAGACAGATACCATCACAATGGAGGTTCAAATTCATTACACATAAATTTGGGGAGGGGACAAAATTTAGTACATAACTTTGGTCTAATTTTATGTAATACTGGACAAATAATAGAAATTATACATTTTTTAAACTGACACTTAACTACTATATCCTGGAGGATGACAGATACCATCACAATGGAGGTTCAAATTCATTACACATAAATTTGGGGAGGGGACAAAATTTAGTACATAACTTTGGTCTAATTTTATGTAATACTGGACAAATAATAGAAATTATACATTTTTTAAACTGACATTTAACTACTATATCCTGGAGGAGGGCATGGCAAACCACTTCAGTATTCTTGCCTGGAGAATCCCCACGTACAAAGGAGCCTGGTGAGCTATAGTCAATGTGGTTGCAACAGTCAGACAGGACTGAGTGACTAAGCACAACTATTGTATATCACAAGATGCTGAAAAGGAACAAATGAAGGAAGGAGCCACTGGCTGTGAACCTCTTTCTTCCCCAGATGCTTGTCATCTTAAACATACTACAAGATACATGGCTTAAGTGAGAAAACCAGAGTCAAGGAGTAAATGATATACTAGTAAAGCTGATTTTTATATTATTTTTCAGAAGAAAATATATATCAAAGCTCCTGTGCATGGGAAATTTTGAAGGAGGTCACCATTTTCTTCATTACCTCCAGGATAGTTTGGTCTCGGGTCCTTTGACCTGAGGGAACACAGCCCTGGACAGGGAGGGAACATAGCCCCGACAATCAACAGAAAATTGGATTAAAGATTTACTGAGCATGGCCCCAGTATAGTTTGAAGAACTATACAAAATAGGTCATCAGAAAATCACGATGGTGTGATCATTCACCTAGACATCCTGGAATGAGAAATCAAGTGGGCCTTACGAAGCATCACTACGAACAAAGCTAGAGGAGATGATGGAATTCCAGGTGAGCTATTTCAAATCCTAAAAGATGATGTTGTGAAAGGGCTGCAGTCAATATGCCAGCAAATTTGGAAAACTCAGCAGTGGCCACAGGACTGGAAAAGGTCAGTTTTCATTCCAATCCCAAAGAAAGGCAATGCCAAAGAATACTCAAACTACCATACAATTGCACTCATCTCACATGCTAGTAAAGTAATGCTCAAAATTCTCCAAGCCAGGCTTCAACAGTATGTGAACCATGAACTTCCAGATATTCAAGGTGGATTTAGAAAAGACAGAGGAACCAGAGATCAAATTGTCAACATTCACTGAATCATCAAAAAAGCAAGACAGTTCCAGAAAAACATCAACTTCTGCTTTATTGCCTATGCCAAAGCCTTTGACTGTGTGGACCATAACAAACTGTGAAAAATTCTGAAAGAGATGGGAATACCAGACCACCTAACCTGCCTCTTGAGAAATCCGTATGCAGGTCAGGAAGTAACAATTAGAATTGGACATGGAACAACAGATTGGTTCTAAATAGGAAAAAGAGTACGTCAAGGCTGTATATTGTCACCCTGTTTGTTATGCAGAGTACATCATGAGAAATGCTGGGCTGGATGAAGCACAAGCTGGAATCAAGATTGTTGGGAGAAATATCAATAACCTCAGATATGCAGATGACACCACCCTTATAGCAGAAAGTGAAGAGGAACTAAAAAGCTCCTTGATGAAAGTGAAAGGAGACTGAAAAAGTTGGCTTAAAGTTCAACATTCAGAAAACTAAGATCATGGCATCTGGTCCCATTACTTCATGGGAAATAGATGGGGAAACAGTGGAAGCAGTGTCAGACTTTATTTTTATGGACTCCAAACTCACTGCAGATGGTGACTGCAGCCATGAAATTAAAAGATGCTTACTCCTTGGAAGGAAAGTTATGACCAACCTAGGCAGCATATTAAAAAGTAGAGACATTACTTTGCTAACAAAGGTCTGTCTAGTCAAGGCTATGGTTGTTCCAGTAGTCATGTATGGATGTGAGAGTTGGACTGTAAAGAAATCTGAGCACCAAAGAATTGATGCTTTTGAACTGTGGTGTTGGAAAAGACTCTTGAGAGTCCCTTGGACTGCAAGGAGATCCAACCAGTCCATCCGAAAGGAAATCAGTCCTGAATATTCTATGGAAGGACTGATGTTGAAGCTGAAACTCCAATACTTTGGCCACCTGATGCGAATAACCGACTTATTTGAAAAGACCCTGATGCTGGGAAAGACTGAAAGCAAGAGGAGAAGGGGATGGCCAAGAATGAGATGGTTGGATGGCATCACTGACTCAATGGACATGAGTCTGGGTAAACTGCAGGAGCTGGTGATGGACAGGGAGGCCTGGTGTGCTGCAGTTCATGGGACTGCAGAGTCAGACACGACTGAGCGATTGAACTGAAACTGAGCGTGGTCCCACCCATCAGAACAAGATCCAGTTTCCCCCTGCAGTCTCTCACATCAGGAAGCTTCCATAAGCCTCTTATCCATCCCAGGGCGGACAGAATGAAAAGCACAATCAAAGAAAATGAATCAAACTGATCACCTGGACCACAGCCTTATCTTACTCAATGAAACTATGAGTCATGCTGTGTAAGATCACCCAAGATGGATGAGTCATGGTGTACAGTTCTGACAAAATGTGGTCCACTGGAGAAGGGAATGGCAAACCATTTCATTATTCTTGCCTTGAGAACCCCATGAACAGTATGAAAAAGCAAAAAAATAGGACACTGAAAGATGAACTCCCTAGGTTGATAGGTCCCCAATATGCTACTGGAGAAGAGTGAAGAAATAACTCCAGAAGGAATGGAGAGACAGAACCAAAGCAAAAACAATGCCCAGTTGTTGACGTGACTGGTGATGAAAGTAAAGTCTAAAGCTATAAAGAATAATATTGCATAGGAACCTGGAATGTTAGGTCCATGAATCAAGGCAAATTAAAAGTGGTCAAACAGGAGATGGCAAGACTGAACATCAACAATTTAGGAATCAGTGAATTACAATTTAGGAATCAGTGAATTAAAATGAACTGGAATGGGTGAATTTAATTCAGATGACAATTATATTGACTACTGTGGGCAAGAATCCCTTAGAAGAAATTGAGTAGTCCTCATAGTCAACAAAAGAGTCCAAAATACAGTACTTGGCTGCAGTCTCAAGACAACAGGGGACAACAGAGGATGAGATGGTTGGATGGCATCACTGGCTCGATGAACATGAGTTTGAGCAAGCTCTAGAAGTTGGTGATGGACAGGGAAGATGGCGTACTGCAGTACTGGGTCACAAAGAGTCAGACATGACTGAATGAATGAACTGAACTGATATCATTGGAGGTTTTAATATTTCCCTCCGTAACTCTCTTGGACATCACTCTTTCATGTAATCACATTTCAATAAGTTCATCAAGACCAACATTCTGCTAACTACCAAGCCTTTTGTGTGGTTTCTGTCTTGGTCAGGTTAAGTAAACACAGACTTAATGTGCCCTGGGCTTGTCTGATTAATCCATAAATATAATCTTTATTTCATTTGAAAGGGAAAAAGCCTTATAGTGTTTGGCTTTCTGCCAGTAGAAGTTAGCCACATAAAGGATTCACAGTGAACTAATCTGAGCCTATTTAGTATCCAGTATGCATTGAATTTCATTTATAGCTCATTCACTCATTCTATAAACACTGATTGAACATGTATTTTGTGCCCTCCACTGTTCTTGTCCATTGGGTGTTATCTTGGAACCAAACACGGAGCCTATATTCTAGTGAAGGAAGGTATAAAAAAATGTATATATCTGTAAATTATGTAGAACTGGGGGAGAGATGAAAGCTATGGAACAAAAATTTTTTCAAAAGCAGGGTAAGGGGAAGTGGAGGGGATGGAACGGGGCTAAGTTGCAATTTTAAGTACATGTGTTAGGGTAGGCCTCATTGTGTAGGTGATATTTGAGAAAATACTTGACAACTGAGAAAGTTGGCTGTGGGTCTAGTATGCTCCAATCAGAGGAACCTGAGTTTCAAAGGCCAAAGGCAGGTAAGTATCTAGTCTATTTGACCAGTAGCTTGGAGGGCAGTGAATTTGGAGGAGAGAGACAGAGACGGAGATGAAACAAAGACCGAGATTATGTAGGGCCTTTCACGCCATTGTAAGATGGGCTTTTACTCTGAATGAAAAGAGGAGCCAATGCAAGCTTGTGAGTGGAGGGACATGATATGACTTAGTTTTCAAACACATGAAAAGATGCTCAACATCACTCATCATCATAGAAATGCAAATCAAAACCACAATGAGGTACCATTTCACACCAGTCAGAATGGCTGCGATCCAAAAGTCTACAAGCAATAAATGCTGGAGAAGGTGTTGAGAAAAGGGAACCCTCTTATGCTGTTGGTGGGAATGCAAACTAGTACAGCCACTATGGAGAACAGTGGAGATACCTTAAAAAACTGGAAATAGAACTGCCTTATGGCCCAGCAATCCCACTGCTGGGCATACACACCGAGGAAACCAGAACTGAAAGAGACACATGTACCCCAATGTTCATTGCAGCACTGTTTATAATAGCCAGGACATGGAAGCAACCTAGATGTCCATCAGCAGATGAATGGATAAGAAAGCAGTGGTACATATACACAATGGAGTATTACTCAGCCATTAAAAAGAATACATTTGAATCAGTTCTAATGAGGTGGATGAAACTGGAGCTGATTATACAGAGTGAAGTAAGCCAGAAAGAAAAACACCAATACAGTATACTAACGCATATATATGGAATTTAGAAAGATGGTAACGATAATGCTGTATGAGAGACAGCAAAAGAGACGCAGATGTATAGAACAGTCTTTTGGATTCTGTGGGAGAGGGAGAGGGCGGGATGATTTGGGAGAGTGGCATTGAAGCCTGTATAATATCATATAAGGAACGAATCGCCAGTCTAGGTTCGATGCAGGATACAGGATGCTTGGGGCTGGTGCACTGGGATGACCCAGAGAGATGGTAGGGGAAGGAAGGTGGGAGGGGGGTTCAGGATTGGGAACACGTGTACACCCGTGGTGGATTCATGCTGATGTATGGCAAAACCAGTACAGTACGGTAAAGTAAAATAAAGTTTAAAAATAAATAAATAAAAGGATCCTCTTGGCTGCCATGTTGAGACTCAAGAATAGAAGGCAAGAGTACACACAGGGAGGCCAGGTGGGAGAAACCCATCCCAGGAATCCAGGTGAGAGATGGTGGTGGTTTGGATCAGCTTAGGGGCCATGATGGTGACCAGCAGTCAGATTAGGGATATATTTTTAAAGTGGAGAAAATGCTGCTTTACAGTGAATTGATAAGAAAAAGGAGTGAAGAATGACTCCAAGGTTTTAGGCCTGAGCAACTGGAAGGATGGAGTTGGCAGTTACTGAGACAGGAAGGCTGCAAGTGGAAGATCTAAAATTCAGTTCTGGAAATGGTGGATTCAAGATGCCCATGAGGTTAAGTGAAGATGTCAATAGGCAGTTAAATATGTGAGTCAGGAGTTCCAAAGACCTGAGTTGAAAATAAACTGAGAAATTGTTAACTTAGAAAGCACCCACTATGTGCCAGGCACCATGTAGTTGCTGTGAATACACAGTAAATAAGATGCACTCAAGATTAGTGTATCAGTTAGCTCCCAAATGGGCTTCTCTGAGCAAGACTCTGGGCTTCCCTGGTAGCTTAGCTGGTAAAGAATCTGCCTACAGTGCAGGAGACCCTGGTTCAATTCCTGGGTTAGGAGAATCCCCTGGAGAAGGGATAGGCTACTCACTCCACTATTCTTGGGCTTCCCTATTGGCCTAGACAGTAAAAGAATCTGCCTGCAATGTGGGAGACCTGGTTTCCATCCCTGGGTTGGGAAGATCCTCTGGAGGAGGCATTGCAACCCACTCCAATATTTTTGCCTGGAGAATCCCCACGTACAGAGGAGCCTGGTGGGCTACAGTCCATGGTGTCACAAAGAGCTGGGCATGACTGGGCAACTAAGCACAGCACAGCACAGAGGTAGACTCTGGACAGATTCATTAGTGTGCTGAGTAAAAAAGTCACAGTCAAAAAATTTGAGAAATACTCTATCTCATTCTCTAGACTCATAACACATTGTAACTTTCAAAGCCTCTGAGAAGTCTTGCAGTAAACAAATATCTTTAAATATGCTTAATCCAGATTTTCTCCAAAATTTTTTGACCATTGTACTTTTTGTTCATGCTTTCTAGATTATTAGAGATGAAATGGGGCTTCCCTGGTGGCTCAGACTGTAAAGAATCTGCCTGCAATGCAGGAGACCCAGGTTTGATCCCTGGGTCAGGAAGATTCCCTGGAGAAGGAAATGGCAACCCACTCCAGTATTCTTGCCTGGAGAATCCTGTGGACAGAGGAGCCTGGCAGGCTACAGTCCATGGGACCACAAAGAGTCGGACATGACTGAGAGACTAACACACACATACACACAGATACAAAGTTGGGAAAGGTGAACTGATGTGATTGATAATGCAAGTAACTAATTGAAATGCAATGTGACAGTGCTTCAATTGAGGTGTTTTCTAAATTATAGGGGAAAAAATTTGTAATATTTTTCTGCCTGGAAAGACAAAGGAAGGCTTTGATTGTGTTTTTTGAACCTCAGAACAGATTGAGGGCTTATGGATGAGGTCAGAATATAGCCCTGACAATAATGTCTTGACTCATTGAGTGAGCATAGTAAGTTACTTTTCTGTGTTTCTTTCATCTGTAAAATTAAGATAATGAAATTGACTTATTCAACAAAAGTATCAGAAAAAGTACTATCTTACGAGTACTCTATTTGCTTAAATGTCACTCAATTCTTGGGGTATCTAATTGTTAAAAGTGAGTTATCAATTATTTATTAATAAATATCCTTTCTTTAGCTTAACTCCCCGAATTCATATGTTTAATTAGCTCCCCAAAGTAATTAATTAGAAGGTAAATGTGAAAGAATGCCTGAAAACTGTGGTTAGTTTGATTAGAGAATGGTGTTAGCTTGAGAGGTTTTAGAAAACTCTAAGTTTGCAGGAGTTGGACTGTATGGTATGCTTCCCAGGTGGGTTGTTGCTTACATTCTACTCTCCATGTCCTTATAAACACTTCACAAATGATCCCAGAGACTTTGCTAGATTTTTCAGTGCCAGATGACATGCTGCTTTTAAAAAAATGATTTCCCAAGAAATATAAATTAATTAATTATGTAACACAGATTCCCATTGTGACTAAAAGCACAGAATGCAAATGGAGACATGGGATGAAGCAAAAGCAGATCTGGGTAATTAATGATTAAATTTGTACCAAGAGCTATCCTCTTTGACTTTAAACTTGGTCCCAAAGATCACTGTCTTCCATCTGTTTCTTCTCCATCATTTTTTATGCTAATCTTGCTTCTTGTTTCCAATGTGGAGAAATGCTGATAATTATGTCCTCTAATATGCAGATTTATCTTACATCCCATCAGTTAGTAATCAGAGATACTGGACTGAGGATTTTTGTTTTATTTCCTTTTCCTTGTCTTATAGGAAAATGTTATTTCAATGTCTGTATTTTCTCTGCAGTCTTTCTCTAACTCTATATACTCTCTAATATTTTCTTATTCAAAATTTTACCTTAGTTAAAATCCCATAAAGGGTATGCCTTTGGAATTATTGTCCTCTTTTTAACCAATCCATCTCTGAGTCAGACAAAGAAAGTTGGTAGCATCACATTTTATTTTTTAATTAATTTTTATTGGAGACGAATTGTTTCATAATGTTGTGTTAGTTTCTGCCATGTAGCAAGGTGAATCAGTCATACAAATATGTGTATCCACCTTATTAAAGATTTTCGTCCCATTTAGGTCACGACAGGGCATTGAGTAGAGTTCCCTAACTATACAGTACGTTCTTATTAGTGATCTATTTTGTATATAGTTGTGTACTTTCTGCTTTCACATAGGAATAATTTAAGAAATAAGTGGGATAGCATACAAAAAAAGTGTTTTTATGAAATATAAGACACCATATGATTAATGCTGCAGGGTAAAAGCAATCTGAAGGTCGTATGTAAAAATATATAACCTCCAAGAGTGAGGATCATCTTAGGAAATAAAGATATCTCAGAAATCTACCTTATTTTTAATAAAGATTCAGTAAGTCAGCAAACCAGATCTTGTATGTATGTGGGCGGCAGGGTAAGTGTGCATGTACACCCACATGCATGTATGTGTGGGGTGCTAACTTCACCTGATCACTGTCAGAAGGATAAACCCTAAGTACTCTCCTGGTTACGTTCAGTTCAGTTAAATTCACTCACTCAGTCATGTCCCACTCTTTGCGACCCCATGGACTACAGCATGCCAGGCTTCACTGTCCATCACCAACTCCGAGAGCTTGCCCAAACTCATGTCCATTGAGTCGGTGATGCCATCCAACCGTATCATCCTCTGTTGTCCCCTTCTCATGCCTTCAGTCTTTCCCAGCATCAGGGTCTTTCTAATGAGTCAGTTCTTCCTGTCAAGTGGCCAAAGTATTAGAGCTTCAACTTCAGGATCAGTCCGTGGAATGAATATTCAGGACCGATTTCCTTTAGGATGGACTGGTTGGATCTCCTTGCAGTCCAAGGGACTCTCAAGTCTTCTCCAACACCACAGTTCAAAAGCACTAATTCTTTGCTGCTCAGCTTTCTTTATAGTCCAACTCTCACATCCAAACATGACTACTGGAAAAACCATAGCTTTGACTAGATGGACCTTTGTTGGCAAAGTAATGTCTCTGCTTTTTAACATGCTGTCTAGTTTGGTCATAGCTTTTCTTCCAAGGAGCAAGTGTCTATTAATTTCATGGCTGCAGTCACCATCTGCAGTGATTTTGGAGCCCGGCAAAATAAAGTCTGCCACTGTTTCCCCATCTAATTGCCATGAAGTAGTGGGACTGGATGCCATGATCTTAGCTGAATGTTGAGTTTTAAGCCAACTTTTTCAGTCTTCTCTTTCACTTTCATCAAGAGACTCTTTAGTTCCTCTTCACTTTCTGCCATAAGGGTAGTGTCATCTGCATATCTGAGGTTACTGATATTTCTGCCAGCAATCTTGATTCCAGCTTGTGCTTCACCCAATCTGACATTTCTCATGATGTACTACGTGTATAAGTTAAATAAGCAGGGTGACAATATACAACCTTGACATACTCCTTTCCTGATTTGGAACCAATCTGTTGTTCCATGTCCAGTTCTAACCGATGCTTCTTGACTTGCATACAGATTTCTCAGGAGACAGGTAAGGTGGTCTGGTATTCCCATTTCTTTAAGAAATTTCCACAGTTTGTTGTGATCCACACAGTTAAAGGCTTTGGTGTAGTCAATAAAACAGAAGTAGATGTTTTTTCTGAAACTCTCTTGCTTTTTCAATGATCCAACAGATGTTGGCAATTTGATCTCTGGTTCCTCTGTCTTTTCTAAATCCAGCTTGAACATTTGGAATTTCACTGTTCACATACTGTTGAAGCCTGGTTTGGAGAATTTTGAGCTTTACTTTGCTAGCATGTGAGATGAGTGCAATTGTGTGGTAGTTTCAACATTCTTTGGCATTGCCTTTCTTTGGGATTGGAATGAAAACTGACCTTTTCCAGTCCTGTGGCCACTGCTGAGTTTTCTAAATTTGCTACAAATGGACATCATCAGATGGTCAATACCAAAATCAGATTGATTATATTCTTTGCAGCCAAAGATGGAGAAGTTCTACAGAGTCAGCAAAAACAAGACCAGGAGCTACTGTGGCTTTAGATCATGAACTCCCTATTATCAAATTCAGACTTAAATTGAAGAAAGTAGGGAAAACCACTAGACCATTCAGGTATGAGCTAAATCAAATCCCTTATGATTATTAGTGGAAATGACATATGGATTTAAGGGATTAGGTCTGATAGAGAAAATGCCTGAAGAACTATGGAGAGAGGTTTATGACATTTTACAGGAGGCAGTGACCAAGACCATTCCCAAGAAAAATGCAAAAGACAAAATAGTTGTCTGAGGAGGCCTTAATAATAGCTGAGAAAAGAAGAGAAGTGAAAGGCAAAGGAGAAAAGGAAAGATATACCCATTTGAATGCAGAATTCCAAAGAATAGCAAGGAGAGAAAAACCCTTCCTCAGTAATCAGTGCAGAGAAACAGAGAAAAACAATAAAATGGGAAAGACTAAAGATTTCTTCAGGAAGATAGAGACACCAAGGGAATATTTCATGCAAAGATGGGCACAATAATAGACAGAAATGATATGGACCTAACAGAAGCAGAAGATAATAAGAAGAGATGGCAATAATACACAGAAGAACTATATAAAAGAGATTTTCATGACCCAGATAATCATGATGGTGCGATCACTTACCTAGAGCCAGACATCCTGGAATATGAAGTCAAGTGAACTTTAGGAAGCATCGCTACAAACAAAGCTAGTGGAGGTGAGGGAATTCCAGTTGAGCTATTTCAAATCCTAAAATATGATGCTGTTACAGTGCTGCACTCTCTTGGTTCAGCAAGAAGTAAATGCGGACAGCTAAAGTGAGTCCAGCTAAAGTAGAAGATAGTGGACAGGGAGGCCTGGTGTGCTGCAGTTCCTGGGGTCACAAAGAGTTGGAAATGATTTAGCTACTGAACAACAACAACAAAGTGAGTCCACACACAAAACAGGAGCCCACTGCAGCAAATATTGGAAAGAGCAAAATCTCTGCAACTGATTCTCAGAAAAAGAAGGAAGCAATCTTTTTTTTTAAATATGGCAAATCATCATTTTAAAAAATATAAAGCCATGACTCATTCAAATATAGATGAACAAGTGTCAAAATGTATTAAGTTTTTACTAAAGCAACAAGTAAGATGATAAAGCTGCAAGCAACATTAAAGAACCTGGGGTTTACAGAATCCAGTAAGGAGGAAATACACAGAAATATGATGTGTGCATTTGCTGTGTGTGTGTGTATGGGGGGGGGGGGTTATTTGTGTGTGTGTAAGTGAGAGATAAATCTGCTGAATAGCCTACAAGACAATACAACTGTAACCTTTGGGTCATCTCTTCTATTGAACAGAAGTAATTTGCATTTCTACCAGACAAAAATCTGCAAGTTAGCACGTAACCTCACAGCATCCGAGCTCTAATCAATAGTAAATAGAAATGTCAACAGAGGTACATTTTTCTATAGAATTAAATAAGCACTACTGGGCCAGAGGAGCAAGGTGTCAGTATGGCATTGAGTTTGCAGTCATCCTTTGGGCCTTGTTTCCCAGTCTGGAGACATTTTTCTAACACAGTTCAGCTAAGTTGTTCAGTTATGTACGACTCTTTGCAACCCCATGGATTGCAACACACCGGGCCTCCGTGTCCATCACCAACCACCAGAGCTTGCTCAAACTCATGTCAATTGATTCGGTGATGCCATCCAACCATCTCATCCTCTTTCGTCCCCATCTGCTCCCACCTTCAATCTTTCTCAGCATCAGGGTCTTTTCCAATGAATCAGTTCTTCCCATCAGGTGGCCAAAGTATTAGAGCTTCAGCTTCAGCATCAGTCCTGCATGAATATTCAGGACTGATTCCCTTTAGGATGGACTGGTTGGATCTCCTTGCAGTCCAAGGGACTCTCAAGAGTCTTCTCCAACACCACAGTTCAAAAGTATCTGTTCTTTGGTGCTCAGCTTTCTTTATAGTACAGCTCTCACATCCATACATGACTACTGGAAAAACCATAGTTTGACTAGATGGACCTTTGTTGGCAAAGTAGTATCTCTGCTTTTTAATATGCTGTCTAGGTTGGTCATAGCTTTTCTTCCAAGGGGCAAGCATCTTTTAATTTCTCTCTCTCTGTCACTATTTGCATTGTTTCTCCATCTATTTATCACGGAGTGATGGTACTAGATGCCATGATCTTAGTTTTTTGAATTTTTTTTTTAATGTTTTTTGAATGTTGAGTTTTAATCCAGCTTTTATAACACAAGTGATTGCTTTAATCCAAATTCTCAATTTAGGGGAACTATTTCAACAACCCAATACCTTGCTTGAACAGAGTGATTAGGAGTTCAGGGCAGCATTAGCCACATAACCAAGGCTGGAGCTTTTATCAGAATGGTGGGCAGTCAATCCACCCTGAGAAATGCAGAGGTTGGCAATTTTTCCAGTCCAGCTGTCATTTCAAGATGAAAAAACTGAAATCTAAAAAGGAAAGTGACTTTGCCTGCTGTGTCCTTCTCTTACATTTAGAGGCCCACCGCAAAAGTGATGTCCAAATCCTGCCTACCTTGACTGAAGATATGGCTTCCCCATCACTGAAATCTCATAATATTTTATTTATATCTCTACTATAATGTATACCAAATTGTTTGATACACATTTATTTGCTTATCTCCCTGACTATGCTTTGGGTTATTTAAATGTAGAAATAGCATTGTATTCATCTTTGCATGTTAGTGTTTAGCTGTGTGCCTGACATATAAAAAATCTTAATAAATGTTTATTGAATTGAAATTGCCTGAGGTCAATAAATTTAGTGGCAGAGCCAGAACCAGGATTCACCACTTCTATATCTTAGACAATCACTCTTTCTATAACATCCCAGTGCCCCTCAAAGGTGCACCACTGTGCTTATAAAACTAAAAATAGAGATGCCATATGATTCAGCAATCCCACTCCTGGACACATATCTACAGAAAACTCTAACTCAGAAAGATACATAAACTCCAATTGCCGGGAGCCAGAGTGAGGAACTCCGCCCATGGCTAAGGTCATGAGGAAGGAGGCTTTGGCATACGCAAAGGCGGGATCGAGCCTCAGGAAACCCCCTGTTCCCAAGCATCTACCCCCAAAACTAGAGTCTACCTACTTTACTGTTTCATGTTCTCACCTATACCTCTGACTTTACAGGGGCCTGACCCCCATTACCTCTCTCGGAGAAGGAGTTAACTTATAGTTCCAAGTCAATAAAAATTCCTGGGCGTGACAAGAGTGTTTCAACTTATGAACTCCTCTGAAGGTTATCTAGCCTGCCTGTACAGGTTCATCCAGCCACATGTGATTGTTTACAGCCTCTCAACCATGAGAGGCACGAGATGTTTTAGATTTACTAAAGGCAGATTCTTTTGGGAAGTTAGAAATTATTAGTATAGTGGGTTGGTTAGGAATTATATTGGTGAAGGGTTTTTCATTTGTTGTGCCAATAATTGCTGCTAATTCCCTGCCCTGGGTGTGACAAGGGTGTCTCAGGTCAAACCTCTCTGCTGACAGACTAGCTTGTGTGACAACCTCTCAACCATAAACAGCACAGAGAATTTGGAGTATTTTGAAAGTCTTAATTAGCATAGGGCTTTTCTCATTGTTGAGTCAATGATTGCCGCCAGGCCTCCATATCCTTAGGCACCTGGGAATATATTAATGTATTTGGAATATAGAAAAGGAAATATAGTAGTTTTTGATGTTAGCAATACTAGACTTTTTGAGTTAATGAATTTTCTCTTTTGTTATAGATCACTGTACTTTGTTATAAATCACTGTGTCCTTGCTATGTAAAAATGTAACTTTATCACTATCTTAAGACTAAATAGATCTTAAGGGGAACATTGGTGAAGGGTTTTCATTTGTTGGGCTGATGTTTGCTGCTAAATCTCCATATTCCCTGCCCTTATAATGAATATAACTAGCATATAGGAGAAATAAGTATTAACCTTTAAGATTAATCATGTTAACCTTAGGTTAAATAAATTCCTTTCTTAGTTGTAACCCACTACACCCTCACCCTATAGGAATGCAACTTTATCTGCTACCTTCAGAGGGTGGCGCCTCGTTTAAGAAAAAACACCCTTGGAAAAAATAAGCTTTTTGGTTATCAGAAAGAAAGGATCATAAAATGTCAGCAGGCTTCATGGCCAGAAGATGATGTAAAACCCCTAAGACCTTTTTTTTTTATACATTTATGTGAAGCACCTGATTTTGATAAAGGTCAGGACTGCTGACCCCCACGTGGCTTTAAAATTGACATTTGTCTCTATGTGTAACCAAAGTTATATAAGCAAACCTAAAAAAATTAAGAAATCGGATCAGTTTCTGGAAAGACTGATTCCCCCATGTCGTTCTTTCCCCTTCTGGCTGAATTCCCATCTGGAACATGGGTACTCACCAAGCCTGCTAATTTTGCCTGGGCTTCTAGGATCGGACCGGGGAGGCCTCAGTTCCTCCTCTCCTTTGGGAGAATGGAAAAACGCCTGTGGTCTACGTACGTGGTGATTGGTATTCCACGTAAACCAAGTTATTCAGCCTCTTTTTCTCCACTAATTTTCCTACTACACTATCCGTTTCTAGTCTCTCTATATATCTGTAATTAAATAAGCTTTTTCCTAGGACATCTACTCCGTCTCCCCTTCGAATTACCCTGGATCCACCGGGGCTGGACCCCAGCACCCAATGTTCCTAGCAGCACTATTTACAATAGCCAAGATATGGAAGCAACCTGTGTCCATGGACAGATGAATGGGTATAGAAGATGTGGGACATATACAGAATGGAATATTACCCAGCCAAAAAAGAATGAATAGTGCCATGTAACATGGATGGACCTAGAGATTATCATACTGTGTGAAGTCAGAAAGAGAAAAACAAATGCCACATGATATCATTTATACGTGAAATCTAATATATGGCACAAATGAACTTATTCACAAAACATAAACAGAGTCACATAGAAAACAAAATTACGGTTACCAAAGGGAAAGAGTGGGAGGGATAAATAAGAAAAATGGAATTAGCAGATACACACCAATATATATATAAACAACAAGATTCTACTGTGTAGCACAGGGGGCTATCTTTGATATTCTGTAACAAACCACAATAGAAAAGAATATGAAAAAGAATACATATATTTAGGTTGGCCTAAAGGTTTGTTTAGTTGTTTCTATAAAATAGCTCTAGTAGTGCTTCCTTTCCTTTAATTTGAAACAATTCTGCTAGATTGTATGGCAACAGCTGTTATATCAGCAATGCATTTAAAACAGTTATCAAAACTGGTTAATTTTTGTGTAGCCATTTTATTAATAATATTGAAGATGAAAGAAAAAAGTAGTATTTTTGGCATATTATGCTTTATGGTTTCAAGAAAGGTTAAATTGCAACTAAAATGCAAGGAATGGAGAAGTTACTGTGACTAATTGAAAATGTAAAAAATGGCTTGCAAAAAGCTTCGTCCTGGAGATTTCTCACTGGATGATTCTCCATGGCTGGGTAGACCAGTTGAAGTTGATAGCGATCATATGAAGACATTAACTGAGAATGATCAACATTATGCCATGTGACAAATAGCTAACATACTCAAAATATCCAAATCAAGTGTTGAAAATCATCTCCCCTAGTACTCTTGCCTGGAAACTCCCACGGACGGAGGAGCCTGGTAGGCTGCAGTCCATGGAGTTGCTAAGAGTTGGACATGACTGAGTGACTTCACTTTCACTTTTCACCTTCATGTATTGGAGAAGGAAATGGCAACCCACTCCAGTATTCTTGCTTGGAGAATCCCAGGGACGGCATAGCCTGGTGGGCTGCCGTCTATGGGGTCGCACAGAGTCGGACACGACTAAAGCGACTTAGTAGCAGCAGCAGCAGCAGCAGCAGCTTTGTTATATTAATTGCTTTGATGCTTGGGTTTCACATAAGTGAAAAAGAACCTTCTTGACCATATTTCTGAATGCCAATCTCTACTGAAATCTGACAAAAATGTTTCATTTTAAAACAAATTGTGATGGGCAATGAAAAGTGGATACTGTACAATAATGTGAAATGGAAGAGATTGTGGAGCAAATGAAAAGAACCACCACAAATCACACCAAAAGCCAGTTGTCATCCAAAGAAGGTGATGTGAACATGGTGGAACTGGAAGGGAGTTCTCTATTATGAACTCCTTCTGAAAAGCCAAATGATGAATTCCAACAAAGACTGTTCCCAATTAAACCAGCTGAAAGCAGTACTCGAAAAGTGTCCAAAATTAGTCAACAGAACATGCATGGTCTTCCATCAGAATAATGCAAGACCACATGTTTCTCTGATAATCAGGCAGAAATTGTTACAACTTGGCTGGGAAGTTCTGATTTATCGACCATATTTACCAGACATTGTGCCTTCAGAGTTCCATTTATTTCAGTCTTTACAAAATTCTCTCAATGAAAAAAACTTCAATTCACCGAAGGACTGTAAAAGGCACCTGGAATAATTCTTTGCTCAAAAACACTAAAAAAATTTGGAAAGATGATGTTGCCTGAAAAATAGCATAAGGTAGTAGAACAAAAAGTTCTTAGTGAAAATGAAAAATGTGTCTTTTATTTTTATTTAAAAGCTGAAGGGACTTTTTGGCTACCCAGTATATGCCTAACTGAATCAACTGACTGTACACCAGAAACTAACACAACATTGTAAGTCAACTATACCATTGTGCTGTTATAAAGATAGCCTAGGACTCTATGATACATACATACATACATACATACATACATATATATATATATATATAAAACAAATAGCATAAGCAGGAGTTCAAAGACATGGAATCTTTCCTTCCTCAGCCTTCTCTTCTGCTGCAGTACTCAGGGGAGCAAAAAAAAAAAAAAAAAAGGCGATAAGAAAGCCTGTTTCTGACTGCTCCCTCCCTTAGAGTAAGAGGCCCTCTTGCCTTACAGATGTTACTGG
The DNA here is from genome assembly GCA_006410635.1 of Cephalophus harveyi. Classification (NCBI taxonomy): domain Eukaryota; kingdom Metazoa; phylum Chordata; class Mammalia; order Artiodactyla; family Bovidae; genus Cephalophus; species Cephalophus harveyi. Next base: position 5,803 of record SJYT01013240.1, on the reverse strand, counting down.
TCCCAGCTCTGGTGGCAGAACTGACAGTTTGCATCAGCCCTTGGATCCAGTATGTAGGTACAGCTTCTCAGTGAAAGACTCTTTCTCTTGGAAAGTTTTCCTATTTTTTATAACAATTTTACACATTTTAATTACCTGATAAACATGTAGATATTTTTATTGGATAATATGTAAAAATATTCAAGAAGGAAAAATGAAAAATTAAAATCACCTATAATATCATCACTCAACAATAATTATTTGTAATGATTTAGCATACATCATTCCAGACATTTTTCTACACACATGTATCTGAATAGGGCTTCCCAGGTGGCGGAGTGGTAAAGAATCCACCTGCTAAGGCAAGAGATGCAACAGACATGGTTTGATTTCTGTGTCGGGAAGATCCCCCTGGAGTAGGAAATGGTAACCTGCTCCAGTATTCTCGCCAAGAAAATTCCACAGACAGAGGAGCCTGGTGGGCTACAGTCCATAGGGTCGCAAAAAGTCAGACATGACTGAGTGACTGAGCACACACACATACATGTATAACTTACTTACTTCAATTTTTATCAGTTGCCTGTACTTTTTACAATCTGCTCTTACAGTCTTCCTTAGTTACTAATATAGTAAATATGTAGTGCTCTTTCAATAAGTATATTTGCATATGTAATTTGTAATAGCTACTTATCATTTCATTGTCTTTTTAAAATTTTTAATTTTGTATGGAAGTACAGTTGATTAACAATGTTATGATAGTTTCAGGTATACAGCAAAGTGATTCAGTTATACACATGCATATATTTATTGTTTTTCAAATTCTTTTCCCATTTAGTGTTAGTCATTTCAGTTGTGTCTGACTCTTTGTGACCCCATGGACTGTAACCCGCCAAGCTCCTCTTTCCATGGAATTCTTCAGGCAAGAGTACTGGAGTGGGTCACCATTCCCTTTTTCAGGGAATCTCCTCAACCCAGGAATTGAACCCAGGTCTCCTGCATTGTAGGCACATTTTCCCATTTAGGTTGCTACATAATATTGAGCAGAGTTCCCTGTGCTATACAGTAGGACCTTATTTATTATCCATTTTAAACACAGCAATGTGTATATGTCCATTCCAAACTCCTTAACCATCCCTTCGCGCCATCCTCCCCCATCATATCATTGTCTTAATGACCATCATTTATTTAACCATTTAAAATACTATTGGTCACTTATGTTGTTTATAATTTGTTGTAACAATAAACAATTTCAAGATAAATACTTTAAGAGACTAAATTTTGGCAGATAGGCACTTAAACTAATATTTATTATATGAGTGTGTTTTTTTCTGTTTACAAAATCTAAATTTCTTATTGGTGGTAATTCTCTAATTCTTCCTTCTCGCTTCAGGTCTTTCTACCTTGGGGTTTCACTTTTCTCTTTCCCTGAATGCCTTGAGCCAATAATGTGTCCCTCTCTATCTCCTTTCCTCCCATTTGCTAGCTATTCTCTTTGAGAAGAGATAACACCAAAATGAATAAGGAGAGAGATTCTTTCGCACTATTGTTTCCTGTCCTTTTTAATTGAGTACTTTCACATTCTCTTCACCTCCTTGCCTTTTCTTTAATTTAGTTCAAGCCTACCCTTTTACATGGCTGGTCACTTGGAGAAGCAGTAAGACAATATGGTAACCGCAGCCAGTGGACAGGCCACAGCAATGCCATTGATCACCACCACCAAGGCATATCTCCTTTCTTATTAACTGATCTTCTGAAAGAAAAGACTACCCAATCCAAAATTGCCTAAGAAAGAGCCATAAGCTTTTAACTATTAATGAATCATTGAAAATGATCATTTCAACAGTCTTTCTGGGAGAGAAATGTTTTGCATGTGTGGGATGGCCCAAGTCATCTTGGTAGTGCTGACCATCTGGAATAGTTGTTTGGTGTTTCTGGCTCCATGATTTTCCAAGCTTTTTCTAGCATCTCCAGAAACTGCTCAAGTCCTGAAATGCTTATTTGTTCTGAATTTTAATTAATAATGTGGCAGCTGAGGACACAGTTGGGTGGAGAAGTGATCTGATGAAAACTCTGACCTGTCTGGACTGTTTGGTATCAGGCATGATTACAAAACTGCCTTCTTGCCTGCCGTTGTCTTCTTTTGGTTCTTTGTCTCACCTAAGGCCCTCTCCCTTTCAGAAGGCGTTGAGCTTACATCGTGGGTAGGAATGGAAATGTCAAATCCATGCAGCTGCGAATGATTATAAGTGAGAGCATGGTAGGGTGGGGGGAGATGGGGAAACCATGACTCCTGGTTAATAGTTTCCTTAGAAATATCTCAGCAGACTACAAGATGGTGGTCTTCCCTGCTTTCCTTTTTGGCTGAACTTTGAAGATGAAGAAGTATGTGTGTGTGTGTGTGTGCATCAAGATGCAGGGATGGGATTCTGTGTTAGAGTTGGTGGAGTCCTACAACATAGGTGCCATTTCTGACACATTCTAGAGCCAAAGGCTGCCTCTGCCTCGTAGGCGGTCATTTAAGTACTGATTTATGGACCTTGGCTGACCACCTACTCCTCGTCTGTGAGAGGTCAGAGAAGCCACAAAAGAAGCGGAACATCAGAGAAGGGATTTCTTTGGTGGGAGCTATGCTGTTGTTCCCACTCTCATCTCTCATGGAGGAGGGATGAGGAAGTCTCTCTTTCCTAACAAGCTGGGCTGCAAGAGGTCATTGGTATCCTGGATATGTGACCCCTCAAGTCTGGGAGATGGTGTCTTACCCCCATGAGAGAATCTGAAGGACATCAGGCTGGCTGATATGGTCTGTATTGCAGACCCAAAGGAAGGTTGCAGTTAGGCCCAGGGAACCTGCACAGTAGGAGACATTATGGATGTGCCAGGCAGGGAAGATGTGACACTACTATGCCAGGGACCTCCAGGTGGGGGAGCCCTGTGGAACTGTGTCCCCTCAAACTCAAGCTAAGCACACCATGATAGTATACATGCCACAGCCAGGAAGCACCATCACAAGATCAGTGTCAGTGACGTAAGAGTTTTCTGCTCTCTCCTTCCCCTGTCTTCTTCCCCCCTTTCCCTTCCCTAAGGTAGGGAAATCTTAGTGGGTGAAACATCAGGAGAAACTGAAAGTTTGGAAAATGAAGAATCTAATCATGCCTTCCTTCCTGTCTGGGAGACTCCTACCTTGAAGCAGGTCTGGACTAGCAAAGAGGGAAGCTTGATTTATAAATGAAATTGAGAGCTGGATTATTACTGGACACACTAAATACTGAAATGAGATAAACTGAGAAATGGGAGTCAACTAAAGTGGTTTCATTACCTGAGGATGGGCGGATAAAATTCAGTGCCTATTGTAGATTATTTTCAGGGCAGAGGAAGAGCTAGCCACGGAGCAAGCTTAAACCAGTAGTGGGAAAGTAGTCACCTGTGATTCGATCGTGTTGATGTCGCTCTTTGAACATACAAGTTCCATTACTTACTCAAAAATAAACTTGAAGCTTAAATAACCATTGATGTTTATTTTTAACTGTGAGAAGAACATAACTTGTTAATATGTACCTGCAATGTAACTCTGCTACAACGAGTCAATTCCACAATTTATATATATACATGTATCAATCAAATCTTAAAAATATTATCTCAATCACAACACTATCTAAACCTGAGAAGATGCTGGGTTTAGTTATTGGGCGAACTACCCCAACATGAAATCAGTTTACCCACCCCTCAGTGGCAAGGCTACTCTCTTAAGTTCAGTTCATTTCAGTCGCTCAGTCATGTCCGACTCTTTGCAACCCCATGAACCACAGCACGCCAGGCCTCTCTGTCCATCACCAACTCCCAGAGTCCACCCAAACCCATGTCCATTGAGTCAGTGATGCCATCCAACCATCTCATCCTCTGTTGTCCCCTTCTCCTCCTGCCCTCAATCTTTCCCAGCATCAGGGTCTTTTCAAATGAATCAGCTCTTTGCATCAGGTGGCCAAAGTATTGGAGCTTCAGCTTCAACATCAGTCCTTCCAATGAACACCAGCCTAGCTTGAGCTTCTGTTGTCAGTGTTCCTTCCTTTTGTGAGAAAATGGCCTGAAGCAATTGGTGTTGAGTGAGACAATTGACCAGGTAGTTACCGTTGCAAGACAGACTCAAAGACATAAGGCAACAATCTTTTCACTCTTGCAGCTTGGATCAGCTAGGGGTCTGTGGGTCTAGCCTGGGCTGGTGGGCAACTCCCTCACCTGCACTGGGCTGGTTCACATGTCTGTGGATGGGTGAGGGGTCTGTCCATCCCAGCTGGGCTCTGCTTGTTGGCTCTGTTCCTCAGGTCTGGGAAGGAGCCAGAACAGCTCTGCTCTATTTCCCGCCCTCCTCCTAGGACCAGGGAGCTGTCCGGGTTGTGTTCTTCTCATGGTGACAGCAAAGGCTTGAAACTGACACACTGTTACTTCTGTCCATGTGCCCTTGGCCAGAGCAAGTCACGTGTCTGAGTCCAATATCAAGGGGTAGAGATGTAGGCTTTATATGTAATGGGGCCACAGGAGTGATAATTGGAGCCCTGAATCCCATAGATAGGTCCCTGAGAAAAGATGAAGGTTCAGGACAAAATATTGCACATTAGAGGCCAGTGGCACCTATTGTTTCCGCCTTGTTTGTATCTTCAGTCCAGACCCTTCTTGGGTGGGTACAGTCGGTGATGAAAGGAGTCGGGGAAGGGGCCTTTGTGTGCGTCTGTCCATAGCGTGTAGGTACAACTAATATTTTCTTTGCCATTTCAAAGGGGAGATAGGATTCAGGAGCCAGCTTTGTAATTCTGGCCAAAATGCCTTAACAATTGCTATTTTGAAAGTTTTTGCACTGTGCTAAGTCATGTCAGTTGTGTCTGACTCTGCAATTCTATGGACTGTAGCTCCCCCCTGTTCACATGTCTGTGGATGGGTGAGGGGTCTGTCCATCCCAGCTGGGCTCTGCTTGTTGGCTCTGTTCCTCAGGTCTGGGAAGGAGCCAGAACAGCTCTGCTCTATTTCCCGCCCTCCTCCTAGGACCAGGGAGCTGTCCGGGTTGTGTTCTTCTCATGGTGACAGCAAAGGCTTGAAACTGACACACTGTTACTTCTGTCCATGTGCCCTTGGCCAGAGCAAGTCACGTGTCTGAGTCCAATATCAAGGGGTAGAGATGTAGGCTTTATATGTAATGGGGCCACAGGAGTGATAATTGGAGCCCTGAATCCCATAGATAGGTCCCTGAGAAAAGATGAAGGTTCAGGACAAAATATTGCACATTAGAGGCCAGTGGCACCTATTGTTTCCGCCTTGTTTGTATCTTCAGTCCAGACCCTTCTTGGGTGGGTACAGTCGGTGATGAAAGGAGTCGGGGAAGGGGCCTTTGTGTGCGTCTGTCCATAGCGTGTAGGTACAACTAATATTTTCTTTGCCATTTCAAAGGGGAGATAGGATTCAGGAGCCAGCTTTGTAATTCTGGCCAAAATGCCTTAACAATTGCTATTTTGAAAGTTTTTGCACTGTGCTAAGTCATGTCAGTTGTGTCTGACTCTGCAATTCTATGGACTGTAGCTCCCCCCGCTGCCGCCCCCACCCCCGGCCAGACTCCTCTGTCCGTGGTACCTTACAGGCAAGAATACTGGAGTAGGTTGCCATTCCCTCCTCTAGGGGATCTTCCTGATCCAGGGATCAAACCTGTTTCTCTTACATCTCCTGCATTGGCAAATGGGTTCTTCACCACTAGCGCCACCTGGGAAGCCCTTCAAAGTCTTTCAGTTCAGTTCAGTCGCTCAGTTGTGTCCGACTCTTTGCAACCCCATGAATCGCAGAA